>OZ018339.1:51957977-52557977 GCA_963969495.1 Ceratothoa steindachneri | reverse complement strand
CATTAATTTTAACTCAGAAATAGTGCCTCCTATCGTGCACCCCTAAACTGAAGTATTACCATATGAATAACCAAATGTATATACGAATAATCTAAAAATAGAAAGTAGCACACTGTAGGGGAATCGATACCCCACCCTCACAACTGAGCCACTTGTCCTTAACCACAACATCCTGGCATTGGTGGTGGCGTAGCCTGACCACTTAACCTCCCCCCTCTCTCCCCTCATCTGGATGAGAACCTGACATGGGTTAAAATAGCAAGAATTCCCGAAGAGTTGATATTAAATTTCACTGCATATGCAAAATTAGAGGAGTGTGTCCTAAAGCCAGAAGGTCCACTTGAGGGCTAGCTGAAAGATGCTCCGAGAAAACCCATTGGAGGAGACTTAATGCCACCGTCCGCATCCTACCCCCATTGGAGTAGCAAAGTATAAAAATCAAATAACTTTGGAAAAACATTAGTCATCAAGACAACTAAGACGGCAAGAGGCCCGGCTACCAACAAAAGGGACTTAGAAGCAGCTCATCCTGAGCCAGTTCCTGGTGGTCACACTGAATTTAATATCCAGTCAAGGGTAGATTGTTAGAGAGATCTAGACAGCGAAGACCGGCAAACCAATGAGAGAGACTTAGAAGAAGCGCATCCTCGAGCCAGTTCATGGTGGTCATACCAAACTTTTAGTTTGATATGACCACTTGGATTGAGAAGCAAGTTCAACTAATTCTTGTCAGAGAAACTCCCTATTCTGACGTATCCCAAAACCCAGATAGTCCTCGCCACTGAGGAATAGCCCAAATTGAACTCCCTCAAGCATTTCCCTGCATCAAAGGATTCACTTGCCAGTGCGAATTATTCCCAGAGTAACCCAAAGATTAGAAGAAACATACTTTCCAGTCACATGGTGAAATCATTTCCTCCAGAAGGCGTGCATCACACCATATGCTACATGCTCCGAGGTCCTCTGCGGCTTTAAAGCATTCCCCCATCTGACCATCTGGACACCCTGGTCACATGCCAGTCCAGAAACAACATTCTTAAGGTGACAAAAATTGATGCCAAGGTCAGGCTCAAACTCAATTCTCATAGGAATCTTGAAAAGTATTTAAACCCAATTATGTTTTGTGAAGGTCAATTTGCATTCAATATTAAAGTGAGCTATGGGTCAACCATAACTGTGAATTCCATTGTGTAATTTAGCAAGCATTACTTAAATTTATTTAATTAAATTCTGTGTAGTTTATGTGTTAAATTTCAATTTTGATTCATGTTTTTAATTAAAGGTTTTCTTAGAAACATTTTTTATTCAATCCACGAAACGCTGAGCATGGCACTAGTAACTCTCAAAGATAAAAAAATGTAATAATAATAATCAGATATAAAACTTAATCACAGAGTTTTGTAGTACGTAACCAACCCATACGTACAAACACCTTCACTCGGTCCTTCCTATACCACGACACACTTTAGTGATCATTGCAATTAATGTTTTATTGTGTTTGGTTACTGGAAGCCAATTTTGAGCCGTACTATGGGTTGCTATATACCACTGCTTACCCTCAGGAATAAGTAGTAAAATGAGTTACTGAGACAGGTGAAACATATTCTGCTTTATTTTTGAAAGTGGTTGGTCCCATTTGTCGCACTGAATTGATAATGTGGTAAATGTTCCCTCCCCATAAACTCATCCAACCTACTCTTAAATACATTTAAATTTGGACTACCTACTACCCTCCGCGGCAATTTGTTGCAGAAGTCTAGTAGTGTACTTAGTATAGGTAGAAACATTGAATAGTCATAAATTAAATGGCAGAATTTTAGGGAGGACCGATTGTGAGAGGGACTTGGGTATTTTGGTAAGTTCAGACCTTCGTCCTAGAAAGCAATGCCTAAATGCTAAGAATAAACCTAATAGGATATTGGGATTCATTAGGAGAAGTGTAAGCAATAAGAGTGCTGGTCATTCTAAAACTGTATCTGGCGCTAGTTAGGCCTCATCTAGACTATGCAGTACAATTTTGGTCACCATATTATAGGAAGGATATTGATTTGCTTGAGACTGTGCAGAGAAGGATGACAAAGATGATTGGTGGGCTAAGGAACTTACCTTATGGTGAAAGGCTCAGAAAACTAAATCTAACATAAAACATAACATAATTTCACGGATGACAAAAGCCACAAGGGCCTATAAAAGGTCATCCGCCTCCGTCAAAACCCACCCACAAAAAGTACCATCACCAGAGGAAGACAAAATCAAAGTCCCCCACAATATAATATAACAGATGAAAAAAGCCACAAGGGCCCATCGTAGGTCATCCAAGTCAAATGGCCTCTTTTTTAAGGCACCCAAACTCCCAAGAAAACTACATCCAGAGGATTGCGTCCAGAAACAAGGGTCTCACCAATCAAAGCTTGTCAAGAACTAAATCATGCAGCTATAGATATATACAAACAATATTAATATATACAAAACTTAGGAACCATCACAACCTTCCCTTCCCATAAACTCATCCAACCTACTCTTAAATACATTTAGATTTGGACTACCTACTACCCTCTGCGGCAATTTGTTCCAGAAGTCTACCACTCTATTGGTGAAAAAATATTTTCTTAAATCCAACCTACACCCTTGCTTTTTAATTTTCAAGTGGTGACCTCTAGTCCGATTTCCATCATCTAACTCAAAAAACTTGCTAACATCCAATTTATCTATCCCGGAAAAAATTTTAAACAGCTCAATCATATCCCCTCTCACACACACCCTTTCGAACGAGAACATATTTAATACCCTCAGTCTATCTATATATTCAAGGTGCCTCAGGGAAGGAATAATCTTTGTTGCCCTCCGTTGCACTGACTCGAGAAGATTAATATCGTGTCTAAAATGTGGGGACCATGCCTGTATACAGTACTCTAGATGTGGCCTAACATAAGAGTTATAGAGTTTAAGAATAACCTCCTTACTTTTGTAACTGACATTTCTCTTAATGAAACCCAGCACTCTATTTGCCCTATTTCTTGCTTCAATACACTGCTTAGAAAACCTTAATGACTTATCTATTACTACTCCTAGATCTTTCTCATCCTCTAATGAGCTCAGCCAATGCCCATCCATTTCATACTTAAATTCTCTATTATCTTTTCCCATGTTAATAACTTTGCACTTATCAAGGTTGAAAGTCATTTGCCACTTATGTGCCCAGGATAACAATTTATTTAAATCCTCCTGCACTTTAAAATTATCATCAATATCTTTAACTACAGCTGCTAATTGGTATCATCTGCAAAAATTGACACTTTATTATTAACTGCCTCCCCAAGATCGTTTATATAGATGACAAATAATAATGGACCAAGAACTGATCCCTGAGGAACCCCACTGATAACATCCCTCCACTCTGACTTTACACCATTTAGCACTACCCTTTGCTTCCTGTCTTTCAGCCACTCAGCTATCCAATTTGAAACACCCCCACATATCCCAATCATTTTTAATTTATGAACTAGTCTCCTATGTGGTACCTTATCAAATGCTTTACTAAAATCTAAGTAAATTATATCTTCATTCTCTCCCTTATCTACTTGATCTGTTACAAACTCCAGAAAGTCTAGTAAGTTAGTCAAACATGATCTACCTGATCTAAACCCATGCTGAGCATCGCTGATTAACCCCTCCCTCTCTAGATGTTGGCAAATCCCTTTTTTAACTATTTTCTCAAGAATTTTACAGACTACAGGAGTTAGGCTAACCGGACTAAAGTTATTTGGATCCTCTTTACTACCCTTCTTGAAAATGGGGACTACATTCACTCTCTTCCAATCATCGGGTATTTCTCCATATTCCAGTGACCTAGTATATAACTTCTCCAGAGCTATTGAGATACTTTCTACACCTTCTTTAAGTATCCTAGAATGAATATTATCAGGGCCGGAGGCCTTGGTAGTATCTAACTCACCTATTAGTCCTTTTACCATCCTCCGATCCACACTAATGTTAGTAAACACCTCTTTCCCTGACCCATGAGTACTATACATAAGACTATTTAGTTTCTCCTTTGTAAATACTGATGCAAAATGACCATTTAGTACCTCAACTATTTCCTCATCAGTTTCTCTCACAACCCCTTCATATTTGATAGGTCCTATTTTAACTCTGCCACACTTGTTATTAATTTTATAGTAACTAAAGAACTTTCTAGGATCTTTGTTACTATCCTGAGCTAATTTAATTTCTGACACCCTTTTGTTCTTCTTTATAATCTTATTTAACTCATTCCTAGCCATTCTATAATCACTTAAATTTTGAATATTATTTTGTACCTGTAATTTTTTGTATGCCCTTTTCTTCTCTGAAATTTTTCTAGCTATCTCCTGATTCCACCATAATGGTTTCCTACTTTTGTTCCTAATGGCCTTCATTGGGATACATTGTTCTTGGACTACATTTATTATATGCTTGAAAGTATCCCACATCCCATAAGCATTTTTACCTCTGAATTCTACAGCCCAGTCTACCAAATTTAGCAAGCTTCGAAGTTTTACATAATCTCCCTTATGAAAATTTGGAACTTTTTCAGCATTATCAGGTTATTTTACCCTTCTCAATTCCCAAGTTAAAACGAACTATCTGATGGTCACTATTTCCCAATGCTTCCCCAACAGTCAATTCTTGAACTAAATGATCACTGTTAGAAAGTACTAAATCTAATATATTGTCCCCCCTCGTTGGCTCATTAACAAATTGATTCAAAAAATTATCCTCAAAGCATTCTATGAACCTGCCACTTGTTCTATCCCTCCCTATCATATTTTCCCAGTCCACAGAGTTTAAGTTGAAGTCCCCAATAATAACTGCATCTGTTTCACATCCCTTACTTATTTCCCTTATCATTAGTTCATCCATATCATCAGTCTGCCCAGGTGGCCTGTAAAAAGCTCCCAAATGCACTATTCTATTTTTACTGAACTTAATATCTATCCAAAGTGACTCAACTCCATCCTGCTTTATTGAAGTATTTAAACTTGAAACAATGTTGTTTTTTATGTAGATAATTATTCCTCCACCAATCCTACCTGTCCTTTGACTACATACATACATTGGAAAGGAGAAGAGTCAGAGGGGAATTGATTGAAGTCTTCAAATGGGTAAAAGGATATAATAAAGGGGATCTGGGTAAGTTTCTTATACTTAGTGAACATGACAGGACACGTAGCAATGGGTTTAGGCTTGATAAGTATAGGTTTAGGAAGGAGATTGGGAGGAATTGGTTTACAAATCGTGTGGTAGATGAATGGAATAGGCTCACTAGACATGTGATAGAAGCCTCCTCTCTGGGTAGTTTTAAGAATAGATTAGATAAATATATGGATGAAGCTGGTAGATGGGACTGACTTTTTTTTATGTGTAAATGTATATATTTTCTAAGGAGTAGGGAGATTATATTTTGCGGTTGCATGGACATAATCCTCTGGATGCATTTTATGTATATTGTAGATTAGATCTGACGAACTCCTGTAAAGGGTGACAATGTTGATGACTTTTCTCTGGTAAGAAATCTTTTGTGTGTTGACTGGAACAGGAGCTGCCAATTGTAGGCCATGTATGGTCTTTTGCAGTCTCCTTTTCTTATGTTCAAACCATTCAATCTACTTGCATTCAACTTCCTATCTAAATATCTAACTCATGAATCACCCATCACAAGCACTTCAGTCAGACTCCTATTCCTAACCCCCACAGCCCTAACTCCATCCCCACTCCTATTCTCATTCAAACTACCAGTCACTCTACCTCCACCCCTACCCCCATCAGTCATATCACTTCCAGTTACTTCCTCTTTTAGGGCACTGAATCTATTAGTCAAGCTAATAGGTTCTGTGTCCCTCTGACTCACACACCTATTCTCCCCCTGGCTAACAACCTCAACAGAGGCAACCCTATTCTCACAAAGAACAGGAGAAGCCTCCCTAGCTACATGTTTCCTAACCACTCGCCACTGTCCCCCATCCTGACTAGGCCTATTTCTAACTAATCTCTAAGAGGGCTAACTTCACTATCCCTAGAACTATCATATCCTACCTCCTCCGCCGGCCCTCTACCTTGACCTGAAACATCTAACTGGCCTACCTCACCACCTAACCTATTCCCAGCTCTAAGCCTAACACTAAGTTCCCTCCTAAGCTCAGCAACTAACCTCTCCAACCTATATATCCTGTCTAAATCCTGCATTCTCATCCCCTCTAAATCTACAACGCATTTACGCAGCCCACAACAACACATGTATACCCCTACCAAATACACCACAACCAATGCATACATTCTGACACTCATGCTCACTTTCATCCCCTAACTCCATCACTTATTCAAACAAAGAAAGAACTTAAGTAGTAATAAGAAAAAAAAAAAGGGTAGATATGTAGACGAGCGGCCCGGCCGATAAGATATACTATTTCGTCTGTGTTCCAAAAATGTTTCATGTTTTTGGAGTACATTTATAAGGGACAGCTCGTGGGGGACGGGGGTAAACACGATGCGTGGACCACACTACGATGATCCTGTTTCATTAAATTGGGGGTGGGGGTCTGGGGGGCATAGCCCCCCAGTATATAATCCTAATTTTTATAATGTTCTGACGTTTACAGAGGTGAATGCTTTAACTACATCATGTCATCGTTTTGCAAATTATAATTGGGGGTGGAGTATGATGTCAGAAATGATTGATTCGAGTGAACGATAATATTTACACAAAATATTTTTTTACGGCCGGGCTGCTCGTCTACATGTTTACCAAAAAAAGACCAACTTAGCTTTCACTGATTCTGTGGGGAAAAAAAAAACTATAGAAAAATCTGAAAAAAAAAAATCAACAGACCGAGAGCTCTATGAAACACGTGCTACCTGTTGAACGAAACATTCTAGAGATGAGAAGCCGCGCGAGCGAGGGCGAGAGAGGGCGAGAGAGGAAGCAGTCTGGGTATGAATCTTCAGAATTACCGAAATATTTTGCGTTCCCATCGGTCGCGCTATGGATCTTTGGGTTTAAGAACATAAGAACATAAGAAAAGAAGGAGACTGCAAAAGACCATTCATGGCCTACACTTGACAGCTCCTGTTCCATTCAACACACAAAAGATTTCTTACCAGAGAAAAGTCATCAATATTGTCAATATTGTTACCAAAGATTACCCTGAAAATTGCATTGAGTTGGCCAGTCACTTTCCAAACATTGGTAAATATGTAGATTAGCGGCCCGGCCCCCCAAAAATTTGTGTGTAAATATTATAATTCACTTAGTGTCGGAATATTCATGCGCGTTTGAGTCTTTTTTGAATTATTATTCTATAAACAATTAGGATTATATGCCCCCCAGAGCCCCCCCCCAAATTTAACATAACATAACATAATTACACGGATGACAAAAGCCACAAGGGCCTATCAAAGGTCATCCGACTCCGTCAAAACCCACCCACAAAAAGCACCATCACCAGGGGAAGACAAAATCAAAGTCCCCCACAATATAATATAACGGATGACAAAAGCCACAAGGGCTCATCATAGGTCATCCGAGTCAAGCGGCCTCTTTTTCAAGGCACCCAAACTCCCAGGAAAACTACATCCAGAGGATTGCATCCAGAAACAAGGGTATCACCAATCAAGGCTTGTCAAGAACTAAATCATGCAGCTATAGATATATACAAACAATATTAATATATACAAAACTTAGGAACCATTACAACCTTCCCTTCCCATAAACTCATCCAACCTACTCTTAAATACATTTAGATTTGGACTACCTACTACCCTCTGCGGCAATTTGTTCCAGAAGTCTACCACTCTATTGGTGAAAAAATATTTTCTTAAATCCAACCTACACCCTTGCTTTTTAATTTTCAAGTGGTGACCTCTAGTCCGATTTCCATCATCTAACTCAAAAAACTTGCTAACATCCAATTTATCTATCCCGGAAAAAATTTTAAACAGCTCAATCATATCCCCTCTCACACACCTTTCGAACGAGAACATATTTAATACCCTCAGTCTATCTTCATATTCAAGGTGCCTCAGGGAAGGAATAATCTTTGTTGCCCTCCGTTGCACTGACTCAAGAAGGTTAATATCGTGTCTAAAATGTGGGGACCATGCCTGTATACAGTACTCTAGATGTGGCCTAACATAAGAGTTATAGAGTTTAAGAATAACCTCCTTACTTTTGTAACTGACATTTCTCTTAATAAAACCCAGCACTCTATTTGCCCTATTTCTTGCTTCAATACACTGCTTAGAAAACCTTAATGACTTATCTATTACTACTCCTAGATCTTTCTCATCCTCTACTGAGCTCAGCCAATGCCCATCCATTTCATAGTTAAATTCTCTATTATCTTTTCCCATGTTAATAACTTTGCACTTATCAAGGTTGAAAGTCATTTGCCACTTATGTGCCCAGGATAACAATTTATTTAAGTCCCCCTGCACTTTAAAATTATCATCAATATCTTTAACTACAGCTGCTAATTTGGTATCATCCGCAAAAATTGACACTTTATTATTAACTGCCCCCCCAAGATCGTTTATATAGATGACAAATAATAATGGACCGAGAACTGATCCCTGAGGAACCCCACTGATAACATCCCTCCACTCTGACTTTACACCATTTAGCACTACCCTTTGCTTCCTGTCTTTCAGCCACTCAGCTATCCAATTTGAAACACCCCCACATATCCCAATCATTTTTAATTTATGAACTAGTCTCCTATGTGGTACCTTATCAAATGCTTTACTAAAATCTAAGTAAATTATATCTACATTCTCTCCCTTATCTACTTGATCTGTTACAAACTCCAGAAAGTCTAGTAAGTTAGTCAAACATGATCTACCTGATCTAAACCCATGCTGAGCATCGCTGATTAACCCCTCCCTCTCTAGATGTTGGCAAATCCCTTTTTTAACTATTTTCTCAAGAATTTTACAGACTACAGGAGTTAGGCTAACCGGTCTAAAGTTATTTGGATCCTCTTTACTACCCTTCTTGAAAATGGGGACTACATTTGCTCTCTTCCAATCATCGGGTATTTCTCCATATTCCAATGACCTAGTATATAACTTGTCCAGAGCTATTGAGATACTTTCTACCCCTTCTTTAAGTATCCTAGAATGAATATTATCAGGGCCGGAGGCCTTGGTAGTATCTAAATCACCTATTAGTCCTTTTATCATCCTCCGATCCACACAAATGTTAGTAAACACCTCTTTTCCTGACCTATGAGTACTATACATAGGACTATTTAGTTTCTCTTTTGTAAATACTGATGCAAAATGACCATTTAGTACCTCAACTATTTCCTCATCAGTTTCTCTCACAAACCCTTCATATTTGATAGGTCCTATTTTAACTCTGCCACACTTGTTATTAATTTTATAGTAACTAAAGAACTTTCTAGGATCTTTGTTGCTATCCTGAGCTAATTTAATTTCTGACACCCTTTTGTTCTTCTTTATAATCTTATTTAACTCATTCCTAGCCATTCTATAATCACTTAAATTTTGAATATTATTTTGTACCTGTAATTTTTTATATGCCCTTTTCTTCTCTGAAATTTTTCTAGCTATCTCCTGATTCCACCATAATGGTTTCCTACTTTTGTTCCTAATGGTCTTCATTGGGATACATTGTTCTTGGACTACATTTATTATATGCTTGAAAGTATCCCACATCCCATAAGCATTTTTACCTCTGAATTCTATATCCCAGTCTACCAAATTTAGCAAGCTTCGAAGTTTTACATAATCTCCATATGAAAATTTGGAACTTTTTCAGCATTCTCAGTTATTTTACCCTTCTCAATTCCCAAGTTAAAACGAACTATCTGATGGTCACTATTTCCCAATGCTTCCCCAACAGTCAATTCTTGAACTAAATGATCACTGTTAGAAAGTACTAAATCTAATATATTGTCCCCCCTCGTTGGCTCATTAACAAATTGATTCAAAAAATTATCCTCAAAGCATTCTATGAACCTGCCACTTGTTCTATCCCTACCTATCATATTTTCCCAGTCCACAGAGTTTAAGTTGAAGTCCCCAATAATAACTGCATCTGTTTCACATCCCTTACTTATTTCCCTTATCATTAGTTCATCTATATCATCAGTCTGCCCAGGTGGCCTGTAAAAAGCTCCCAAATGCACCATTCTATTTTTACTGAACCTAATATCTATCCAAAGTGACTCAACTCCATCCTGCTTTATTGAAGTATTTAAACTTGAAACAATGTTGTTTTTTATATAGATAATTATTCCTCCACCAATCCTACCTGTCCTTTGACTAATGTACATATTATAGCCCTGTAAATCAAATTCACTTATAGTGTCACTAAATTCTATTTCATTAACCCATGATTCAGTAACGCATAATATATCTATATCCTCATTGCTAATATAACTAAATAGCTCATCCTTCTTGTTTCTAAGACTACGAGCATTTGTATAGAAACAATTTAACCCCCCTATCCCTGAAGCACCTCTTGAAACTTGAATGACCTCACCTCTATCGCCTTGGAACCTATTTCTGTTATCTGCCAAGTCCATTCTACTTTCAGTACTATAATGTCCTCTCATAATTCCCTGACCACTATTAGTTAGTAAGTTAGATCATGTTTGACTAACTTACTAGACTTTCTGGAGTTTGTAACAGATCAAGTAGATAAAGGAGAGAATGTAGATATAATTTACTTGGATTTTAGTAAAGCATTTGATAAGGTACCACACAGGAGACTAGTTCATAAATTAAAAATGATTGGGATATGTGGGGGTGTTTCAAATTGGATAGCTGAGTGGCTGAAAGACAGGAAGCAAAGGGTAGTGCTAAATGGTGTAAAGTCAGAGTGGAGGGATGTTATCAGTGGGGTTCCTCAGGGATCAGTTCTCGGTCCATTATTATTTGTCATCTATATAAACGATCTTGGGGAGGCAGTTAATAATAAAGTGTCAATTTTTGCGGATGATACCAAATTAGCAGCTGTAGTTAAAGATATTGATGATAATTTTAGAGTGCAGGGGGACTTAAATAAATTGTTATCCTGGGCACATAAGTGGCAAATGACTTTCAACCTTGATAAGTGCAAAGTTATTAACATGGGAAAAGATAATAGAGAATTTAACTATGAAATGGATGGGCATTGGCTAAGCTCAGAAGAGGATGAGAAAGATCTAGGAGTAGTAATAGATAAGTCATTAAGGTTTTCTAAGCAGTGTATTGAAGCAAGAAATAGGGCAAATAGAGTGCTGGGTTTTATTAAGAGAAATGTCAGTTACAAAAGTAAGGAGGTTATTCTTAAACTCTATAACTCTTATGTTAGGCCACATCTAGAGTACTGTATACAGGCATGGTCCCCACATTTTAGACACGATATTAACCTTCTTGAGTCAGTGCAATGGAGGGCAACAAAGATTATTCCTTCCCTGAGGCACCTTGAATATATAGATAGACTGAGGGTATTAAATATGTTCTCGTTCGAAAGGAGGTGTGTGAGAGGGGATATGATTGAGCTGTTTAAAATTTTTTCCGGGAAAGATAAATTGGATGTTAGCAAGTTTTTTGAGTTAGATGATGGAAATCGGACTAGAGGTCACCACTTGAAAATTAAAAAGCAAGGGTGTAGGTTGGATTTAAGAAAATATTTTTTCACCAATAGAGTGGTAGACTTCTGGAACAAAGTGCCGCAGAGGGTAGTAGGTAGTCCAAATCTAAATGTATTTAAGAGTAGGTTGGATGAGTTTATGGGAAGGGAAGGTTGTGATGGTTCCTAAGTTTTGTATATATTAATATTGTTTGTATATATCTATAGCTGCATGATTTAGTTCTTGACAAGCCTTGATTGGTGATACCCTTGTTTCTGGACGCAATCCTCTGGATGTAGTTTTCCGTGGGAGTTTGGGTGCCTTGAAAAAGAGGCCGCTTGACTCGGATGACCTATGATGAGCCCTTGTGGCTTTTGTCATCTGGTATATTATATTGTGGGGGACTTTGATTTTGTCTTCCCCTGGTGATGGTGCTTTTTGTGGGTGGGTTTTGACGGAGGCGGATGACCTTTGATAGGCCCTTGTGGCTTTTGTCATCCGTGTAATTATGTTATGTTATGTTAAAACATGAAACATTTTGGAACACGGACGAAATAGTACGTCCCATCGTTGGCGCCGATAATCTACATATTTACCGCTTTCGATTGCGGTTGTTAATCTGTAGAATTACCAAAATCGAATATTAGCTTATAACCAGTGGAAAAAAAATAACAAACCTTATTTTCTATAGTCAAAATCACATTTATGACTGTTGAATGAGTTATGGTAATTGTGTAGACTATGGGCCGATGCGACTCTAGTTCCTTTTTGGGCTATTTTCATTGTTTTTCTGCTATCGCACTGGCCAATCACAGATCTGGATTCATTTTCATAAATGACCAATCAGAAAGCTCTATTTGTTTCAAGGCTTTTTGTGTTTTTTATAATAATCAAAAATTGGTTTATCTTATATTTTAATGTTTTTTTCCCCCTCATTTCTTTTCTATATATCCTACCTACCCTATGCCTGACATTCTTTAGTGTTTTTATTTAATTTCCCATTGTTTAATGTTCAATTAAACCATATTTCGGTGTTGTTAATCAAGTGTCACGTCTTAATTCTGACGAAAACACGATTTTTTCATATTTTCTGTTCCGTATTGATTTCTCTGCTTTGATTTGTTTAAAAGGTTATTTTAAGACCTTCATTTTGCTTATTGTTCCAAATTGATGCGTGCAGTATTAGTGTTTTTATTACTATATATGTGTAGTTCAAGAAACACAAATGGTCAATTCCAGTAAAAAAAAAAGTCACGAAATTTCCGGGAACAATGCTCTACTTTTCCGTCCGCATCTCTCATATTTAAACGACCACCCACGCCGTTTCCCGCTCATTTGTCAAATTTTCATTTTCGTGTTAAGTTTGTTTGTTACCTATTCAACGTTTCGGTGCTATTTTAACCGACGAGAAATATGTTGCGTTTCTCGAAGCCCATGGGCCGTGTAGTGGAAGGGCAGTGGGTTTTGGGAGGGTTCGAATGTGAAACAAAGAGAATTTTCATTGTTTCGGTGGCAAATCGAAATCGAGAAACCCTCCTCGCAGCGATAAAAAAGTGGATTTTGCCGGGCACGACAGTCGTATCTGACGGATGGGCAGCCTATTCAAATTTGTCATCTGAAGGATACGAACATCTTACCGAATTCTGGCTTGCTGCCGGTAAACTCTACCCACCCGTCTGGCGTAAGTATTAACCATTATTTTGAGCGTCGGCTCGTTGTTGGGTACGGCTCGCCGCGGGGATAACACTGCAATGACCCTGAGTTTCAATCCTTTGGGGGGGGGTCTGGGGGGCACAGCCTCCCAGTATAAAAACGAAAATCGCCATAAAATTCTTCGATTTCATCTCTAAAAAACTAACGAAAAGTAGCCCAAAATGGCCCCAAAAAAACTAGGCCTACGATCGGCCCATAGTCTACACAATTACCTGAGTTATTGCTTCCTGGAGGAGAAGGTCGAATATGACCGATATAGGTTGAATTCAACAAGCTGCATCCATCTCCATCTCCACCTCCCTTTTTCCCTGCATGGATCGCAGGATTCATCCTTCCTAGTGGAGTACTATTCGCACGGCCCATTTCCTTCACTTCAAATATAAAAAAATCTCTCGTAGCCTTATCTTTAAGTCAGCTACATAAAAAATTTATTTATAAACGAAGAAGGGTCACAGAAATACAAAACTACACAATCGATATGGCGGGAGGATATTATATAAACAAGATGGCCGAAGGCCGATATTCATAAAGTGATGAATGCTGCTGATTATTGAAAGTATCGCGTTTACATCGACACTTCTTTTTCTTTTAATAATAAAAGCGTTGGGTGATCTTTTAAAATTTCAAAACAGAAAAAAATTTATTAGTACAATACACAATCATTATATACAACTTATACATGTTCCTATAGGTGAATAAAAATAATATATAAATTCCAATGAGTTGATAATTTATCATCCATAACATAACAAAACATAATTTCACGGATGACAAAAGCCACAAGGGCCTATAAAAGGTCATCCGCATCCGTCAAAACCCACCCACAAAAAACACCATCGCCAGAGGAAGTCCCCCACATCATAGGTCATCCGAGTTAAACGGCCTCTTTTTTAAGGCACCCAAACTCCAAAGAAAACTACATCCAGAGGATTGCGGCTAGAAACAAGGGTATCACCAATCAAGGCTTGTCAAGAACTAAATCATGCAGCTATAGATATATACAAACAATATTAATATATACAAAACTTAGGAACCATCACAACCTTTTCTCTCCATAAACTCATCCAACCTACTCTTAAATACATTTAAATTTGGACTACCTACTACCCTCCGCTGCAATTTGTTCCAGAAGTCTACCACTCTATTGGTGAAAAAATATTTTCTTAAATCCAACCTACACCCTTGCTTTTTAATTTACAAGTGGTAACCTCTAGTCCAATTTCCATCATCTAACTCAAAAAACTTGCCAACATCCAATTTATCTATCCCAGAAAATTTTTTAAACAGCTCAATCATATCCCCTCTCACACACCTCCTTTCGAACGAGAACATATTTAATACCCTCAGTCTATCTATGTATCCAAGGTGCCTCAGGGAAGGAATAATCTTTGTTGTTCTCCGTTGCACTGATTTGAGAAGGTTAATATCGTGTCTAAAATGTGGAAAAAATCCAGAAAAAAGTTTTAACACATTTTCGAAAATGAATTAAAAAATGTGTTTTTCCCCGTTTTTTTCCCGGAAATACATACTTTGCCAGTAATCGACCAAAGGTCCATAATAGGAAAAGTATGTATTTCAGCGAAAACTACTTTTAGATCTGAGAACTACATATAAATCTGCATAAGAAAAACACATTATCAAAATCATTTAAAAGGCCTAGAACCAGACCGGAACTAACCTTGTAATTTAAGACGATAGTGCGGCCTACTTTAGGCTATTTCCACTAAAAAATTAACATTTTTAAGTACTTTCGAAATGGGGGCTTTGCCCCCATACCTCCCCATCCTCACACACCCTGGACTTAAAAAAAACTCGTAATACTCCTAATTCGAAAGCCTACCTTCAAATTTTAATGCAAAAGTCGATTTCTAAATGTAGCTAGGCCTCTAGCTGAAATCAAAGCTTTGAACAGAAAACAATCTATAAATATAAGGCTAGCACTTGTTCGAATGCGGGCATTAGAAAGCCGTGTCCCCTTAAACGCACCAACGGAAAATTTGCACATGTTTTTTCTCCCTTTCGAATTCTTTAATCCCAACCCCCTATAGCAGCTACACGTCATTATACCATATAAACTAAAGAATAATAGAGCCGTAAATCGTTCGAAATACACAAGAATGTAACATGAAATGTTATTGGTTCATTGGCAAATGACACATGCGCAAAGCGCCTGCATAGTTTTATAAAAATGGTATTGGTTGAATGTCTCCAAAAGACGCATGCACAAATTGCATCTAGATCTCAAAAGCCCAAGTCTAGGTGATTGAATGAAGGCAAAAGTTGAAGGAGATAGGTCGAAAGTGACGCAGAAAGATTTGAAGGAAGCAAAATAGCAATATATTTTCAAAGAAATTAATTACGTTATTATTAAGTTCCGGAAGTTAAAAATAGCATCGGTAAGCATCATTTTTAAAATTAAAATCATTTATCTCTTTGTAAAGTATAAAATCGTAAATGTGTTAAAACGAATCTTTATCATATTCTTTTTCATCATATCATAACGGAATATAGTTTCACGGATGACAATAGCCACAAGGGCCTATCAAAGGTCATCCGCATCTGTCAAAACTCACCCACAAAATGCATCCATAGGATTGTGTCAGATAAGGAATCTACAATTTATAAAATCCATAAGATTATGCCCGATCATGCATCTACAATAAACAAATACAACCATACACGGAAATGTGTCAAAAACAAAAAGCATCATCACCAAGACTAGTCAAAATCCAAATCAATCATAATATTATAGCTTCCCGCGTCGCTGGAGCAGTGTTAGCCAGCGGCAAAACCACTTGGCCTTCCTGAATTTCATTCAAACGAAACTTTTAAGCTGTTCACCAGCACTTCTCGTACGCTATACAACCCTCCTCCTAGAAGCGGAGCATATTTTGAAGAAATGGAGAGAGCCCGTTTGGAAATGTTATCAAAGGGCTAATGCTCCCCCTTCCGGGTCTGGGAACCATTGTACATAAGGGAGGTAGGTAAAGGGACAAAGAAAAAATAATAGCGTAGGCGAGTTGCGAACAGCTTCCCGCGTCGCTGGACCACTGTTAGCCAGCGGCGAATCCACTAGGCCAACCTGAGTTCCATTCAAACGAAGCTTTTAAGCCGCTCGCCTGCACTTCTTGTACGCTATAATATACAATAATAATAAAACTGCAACAACAGGAATGAGTTCAAAATATCCTCCAAAGTTAACCCTCCCTCCCCATATAATCATCTAATCTGCGTTTAAAAACATTCAAGATTGGACTGTCTACAGTCACAGATGGCAAACTATTCCAGTAATTTACAACTCTATTGGCGAAAAAATATTTTCGAACATCCAACCTGCACCTCTGTTTTTTAAGTTTTAAGTGGTGACCTCTAGGCTTATTACCACCTTCCAACTCAAATAACTTGTTGAAATCCAACTTATACATCAAGGAACAGTTTTTTAAAAAGCTCAATCAGATCTTCCCTCACACATCTTCTTTCAAATGAGAACATATTTAGTATCCTGTCTATCTTCATATTCAAGGTGCTTCAGGGAAGATATAATTTTTGTTGCCCTCCTTTGTACCGACTCTAGCAGGTTGATGTCATGTCTAAAATGTGGTGACCATGATTGTATACAGTACTCTAAATGTGGCATGACATACGAGTTGTAAAGTTTAAGGATAACCTCATTACTCTTGTAGCTAACATTCCTGAAATGTATCCTAGCACCCTATTTGATCTACTTTTTTGCCTCAATACACTGCTTCGAAAACTTCAGAGACCTATCTACTACTACTCCTAAGTCCTTCTCATTCTCAACTGAATTCAGACAATGACCATCCATTCCATAGCTAAATTCCCTATTATCCTTTCCCATGTTAAAAACTTTGCATTTGTTAAGGTTAAAAGTCATCTGCCACTTCTGCCCCTAAGCTAATAATTTATTTAAGTTACTCTGCACTTTAAAGCTACCCTCAAATTCTTTGACTACAGCTGCCAATTTAGTGTCATCAGCAAAAATTGACACTTTGCTATTTACGGCCTCACCAAGATCATTTATATAAACTATGAATAGTAAAGGGGCTAGAACGGATCCCTGAGGTACGCCATTGATAACGTCCCTCAACGGTGACCTCACCCCATTCAGCCCAACTCTCTGTTTCCTGTCTTTCAGCCATTCAGTTATCCAATTCAAAACTTGACCACATATCCTATGCATTTTTAATTTGTGAACTAGTCTCCTATGTGGAACCTTATCAAAAGCTTTGCAAAAATATAAGTAAATTACATCAACATTCTGTTCCTTTATCTAATTGTTTAGTAGCATAATCCATAAAATCCAGTAAATTTGTTAAACACGATCTACCTCTTTTAAACCAGTGTTGAGCATCATTTATTAACCTACCACTCTTTAGATGATCAGAAATCCCCTACTTAACTATCTTCTCAAGAATTTTACAAACTATAGAAGTTAAGCTTACCGGCCTAAAGTTAATTGGGTTTTCTTCACTACCCTTTTTAAAAAATAGCACTACATTCGCTAATTTCCAATCATTAGGTATTTCTCAAACTCTAGTGATCTAGTATATAACTTCTCAAAAGCGACTGCAATACTATCTACACAAGCTTTGAGTAACCTAGAATGAACGTTGTCTGGGCCAAATGACTTACTAGTATTTAACTCCAATATAAGCCCTTTAATTATTTCCCTGTTCACATTAATGGTATTCAACACTACTTCCCTTGGCCTAGAATTATCATCAATTAATCTATCTGGATCTCTTCTGTAAATACTGAAGAAAAATGATCATTAAGAACCTCTACTATTTCCTCATCAGATTCTTTCAAAACCTATTCATATTTAATAGGCCCTATTTTATCACTGTTAGATTTGTGATTAATTCTATAATAGCTAAATAATTTGGGGGGATCTTTATTATTATTATCATTATGAGCTAAATTATTTTCTGCCGCCCTTTTGCGCTTCTTAATAATCTTATTTAGCTCATTTATGGTCGACCTATAATGATATAAATTGTCAAAAGTACTTTCTCTCTTTAATCTCTGGTATGCCCTTTTCTTCTCAGAAAATTTCCTAGCTATCTCCTGATTCCACGACAAAGGCTTGCTGCATTTCTTACTAATATCCTTCATTGAAATACACTGCTCCTGGACTATGTTTAGTATAGTCTTAAAAGTGTCCCACGTCTCATAAGTATTCTTTTCCCTGAATTCTATATCTCACCTAGTCTGATTTATCAAGTTTCGCAAGTTTCGCAATTTATCGTAATCGTGCCTATACAAATTTGGAGTTTTTGTGGAGTTTGTTGATGTTCCTCCTTTCACTATTCCCAAGTTAAAACGAACCATCTGATGATCGCTATTTTCCAATGCTCCCCCGAGAGTCAATTCCTGAACAAATTGAGTCAAAAAATTATCCTCGAACATTCTATAAACTTACAATTTGCTCTATTCCTTCCTATCATATTTTCTCAGTTCACATAATTTAAATTAAAGTCACCAAGAATAACTGTATCTACTTCACATTCTTTACTTATTTCCCTGATCATTAACTCATCAATACAATTAGTCTTTCCGGGCGGTCTGTAAAAGGCTCCCAAGTGTATTATCCTATTTTTACTGACGTTAATATCTATCCACAGTGACTCAACTTCTCCTTGCTTTATGGAATTAATTAGATTTGAAGAAATGTTATTTCTGATATAAGTAATTAACCCACAAACAGTCATATCTTTCATTTGACTAATGTAAATATCAGAACCCTGTAGTTCAAATTCACTCACGTTGTCATTAAATTTATTTTAATTAACCCATGATTCTATTACACACATTATATCTATATTTTCATCAATAATATAACTAAATAACTCATCTTTCTTAATTCTAAGACTACGAGCATTGGTATAAAGACAACTCAGCCCTCCTATCCCTGAAGCACCTCTTTTAGAATGTATACCTTCCGCTCTATCTCTTCTGCATCTCTTTCCTTTCCCTGCCCCACCCTTTACTCTTATATTTCCCTGACCACTATCAGTAACTAGTTTCTCGCCTGCAAAATCCCAACGACACTATCTAACTCCTGCCACAACACGTCAACCCCAGCACAGCTTAGATGGAGTCCATCCAATGCATACAATGCCTTATTCCCATAAACCCATTCCAAACATCTAAAAACACTAATCCTGACTCCTCCCCCAGTCCTTTCACATACTCATTCAGTCCAATTGTACGAGACAACCATTCCATCCCCACATCCAATCTCGGAAGCACACGTGAAACAACGCCGTTCACTCTACTTTCCCTCATCCTTTCAACTAACCTTTTGTACCTCTCTCGTAACTCGCATGAACCCACCTTCTTTACATCATTTACTCCCACATGCGTAATAACAACTGCATCCCTCTCACACCCAAACACCAGACTATCATACCTCTCAGACATATGATTTACACCAGCACCCGGCAAACATACTATCACTCCCTTCCCTTTGCTCGCACTCAACTTCCTATCTTAATATCTAATCTGAGAGTCACCCATCACAAGCACCTCAATCATCCTCCTAGTTTCCCTAGGCCTAGCTTCACCCTCCCTCCTGTTCTCAATCAAACTACCACTTATTCCACTATCTGCCACAACCACATAAGACAAATCACCTTCAACTTCTTCCTCCCTTAAGGCATCGAATCTGTTAGTTAACATAAAAGGTTCCATGTCCCTCTTACTCACACACTTAACCTGCCCTAACCTATCCATTATATCCACTTATCACCCACATTCATCTTCACTTAAATCAGTCACTTCTTTCTCTCCAGTCCTTAGTCTAGGCATATTTTCCACCCTCCTGGTATAAGGCCGCATTCTTCATGCGCACACTCGCATCCCTTCTCACTTCATGCACCAACTCACTTAATCTCTTGCACTCATCACGCAACCGACTCACCTCCTCTACCAACGCCACATTTGCAGGCGTCACACTACACTAGGGGAATTCAGGTATATTTGCTCTTCATTCAACACCACAAAAATCACAAACTACATACACACTACTTACACCAACGGGCATACTCACGTCATCCAAAGCAAGGGCTATACTGAGAAAACTTTTCAAAACCTTTAATTAAGAAATCAAGAAAAGTGTAAATAAAAGGGTAAGAAAATTAGGCCGTTCTTTAACGTAAACAAAAGGAAGCTATTCCACAATTTAATTGAAAATATAATTAAATATTCTTTAACTATTTTGTCTAACAATCAACTTTGACTATCTCCCTGAATTAAAATATCTTACACCGAAAAACGAAAGAAAAAACGCCACTCAATAGAGAGCTTGATGAGAACACGTCCGATCGCTACCGACGAGTAGAAGCTATCGTTATGTATACGGGTCTAATTAGGTAATTCGGTAAAGTGGAGGCCAAAGAGTGTTAAGCTAAGCACTATAGAGTATAAAGATGGTCAATGCCTTTTTAATTTCTCTGCCCTAGTGCTTAAAGAGGAGAGGTCTGAGGTATATGGTTGCTGGGCCGGCTCAGCAATCTAAAAATGAAATAGGCCATGTTAGTAATAAGAAGAGGAGTGATGTTATATTCTCTGTAGCTGACCAGTTTGGACTATGAAGGACTGCAGTCGGTGTGAAATTGCTTGGATGACTGAGTAGGGGTAACCAACTTCATTTAAAATGACTGGAATAGTAAATTGTGACACACCAATTTCTCTGAGGTTTTTCCGAAGGAGTATTCGGCGAGAATACTACTGCGGACATTCTAATTGTAAATGTATTATGGTTGTTTCCGGTTGATTAGGACACCATGGGTAGTCTGGAGAAAAGGAAAGAGCTAGGCGGAATAGGTGCACAGAAAGAGTACACTGGCTGATTTTCAAACGGAATAAGGCTGACCTCCAGGCGACGGTTTGTGGGCCCTGAGCAGGGCAAAGGTCTTGTGTCCTCATATAGGATGGATGTAGGTGATCCAAAGAGTGCTGGCTATGATATGTGACGTCCTGAGGGAGGTATAGGTGTGGCTGGATAAAGGGCAAGTGTTCTGGATACTGAAGTAGAGAGGAGCATGTTTTGCAGCTTTGTCCACCTCTTCATTATTAATGATACCCGAGTGGATTGGTATCCATTGCAGCTTAACCTACAATAATATGTGGATAAAGAAGTGGAGGAGGAGTGATTGAATATCGCGGCAGAGTTGTGTGTAAGAGGGAGATGAGAAAGAGAGAAGTTGTAATGACATTGAATCTGTGTTAATTACCACCTTCCTGAGAGTGGGGGGACGCTTCTAAATCTGATTATAAAGGCTTGATATAAGGCATATAATTCTGCAACCACACTATTCTGGATAGGATCAATATGCCATATGAGCGCAGTTGAGAGGTCTGTGCAGATGTAGTTGAGGGGGGGATCGGTATAGAGGGAGCCATCTTTGTATATTGCTAAGTTTTCCTTGCAGGTTGTAGTGTAGGGACCACAATGTAAGATGGAACAAGTCACTCAAAGACTCATAAAAAATTAGCAATTTGAAATTTAGAAAAAGCTTATAATGGGTTCACACGTGGAACAAAAATATAACTTTTGATGGAGATGGAAGAATATCCATATGGATAAGTGTTCTAAAAGAGCACTGTTCCCGAATGGTATCGCATATCTTTTGGGAAACTTCCGAAAAGACTGGTCAAATGAACATATATTTTTTGTTTTCCTAAACTGGTGGGATCTGAGCAAATTTGTAGTTCTACTTCCAGAAAAGGTAGTTTATTGTCCATGCTCAATTCATATGTTAATTTTAACATGGAGTTCACCTCAACCTGCTGTTTGATGTTCTTCATTTTGGACGTTGATGTAAATGTCATCTACGTATCGGCAGTATGTGTGTGGCTTTTTTTTCGATGTTGTCTAATAAGCTCTCTTTAAGTTGACTCATATAGTAGTTGGCAAAGGTCGACATCAAGGGCGATCCCATAGCTACTCCATCAACTTATGTGTATAGATTTCAGTCCGGTGTCCTGAATGGAGTCTCTGATGTGCATGAACGCAGAATATTCCTTAGAATGAGGAGACATTATAGGATGGTGGTATGCATTTTGTATAATGATGTCGATGGTCTGAGAGATAGGCAAATAATTATGGGCCCTAATGAGTTGTTCGGCTTGTGTATTTTTACGTTTCCATATAGATACCCTGGTGTATAATCGCCGACAATCTTTTGGAAGTGAAGTCCTTCAATGAGTGCATTAGCTTTAGTTATTTGTCCATTTATTTTATTTTTAAGTCTTCTGTTGGATCTTTTTTCATTCGCTTAAATTTAGTGGTGTCGCTTAAGATGATATTCACTTTACTGTTATATTCTTCTTTGTTTAGAATGACGTATGTGTTAGATTTGTTAGCTTTTCTTATGACTAGTTATTTGTGTTTTGTTTTTTTAGAGATAACTGATGGCCTTTCTTATATATGGTGTTATGAGTTTGCTGCCATTAAAGCATCTTCGTTTGGTGGTTTCCGCGCCAAGGTAGTCTTTTAGATTAGGGGTAATTACAATGATGGATTGTTCTTGTAATTTCAACAGGAAATGAAAGAGGGTTTCTGGTTCAACTTCTTTTTAAAATAGGAGAAAATTGTAGGTGGCAGTTTAAACCGAGGTTGAGAGCTTATTTTTCACTGTAGGAGTGCGTATGTCGGGAGAGATTGATGAATGATGTAGTTGCTTCCGGCAATGTATTCGTCCATTATACAGTTTATCAAGCTTTTTGGTCTTAATGGTTCTTTCAGAGTTCTCTGTTTACAAAGCGCTGTTGAAAAGTGCTTTTTTTTGATAGAGTCTGGTGTTTCAAGTAGAAATTCGAACTCATCGAGTTGTGTTTGCCTTTCATCGACTTGACGTTCCAGTTTGGGGATGGTTTTCTTTAGTAGTTCTATTTGTCTTTCCACTAAATATAAGCAAATTAAAAAAGATCCAACAGAAGACTTAAAAAAGAAAATAAATGGATAAATAACTAAAGCTAATGTCTTCATTGGAGGACTTCACTTCCAAAAGATTGTTGGTGATTATACACCAGGATATCTGTATGGGAACGTAAAAATACACAAGCCGAACAACCCATTGATGACCATTATTATGCGCCTATCTCTCATTCCATCGACATCATTATACAAAATGTATACCACCATCCTATAATGTCTCCTCCTAACCTTGACCCACACATCCTAAGGAATATTCTGCGTTCATGCCCATCAGAGGCTCCGTTCAGGACACCGGACAGAAGAGATGACATCTACATCAACGTCCAAAATGAAGAACATCTAAAGAAATCAAAAAAGCAATTTGAGGAGAACTCCGTGTTAAAATTCACCTAGAATTAGCATGGACAATAAACTACCTTTTCTGGTCGTAGAGGTACAAACCATCAACGGTAATTATGTCACAAAAGCGTATAGAAAAGCTACAGACATGGGAAGAGCCTCAACGCGGATAGTGAATGTTCTAAAGGGTAAACAAAAAATTGTAATTGGATCATACATCCGCTGAGCATACAAATGCTACTCCACGTGGGAACTGTTCCATCAAGAGATCTCCCGCATAAAACAAACCCTCGTAAACAACGGTTTCCCAAACAGCATGATAGGTAAACAACTTTAGTCATTTTTAAGAAGGCAATTCAAAGCCATTAATGAAACGGAAAGTAACCAGGAAGTAGTAAATATCATCAAACTGTATTATCATCGGCCTACAAAATAGACGAAAGAAACACCAAGGAGATTGTTAACCGTAACATCAAAGTTAAACAGCAAACGGATAAGATTCAGATGATTATATATTATAAAACGACAAAAGTTAACAATCTCATTATGAACAACATCTGCCAAAACTCCTTGATCCTGAAATCTACGAACATAATTTACGAGTTTACCTGTCCGAATGAAGACTCCAAGCTTCATAATAACTCAAAATACGTTGATATGACTACCACCACACTTTCGACGCGTTTAACAATGCACCTAAAACATGGAGCCCTCCCAAATCATATGGAGACTGTACATAACATATTAGTTAATATAATTTATTGGTTAATAACACCACGATCAAAAGAAAAGAGGAAAGTAAAGCCAGAATGAACAGCTTAGAAGCCATCTTAATTAACGAAGAAAGCCAGCTATCAACATCCAGGCTACGGGCTGGAGTCAAACATTAAAGTTGTTTTAAAATTCCGCACACACTAGAGTAGCCCATTCCCTTGACATAACGTTCAAGCGAGGAGGACTAAATATCCCCTAAAATCCGTTTTCTTTTCATTCCCGACTACGTAGAATTCTTGGTAGAATTACTCTGGTAATTTACCTCACAAATTCGGTAAAGGAGGTAAAATTTTTGGTAAGTTCGAAAGACACCTCCGACAATTGGTTTCTATCCTTAGAAACGACTATTACTAAAGAGAGATATACGTTGTAATCACATTAGCATTCATCAACAGACTACTAATCTTTCTTTTTAACGGCCCCACTTAGGCAGATGACTACTTAATTTTTCGGCTTCGCCCCCTTACGTGAACTACTGCCGGATGGTAGGGATTGCCATTCATGTTTCGTTTCAGCTATGCCGGGCAGTTGGCCCAGAAAGAAAGAGATCCTGAAAAGAAAGGCTGAAGAGAAAAAAGCTGAAGGAATCATGAGGGCGAACACCTCCTACGCTCAAGCGGCAAGAGCCACCCCCGCTGGAAATGTCTCAAATGTCACACAGAAAACCTATCTGAACATTGGTAACGAAAGCTCGACGAAAAACCTTACATGCATACTACATGCTCACGTGAGGAATCTGACAAACCCAGGCTGCTTCGCAAGAGCTAAATACTATGCTCAAGAATAATGGCTTAGCGGAAATGTCGTTCCCGGAAAAAAACCCACCAGGAGAAGTATTGCAGCTGCAGTTCCAGCCCAAGGAAGAGGCACCAGCGACTTCCTTCCTGATAGATGAAGAAAAGACGGAAAAGAACACGACCGAGAAACCCACCCCATCCCTTCAAAGGTGCACAAACAGGGACCCCAGAATTGAGGCCAGAAGGCAACGGGAAAAGAGCGAAAAAGAGCAGCCACAAGGATCAAACAGGTGGAGGGTAACCTATCAGGCTCTGCTTCCTCTTTTGAAGAAGAACCAGAGTTCTCCCAGCCTCCTAAGACCCATGGGAGAGCAAGGAGCAAGAGTAAAGGAAAGAGTTATCGTCAAAACCAATAGTTAGATGGAAAAGAGATCAAAATCCGATTTTCCAGGAATGCTGAAACTCCCTTTACAGAGGATCCCATCAGTGAGAAGATCATCGAAGGAATCAAAGCAGGCTTATTGAAATGGATGTACGATCCGCCATCTCAGGATGCGCTAATTGACGAAGCGCTCATTACGGCAGAAATAAAAATACATAGAGACTCCTGCCCTGCAATAAGTGAAGCAGAATTTTCCAAATCAAAAACGAAAAAAAGGGATGTAATAAAAAGCAGTAGAAGAAGACACACACACACATAAAAGACACAAGCACTAGACAACACAAACATGGAAAACACAAATGACATTAAAAATACTTACAACTAACGTTAATGGATGGGAAGGAAACACATTCCATACGGAAACATATTCTGTACAGTGGATCCCAACCTGATCCTCATCACTGAACACGGTATTAGAACGAATACAAACAAAATTAAGATATCAAATTACACCGTTATAAATAAAAACCACACACAAGATCGTTAGGGCGGTGCAGCCATCGCGATCCGAAAAAAGCATTACATACAGAACACTTCCAAACCTAGAAAAGTCATTTGTGGCTGTTGAAATACCAACCCTGTTGGGAAACCTGATCGTGGCGGCTGCGTATCAACCTCTACGTCGAAAATACCTGCCGATTATCAACTTTTACACTCCTTTCTGGCGCAGGAAAGTAACATTGCTTGGCGGTGATCTAAACGCCAGATGCAGAGCGTCAGGCTACGGAAGCACTGGTCAAAGGGGAAGAAATCTGGAGTTGCTACTCGAAAGAGACAAACTCCGGAGGGTCGGGCCGGATTTCCGTACCTTCTTAACACACCATTAGGCAACTAAATCGGACGTGGTGTTAACGAGCAAAAACTTTCCCTTAATATTATCAATGAGCCCAGCCCACTGGTACTGAACGATTACATCGCGATTATCACCACAATCTCGCTTGCCCCACTACTCAAGCCCGTCCCACTTAGAAAAAGTTATGCTAAAGCTAACTGGGAGCTATATAGAGAAATACTCAGTGCATACAAACCAGCTGACCTGGGAGACGCTAATCTCGAAGAAATTGGTGAGAGGATAAATAAGATCACCAATCTCCTCATACAAGCCGCCGAGAGATGCTTCCCCAGAATCTCCTATAAAATGCTCTCACAACCAAGGTGGACGAACGAGATGAGAGAAATTGCCCAGGAACATAGAAAAATCTATGAAAAGATCGGTATGACAGGCACCATTTGGGAAAGGACAGCCAGAATGAGACAACTAGGAGAGGAGAGGAATCTGGAATGACATCATTTGTAGGCTGGACAGGGAGGGCAACCTTTAAGATTTGGGACCAACATCTGAAGACTTGGGATTGCCTGCCAGGCCCAGAACTCAAATCGAGGATGGAGACGACATCATTGAAGACCCAGATTTACTCGAGAGAAAATTTAGAACGCATGGCAAGAAAATTTCGCTATATTCTCTGTGGAAAACAACGACTTCGACCAGGACTTCGAAGACCAATTGCTTGATGACCTCGGCACACTGATACATAGAACCCACCATCACCCGCAAGTATCTCAAGAAAGATGGTTAGCTACGGACGCCCAATAACTCTCAAAGAGACCTTGAACACCTTGAGGTCCTTCAAGCAGAAGGCATCAAGCTGGTCTGGAATTACGAAAAACAACATCGCAAATGCCCCAAGGCAAATTATTCAGGGTTTGACGAACCCACGAACGCTGCCCTGAATACAGGCTACTTCTCTGACGGCTACAAGATGGCCAAAATCATCTTCATCCCGAAGGGAAACAAGCCCCCAGACCAGGTGACTAACTATCGCCCGATCTCTCATCTTGAGATGCAGGGAGAGATTTCTGAAAAGATTATAGCAGAGAGGCTACAAGCTCAACTGAGCGAGTTAGGAGCGTACAAACCCCGAAAACACGGGCTTTAAACAAAAAGGAACACTGATACGGCCCTGGCGCCCCTCGCAGAGAAAGTAGCATATTCCCAAGCGAACGGGTGCTATGCAGATATTGTGCTGAGGGACGGGCAGAAGGCCTTCTATAAAATATGGCTGGAAGGACTTCAATAAAAGATCCTGAACCTCCAGCTAGGCCCAATCCTGGAAAGAATCCTCTGTGACTTTGTCATTGACAGAAGAGCATGTCTCATGATTGAGGGCTACAGAAGACCTGAATTCGAACTAAAGGCGGGCGTTCCCCATGGAAGCTGTTTGAGCCCACTGCTTTACCTGGTCTTCACCATCGACCGTCCAACTCCGGTGCACAGGGACACGATGTATCTGCAATTCGCAGATGACATCACGCAAATCTTCCTATGCTCGGAGAGGAAAGCAAGGACACAGGCAGCTCGCACGATAGCGGAAATCAATAACATCAACCAGTACGAGAGACGATGGAAGATCAGGACCAACGGGGATAAATTCAAAATCATCCCGCTGAACCGCAAGTTGACATGGCCCATCATCATAGAAGGGAGGAGATACGGCTACTCCGCCAAAGGCACCGTCCTGGGCCTAAAGATCTCCGACCATGGATACTCGAGACATCACACGGATAGGCGGAACCTGTCAAGGTGAGAAATCTCCAAGCTATAGAGGTTTAGAGATCTTAGTTCGGCCAACATCAGGAAAATATATCTGATGTATGTCTGGGCTAGGCTCATCTACCCCTCAGTGGTAACTCAAGCGGACAGCAATTCATCAATGAGAAGACTTAAACGTGTCCAGAACACTGCATCTCTACTTATTAATAAAGTCAGAAGGGGTGATCACATTCGGCAAAGAGATCTACACAGGAGGAAACGATTGAAACCCATCAATGTCGCTACCCAGAAACTGGGAAGAAAGGTCTGGTCTCCCTAGCGAATGGTGTCATTCCGGAGCTACAGAGAACAGGCGGCAGGTTTAACATACCTGCAAGACTACGGGCAAAAGTCTCACACCAACGTCAGTTCCCAAGTACCAAACTATGCTAACAAGAAGACATTTCACCAATATATACATAGATGAAACACAGTAATCAAATACAACATAGAAGAATCAAATGAGTACAAACAACATTACACTAAACTATAAACACAAGGTAAATTGTTGGACAAAATAGCTAATAAAGGCTTGAATAATCAAAATTTATATTAAAAATAAGTACACCAAATCATTAACACAAACAAAAAGAAGAACACTAAAGCACATAAAGATACAAAAACGTAGGAGAGAAACATTTAATTAAAGAATAAAATCAAAATGCAAAAGTAAAAATAAATACAGGGAGGGGCTACTGCTTTTGAGGAGTGAGCTGAATTTGTGCAGCATTTTTGACAGTAAATCCCTTTTCACTTTCTGTATTCTTTTGGCCCAAACGCTTTACAGCTTATCTGCTATAAAAAAACATCTAACTTCCCTATTTTCACACATTTCAATAGATATTAAATCTTTGCAACAACTCTTATTAACAATACTAAATCTGACCACTTCATAAATAATTTAACAGTATCAACCTTTCCTTTCAACCAGCTTATTTATTTTGAATTCACATCAAGACACGATGATGAGTGAAGTTTGTGCTTAGCGCCTGGATGTAAAATATATAAGAAGTCGGTCGATACTTTGTAAAACAACAGGCGTGTATACTCGGACACTGTAATGATGAACAGGTATTAATGAATGACTATGAAGAACTATGTCTAAATAGTTGATTTCTTGTTGTTTTCAAGTTCAAAACCAAGAGTTAGAATTACCGCAATGAATTAATGGATAGGGATTAATAATGTCACGATACAAGAAAATATTTAGCTGAAAACTTCTGACAAATGTTTGTCGATGTGTTTTCAAAAAGCACTTTTCATTGTTGTTGCTTTTCGGGGGAGGGGGATCTCAAAGGAAATGTTTATGGTCTTGCATTAAGCACGCTTGGTAGGAGGGATATGTCCAAGATGTTTTCCCCGCAAGCAAGAAGTTCCGATGATTGCGTAAGCTTATTAGTGCCGGAAATATGAGTGCCAAATGATGCCAGAGAATCCTACTCGTCCTATTGGGATATGGGAACGGTATGATGCTTCAAACAACCAGCCTTCTGATGATGGGAAAGGCATGTGAAGAAGAGTATGCAAAGAATTATAATTGCAACGTTGTATGTGTAGAATAGATGAAATTATGAGTAACTTCCAATTGCTCAATCAATCACCTTGAAACTGAATGCGCATTTAAAACTCATCTCAATAATGATTGAAACGTAAAATTAATAGGTTACTTACAGATGACAAATAATATATTTTGTTATGCCTTGTCGTGATATAGCCTGAATGTATATCAAAGTTGTTATGTTGATAAATAAAATAATTGAAACAATAATGAAGTTAAAATAATAATTATATGTTAGTTATATAATCTAAATGATGGCATGAGCAAATTAGTAACCAACGAGAATCTAAAAAGGTAATAAGCAGCCAAGGCATAGAACAATAATAATTATTACATAAAAATATTATAATGATAATCGATTTCTCAAAATACATCAAAGGAATTTAGCATAAAAGATTTAGTTAAAGCCGTGAGCTAGAATTGTCAGACTAATTATGATATAGTTTTCAATATGATTGTTTAGATGTATTTTGTTGTGTTGGCTCTTAAGGTCCATCAGAATGTCTTTGTCGGTTGTGCATGAGGAATTTATATGTTGGATTGTATGTGTAACATAACATAACATAATTTCACGGGTGACAAAAGCCACAAGGGCCTATCAATGGTCATCTGCATGCGTCAAAACCCGCCACAAAATGCAGCCATAGGATCGTCAGATTATTCATCTACAATATACAATTTAAACCATCCATTGGATTGTTTAAGATCATTCATCTACTATTTACAATATAAACCATCCACGGAAATGGACCCCAAACCAAAAAAAGCATCTCCATCAAGGCTCGTCTATAGGGCTTCGATGTTATTGCGAGTCTTGAAGTCACCAGTTTATAGGAATTGGCTGAGTGTGTGATGGATTCTGGCTGAGGGTGGTGTGGCAGGTATCAAGGCCTTGTAGGTAGTGGGCCTACTTTTGTTTTTCAATCGAATTTGTTCTGACTCCCAAAGTTTCTCACGAGGAATAGGCTTTTAGGCTGGGTTCCAGAAAGGAAAGCGGCTATAAGTAGGTTTTATTCTTATCCTGGGCCTACCAAAGGGGAGCAAGCGGAACAGTTCGAGTCGTACGCACCTATGTGTAGGTTTTCCGTTAATGCTATATAGCTGAGTCTAAGGTGCCAGGATTCAAGGATAAGGGAATGGATTCGTGAGGCTAATAATAGCAATAAGCTGCTGACAGACGACTCAAATTGATTTTCTCTCTTTATCTTAGTTCCTTTCCTCTGTGCGTGTAATATATATATATATTTATATATTTATATATATATATATATATATATATATATATATATATATATATATATATATATATATATATATATATATATTGTTTCCAAGGGGCGTGATCTTTTTCGCTTGACCTTTGACCTGGGAGCGGGGCGGAGCCAAAGATCAGGAATTTGTTCGTCAGTTTCTTCGTTGGGCGGAGTTACAAGAGTTATGTGCATCTAATGACCCTACATATTTTTTCACGTTTGGTCTCATCCTGTATCAAGAGAGACAGTTTGCTTTTCACAGTTCCTCGGAAATTTTAATCGGTCAAGGCACACATTACCCTGTATTTGTTCAGCTTGTCACTGTTATCTATCATTGAGAACATTTCTGTCTGGCAGCTGTTTCTTATCATGCGTATGTTTGTGTGTGAGAGCGTGATAACCCTGGCTACCCGCTTTGCTCGATTCATACTTTCATAATAAATATACAATTGTGATATAGTATTTCTCTCTTTTTTACATTGGTTTACTATCTATTAAAGTTTAAAGTTTGCTGGTTTCGGTCCTCCTATCAAGCTATGTTGCTTCTCAGGCGGACGTGAGCCAGGGCAAGCCCAAACTCTCCACCGCGATGCCCAGTCACGGCGGAAACCCCTCTTAGTAAATAGTGTCAGCTTAAAAAGAATCTGAACGGAGATTCGAACTGCTGACCCAGCGAATGCCGGGCAAGCGCGCTAACGACTATACTAGCCGGGAGGCTAGGGTACACGCATTAATTCATGCGTGTGCCCATTTTCAGGATTTCATAGATCCACCGGACGCCCATTTGTGGGGGTTCCTCGCTGGGCCTACCTATCCTGCAATTTGGGTATCCCAGGCCTAATTTACTTGCAATTCGAGTGCTACACATCAAAGTCCAAATCACCCATAATATACAATAATAAACAACTCCATCCTGAGGAATGAGTGCAGAATACCCCTCCTCCAAGAAGCTAACCCTCACTCCCCAAATAATCATCTAATCTTCCTTTGAAAACCTTCAAGTTCGGACTGTCTACTGTCTCAGGTGGCAAACTATTACAATAATCTACCACTGGGTTGGTGAAAAAAAAATTTCTAGCATACAAACTGCATCTCTGCTTCTAATTTGTAAGTGGTGACCCTAGTCCCATTACTACCTTCCAACTTAAATAACTTGCTAAAATCCAACTTATCCATCCCAGAACAGATTTAAAAAGATCAATCTTATCTCCGCTCACACACCTTCTTTGAAATGAGAACATATTTAGTACCCTCATTCTATCATTCTATCTTCATATTCAAGGTGCTTCAGGGAAGGTATTATTTTTGTTGCCTTCCTTTGTACCGACTCTAGCAGGTTGATATCATGTCTAAAATGTGGTGACCATGCTTGTATACAGTACTCTAAATGTGGCCTAACACACGAATTGTTGAGCTTAAGGATTATTTTTTTTTATTCTTGTAGCTAACATTCCTCTTAATGTATCCTAGCACCCTATTTGGTCTATTTTTTTTGCCACAATACACTGCTTTGAAAACTTCAGTGACCTATTTACTACTACGCCTAAGTCCTTCTCACCCTCAACTGAATTTAGATAATGCCCATCCATTTCATAGCTAAATTCCTTATTATCCTTTCCCATGTTAATAACTTTGGATTTGTTAAGGTTAAAAGTCATCTGCCACTTCTGAGCCCAAGTTAGCGACTTATTTAAGTCACTCTCCACTTTAAAGCTACCCTCAACTGCTTTGACTACACCTACCAATATAGTGTCATGAGCAAAAAATGACACTTTGCTATTTGCAGTCTCCCCAAGATCATTTATACAGGGTCACCCCTTCAAAAAAAAACGGGCAGCAACTTTCGATAGGCCTCATTTCTTAATTTTCTGCAAGGATTGAATGAAACTTTGGTGATAACTAGCTTATTGTGTTGAAAAACATCATATCAAAACATGAGAGTCTTTGGGGGTTTCTTCTTTATCACGTTTTCGATATGACTTCCATTTAGCTCTGAGCATTTCTTGAGGCGCAATACAAAGTTGTCCCTGACGTCCTTACAAACCGACAGACTAATGGCTCTTATCTCCTCTATGATGGCTTCTTTGAGTTCCGTGATGGTCCTGGGTCTCCCTACGTGCACTCTGTCTTTATGGTAGCCCCCAGAGAAAGAAATCTGGGGGTTTAAGGTTTGGGCTGTGAGGTGCCCACTCAAAATCAGTCTTGAGACTGATTGCACGGCCACCTAAGTTCTCTTTCAGCCAATCTAAGGACAGGTTTGAAGTGTGAGAGCTTGCTCCATCTTGCTGGAACCAGAACTTCCCCATGAGCGACAGGAACAGAGTCTACAGCTCCCTCTTGAAGGTTTTGAGGACCTCAACATACCGCTCCTTGGTGTCTGTCACTGTCGCGCCAGATTCCTCGAAGAATGGTCCGATGATGCCTCTGGTTAAGATTGCAGTCCATACCGTGATCTTAAGGGAGTGAGTGTAGGAGCTTGATGGCTACCTCATTTGGTGTCTAAGTTCCCCAGAAGACATTTATCTTCGAGTTTACCTTTCCTTCAAGTTGGAAGTGAGCTTCATGTGGGGTCCAAAGGAGGTTAAGGAAAGTTGGGTCTCCTAAATCTTCTCCAGTATCTTGACTGACATAGCCTTTCTCTGCTCCTTGTCTGAGGCTGTAAGGGTCTGCTTCGTCTGTATTCTGTATGGATAGGCCTTTACATCCATTACTAGCACCCTCCTACAAGTCTTACGAGATATACTGAGCAACTGACTTCGCTTGCGCACAGAGCGTTTTGGACTCTGCTGAACTGACTCTCTCACGCTCTCGAACAACTCAGCTGTAGGCTTCCTGGGGTTTCCTGAAGGACTTGGACGGTTGTCACTGGCTGCATTGAGGTTTTCCACTGTCCTATAGTTCTTAAAGTGGTCAACTCAGTCCTGAATTCTGCTCTTGGAGCGGGCTTTTTCACATTAAACTGTTGTACGAAAGTGTCCTGCACTTTCTTGAACGAGCCTGTCTTGTAGTAATGTTTGACGCAGTATATTCTTTGCTGGAACTCCCATTGAGATCTAGTTGTGTTCACAGGCGTTGCTTCTGTCATGTCCTGCAAAGTAAGTGTGATTAGTGAATGAATGAAGGATATATCACAGAGTGTGTGCAGGCCCGTTTTTTGGGGGGTGACCCTGTATAAACTATGAATCATAAAGGCCCTAGAACTGATCCTTGAGGTACGCCTCTGATAACGTCCCTCCACTGTGACCTCACCCTATTCAGTTCAACTCTCCATTTTCTGTCTTTCAGCCATTCAACTATCCAATTTAAAATTTTTACACATATCCCATGCATTTTTAATTTGTGAACTAGTCTCCTATGTAGAACCTTAGCAAAAGCTTTGCTAAATCTAAGAAAATTACAACAACATTCTCTTCCTTAGAAATGCATCTTCTACCCCAGGTTGCCAAGGCAGCCTCTTCAGAATATCAAGCGAAAAGGGGTACCTAAGTGTGGACCGCAAAATGCCGTTTAAGATCTTTACCTCTATTATGCATGCCTACACTAGAAACCTCATGAAACCCGGAATTTTCTCGGAGGAGCTCAACGCCATGCTGGCGGCAAATGAAATCGGCCAAATAGTTTTTACCAAGGACCCCTCTTCTGACGATTTACTGCAGATGAAGTACCCCCGAAAGTGCTCCACGCGACCCAGAAAAAAAACAGAAGAAATTAATAGAAGAGTCAACAAAAAGGCAGCCAGCCAAACGACCAGACCCCTGTATCGAGCTAAATGATGTTATATGTGCGGACCTACCCATGTCCGCACGTCTCTGAAGAAAGAGAGATGACGGGACACGGTAAAACAATAAATACTCAGGAACTTGGCAATGCCATCGGAACCTTCAAACAAAAGGCTCCAGGCTGGTTGGGGATAGCAGAGAAGAATATAAGCAACTCACTGCCGCAATTTCTTAGGAGAATGTTGAACATCATGAACGCATCCTTGAACATTGGCTACTTTCCCCATGCGTCCATACTTGCAAAGTTTATATTCATTCCGATAGGAAATAAATACATCGACCAGCTCCTGAAATACAGGCCCAATTCCCCCTGGAATTCATTGGCAAGATCTTTGAAAAGATCATTGCCAACAGGCTGCAAACCCAGCCAACAGAGAGAGAAGCGCACATCCAACAACAGCATGATATCCGTAAAGGAAGAGGGACTGACTCTGCGCTCGCTCTCCTCTGCTCATAAATTTGCCCGGCTTCCTCTATGCTCACAATTTCTTTCTCAATCTTTGTTTAAATAATTAACTATTTATGATTTATCACTATAAAATGTAAATATGTATAGACATGTATATTAATATATAATTGTACCTTCCAGTCCTAATTAATCTTAATGTTAATTGTTTTGCTATTTGAAGCTAATTTTTATTCAATTTATCAGGCCAGAAGATGAGCTTGTCTTTGCTCGAAACGTAACCAGAAGAAATAAAGAATGAATACTGTCATTCTCTTGGCCATTGGATTCTTACTCCGGATATATATATATATATATATATATATATATATATATATATATATATATATATATATATATATATATATATATATATATATATATGTGTGTGTGTGTGTGTGTGTGTGAATTTGGGCAGTATATTTTCATTATAGCATGTTTTATTAAAAGCGGCCGCTAGTTTCGAATTAATAATTCGTTTTTCAATCTTCTCGATTTGTCTTATATTCGCATTTTCTTCATTGTTTAACCTGTGGATAAGGGTATCGAAGTTTATCTGGGACTGATGTTTGTCATTTTGCCAAGGGTAGAAGTAAATTAATGTAATTTAGCACTTTCTTTAATTTAACTGACGCGTTTCGATACACTGAGTACCATCTTCAGAGTTACAATGGGGAATTATTACAAAGTATTCAGTTTATATATGTTACAAAATGTATTAACTAAATTACGAACGAAGCTATACACGTATAGGCAAGGTTGATCCAGGTGATTAAAGGTCGTTGAAGTAGGTAGCCAGAGAGGAGGGGGGGATTAAGCTGCTTGCCAGAGGGGATTAGTCGCTAGGGGCAGCTCTGAGTACACCTGTCCCTCTGTTTGCTTTTCTTGCGCTGGGCAGGATTTTATTGGAGTTAGACTGTATGTTTAAATTCGGTTGCTTCTCTTGGATATATATAGCTTCTAGGAAGAGCAGTTGACACCTATTGGGAGCAGAGTCTAAAGTTTTAGACTATGCTCCTACTGATCATATTGGGGCAGCAGGTTCATCGCTTGTTGAACTTGTAGCTGTGCCAGCGTGACTGGCTGCTGTGTTTCCGCTTTGTTTTAATTTTGTATCATTTGCATGATTTCTCCTATTTGGGTCTGGAGTAGATGGATTTGTTGTTGGATGTTTTCTAACAAAGCTTTTGTTTGTTTGTTTCTACTCTTAACTCCTTCCTACTCCTTAGTTCTGTTTGTCACTGCACTTTGTTTTTTCCCATTTTGTCTGGCCTTTTTTTATTTTCACAGTCCCTTGGAGGTGGGTGTAGGTGCACTCTTTCCTACTACACCTTCTCTTCTTCAGAGACTCGTAGCACACTTTGTGGTGGTAATGTTTACTCTCTCTACCCAGCGTGCAACCCCTTTCTTTGTCAAGGCCGTGCTTGATAAATTTAGGGCATGCTCTAGGGTGATCATATTTACATCTAATCCCTCGTATGCGGAATTTGCAACAGTTTCTCTTGTAGAATGAACAGAATATTTTTTTCCTGGTCTGCCTATTTTCTTCTTTTTTTACTTCATTTTCATCCTGTTCGCAATTTTTTTTATGTTTGTACCTGTATTTGTCGTTGTGTCCAAAGGGTCTGCATTATCTAGGTTGAAGTTAATATCTTCAGGAGTCCCCTCCAGAGGAGTGTCTCTTAGGGGGACTGGTACACTAGGCCTGTCTACTAGTTCTTTCAGTGTAGGTCTATTATATTCACTAGTTTCTGCGCTGTTTTCTGTTTGTGGTACATAGTCTGATTGTAATATTTCTACTTGCACTAGTTTACTGTGGTGATTAAGTTTAATTTCACTCTGTGTTTTTATACCTGTATTAAAATTTTCATCCTACTCAGGATCTCTGTACTTATGGTCTGAGCAGATTTGCAGTCAAATTTTCGGTGTGTCTTTGCAAGACATCTTAGGGCATACATTGGGTAATTTGTGCAATCATAGTGCATCCACTTATGACAACTATTACACATAATTGATTGTTCCATGTTTTTACTAGTATCATACATCCCACATTTTGATGTGGTTTCATCATTCGGTTGAATTTCTTGCATTTTATTTACTATTTCAACACTATCAAGACTATCTGCGAGTTGACATTATTTACAAGTATTTGCTTTGTTTTACATTAATTAATTGTTACAAGATGGCATATTATTTCAATGTTTTATTTGTGTGCCCAAATTCAAGATTTCATAGGGCCAATAGGGGGCTCAATTTGTCAGGGTCCTTGTTGGCTCTACTTCACCTTGTAATTGAGCATTACAAAGTGTTTACGATTAATGAAATAATAACCATATTTTTTCATGTATACATAATTTATTATTTTGTGTTTTAAATATATTTATTTTATTCATATATCAATTAAAAAAAAAAAAAAAATAATTGAAATCAAATAAGAAAATGAAAAACAAATATACTGTTCATTCAACAAAAAAGCTATTATTTCTTTAGTCCCCTCTAAATTTACCATTTTCTACAGTTTTATTCATGAATTTTTATGCCTATCTTTCTTAAATGTAACTTTAGCAGCAAATAAAGACAAGCATATATGTAGTTTGTTCAAAACTCATGGAATATCTTATCCAATATTGCAAGTGGATGAAATGCTCAAAATAAGCAATATACGTAATTTCAAAGAGGTAGTATTTACATATATTGTTACTATTTACTGGTTTGGCTGTTCTAATCGTGACGTTGTGGTGTAAGGCAGAGCTGGGCGCGACTTTGACTTTGCGACTTTGCCGCCGGATCTGGTACGACTGCGACTTTGCGACTCTAGTTTTGCTCCCCCCCCCCACATTGCGACTTGTGACTTTGCGACTGCGACTCCGCTAAATTACAAAGTAAACTTTAGTTCGATAACAGAAACATGCTTTTATAAGGCAGAAAAACACATATATAAAACAGCCGCGGGAATTTGTTTAAAAAAAGTACACTTTGTTCCTGCTCAAAGTCGCAGCAAAAGTCGCGGAAAATTGGCGGTGCGACTTTGCTTAGTCGGATTTTTTTTCAAAACGTTTGCGACTTTCGACTTTGTGACTTCGAAATTCATAGTGCGACAAAATCGCAAAGTCGCAATGCCAAGCTCTGGTGTAAGGTATTCAAAGTACAGCATCATCGAAAGACCTAAGCTGTCAATTCTTGATCTTCGTTCTCATTTGTTATAATATGCAGAATAAAGCCTAGAGAAAGGTAATGACGCTTTATTATAATTACCACAATTTATTCAACTAACAATTCCTCGGAAAATTGAAAGTTTCATTTCCATGTGCGTAACAATTTGGAGATACTTCAGAATTAAACGAGGCGTAGTCCTCGTTGTAACATTAAATAGTACTTAGAGTGCAGTCTTAGCGTTTCTTCAAAGATTGGGGAGCCCAAAATGCAAAAAAGTAGACCTGTGGCACACATATTGAAGGATAGATAGACCCAGTGAGGAACTATGGGGTGGGGGTGGGGGGCTCTTGAAGGTAGTCCCTAATTATGTGGAAACCTTGAAGGTAATCGTGAGGACAACCCAAGAGCCTTGGAAGGGGGACGCTGTTTGCCAGTAATGGTGATAGATTATCGAGTTATCGCGTAATCTTTTGGCAAGGACTCCAGTTGATACAGATGCTCCGATTGGTTTGCGTTGCCCTTCCTTATTTCCCACGAGAGTTATTTTGTTGATTGCTATGTGGTGCCCTAAGCCGAGGGGTGGTCTTATTCTAGCAACGGGATCAAATAGCCCGGAGGATGAGGATAGGCCACACCAGGGTAGAACACCTGTATTTTGGGAGTTATGTAAACGCGAGGAATTGCGATTAACGAGGAGAATGCGCAACGGCTGTTTTCCCGGCTAATAAGGCCTCGAAGCAGGAAGATTGAGGAACGTCAGGATATTGAAGTCACGAAAGCAAAAATAGAATTATTATTCAACTATATCTTATTGCACTTTACAAAAGTTCTTTAATTAAGTTTTAAGTTCTAAGTTATGACATAAATTAAGTTCAAGGTCAAGTGCGGGCAAGGTCTAAAGGAAGCCGGAGGAATAGAGCCTTTAAGAGTTACATCCTTAATGTCTCCGTTATGTACACGACTATATACAAAGATGAATTACGAGAATCCGAGAGATCGGACTGAACGATATATAACGCGATATATTCATATATAAAACAGTAATCTAATTATCTTCTTTGCTCTGGCTTCACACAGTTATATATTTAATTTAAGCCATGCCCTACAAGTTCCTCGTCCAACTAAGCCACACCTCCCTCTTATGTACCGGCCTTGTTGATTTGTCGGTATTAACATACCTCGACTTCTGATTGGCTACTGCTGGACATATTGATAAGGAAGGCACTCCGACTATTGGGTAAAATTCTCTGTGGGCGGTGTCATGTTGCCATGGAGACAGCTTCCTGACCTCGCTTCTATTTGTTTAACTGTGATAATTATCCGGTTTATTCTGGATTCTGCCTTGATTATAATGTTTGCCTATGATTGCCTCGACCAACTTTAACAGAGATAACTGTGCTCCGTTTATTACCGTGTGACATTCTCGTAAACGGCGCTTAACTTTACTTTTCTCTCTCTTTGTACTTTATGTGTGTACCGAATCTCATGTGTGTCCTATTTTGGAAGTTCACGCCGGTAACTACAGAACCACCACAAATGGGTACCTAATGGATCAATGAAATCCTAAGAGGAAACACACAGATTAACTAATTAGGTAATAGGACAAGTAATAAGTAATATACCATTGTGAAAAGAAAAAAATGCGTACCTATATCATAACTATATATTTTTTAGAAATGCATAAAAAGGGTGTAGTGATCTAAGCTTCATGTAACCTTATATGTATAATTGCCTAATGGGTTACCCTACATTATTTTGTTTATTTATAACTAATTGTGCTTGTTAACCTGATTAGAACGGGTATGTTTACTTATATTGTTTATCTTTTATTTTCAGACTGTATTGATGTTTTGTTAGTTGAATAAAGCCTAGAGAAAGGTATTGGCGCTTTATTATGATTACCACAATTTAATCAACTCACAATCCCGTCAATGCCGATCCAAAGGATATACTGATGCTTTAAATAAATAATGGAAGCCCTATCATAACTTCATAAAAATAAAAACAAGCTGCGTCTGATCTAAAGATGGATAAATTCCTGAGACCTGAACGCCTGGATGCATCCCCCAACTCGCCTAATGCTGCACGAGAATGGAATCACTTTCTCTGCATTCCTGAAATCCATCGCAAGCCTTAATCCTAACAAGCTGGATACATTGATAAATTTTGTCTCTCCAACCGTATATGGTTACATTTCAGAGTGTACTACCTATGATTCAGCTATAGATCTTCTCAAAGACCTCTATGTCAAGCTCAAAAATGAAGTGTTAACGAGACATTTATTGGCTACTCGTAGGCAGCATGAAGAGGAGACAATAGATGACTATCTACAAGAGCTTCGGGTGCTCAGCAAGGATTGTAACTTTAAGGCTGCTACTGCTTCACAGAATCGGGATGATTACATACGGGATTCTTTCATCAATGGCTTGCTCTCTCATACAATCAGGCAACGATTGCTTGAAAACAAAACTTTGGACCTAAGTACAGCTGTTGATCAAGCCAGAGCACTCGATGTTGCTCAGGAGACTTCAGAGTCTTATTCTCGTTATAATGTCTCTGGTGTAAGAGCTGCTGCGACATCCAAGCCTGCTCCCACCGATGATTGGACCTGTGCTGCTGCAACATCTGAAACTGCTTATTCTGCTGAAAGGACCTGTGCTGCTGCCAATTTAAAGTCCAGGGCTATTTCTGGATGGTCCCCGTCACAATCATGGACAGTGCACTGAAAGAAACGTCACTTGTCATAAGTGTAATAAGCAAGGGCTCCTTGCTTAGGTGTGGTGAATGAATGAATGAATCGTGTATGTGAGAGTATGCAGATGAGGGGATAGAAAGGGTGTGTGAATAGATAGCGGAAAGTAGACCAGTGGTGAAAAGAGAAAGAAGTGTGGTAGGGTGCAAAGTGATGCTAGAGCCTGGTGATCAGGCCTATCGCTTTCAAATTTATTTGATTTGTGGTTTCGTTGTTGTTTTTATGGTTTTTTATACATATATATATATATATATATATATATATATATATATATATATATATATATATATATATATATATACAGGTATATATTTAACATATAGTTTGGCGTTCAAGCCATTTGTCTTTATTGCTAATATTTTTGTTTGTGCTATGCGCGTTAGCTGTTGTATTTGTAAGTTGTTAATATTAACTTACTGTGTTTGTTTTAGTATCTTTTTGTTTCTTCGTAATTTTGTAGTGTGTGTATTTAGTGTACAGTGTTTCTTCCTGTAGTCTTGTTTGGTGATTTTCGTCTTCTTGTGTAGGATTCCTTCTTCGGTAGTTTGTCTTAGTTGGTTAGTTTTGTCGATATCGGTGAATTTTGTCAAAATCGGTTGGTTTCATGATTGGTAGTTTTTTCTTAGTTTGGGGTAAATTGACTCATCTAGCGTAGAACGGTACTTCTGCTCCGCCAGCTAAAATCCTAGCGGAGCTTGGAAATCTGGCGCGACATACTTCTCTTCTGTTTTGGTCAATCATTTGTACGATATCTTCGTCCAAACGATTGACCTTTTCCAGCATATTCCTTGTCCGTTCTTCGATGACAACGTTAATGGGGGTTAACCCCGCCTCTCGGTGCAGCTCTTCTTGCGATCTTCTTTCCATTCTGCGTGTACCTGTGATTAGGTACACGCATTTATTCTGCACCACTTGTAGTCTCCTCTTCTGTGTCTTTGAGGCACAGGAGAGGGCGGAAGCGGGGTAAAGCAACGTCGATCTAACTAGTGCAGTATAGATCTTCTTTTTGTTGCTTTGACGAAGATTTCTGAACCTGTACAGAGTCTTGACTGCAGCAGTGGCCTTGGTGATGCGTTCTTGGACGTGCTTTGCGTACCCGGTTGAGGTGATCTTCATGCCGAGTACGTTGCATTCATTGGTGTAGGGATATCGTCTATCCCCCACCCTGACGTCATCAAGTAGTCTCCTGCCTATGGGGACTACTTTGAACTTATCCTGGTTGGTACGGATTTTCCACCGGGCCTCGTAGGTGTTCAGGTTTTCGATTTCTGCTGTCGTCATGCGAGCTTGCATAGGCGCATTCCTCCATGGACATGTGATTACCTGGGTGAAATCATCGGCGAATTGTAAGTTGAGGCAAGTGGGGTTTACAGGGACTGGGACATCCGCGGTGTAAATCAAGTAGAGAGTGGGAGACAGGCACCCCCCTTGCGGGAGGCCCGCATTGAGCGGAAACTTTGGCCCGTCCGTGCACCCTAAACTGATGTACGCCGCTCTCTCCATGACATAGTCACAGAGAGTTCTTTCTAAGCTTTCGCTTAGTCCCAGTCGTAAGATCTTGTACTGCATTCCCCGTTGCCACACCTTATCGAACGCCTTTGATACATCCCGACAAACAATGTCCACGTAACTCTTTTCCCGTTTTGCTTGGGCTAGCTTTTCCGTAATGACGTTAATCGCCATTTCCGTACTTCGCTTACTCCTAAACCCGAATTGGTGTGGGTTGTAGAGCGAGTTATCTTCCAGGTGAGACACCAGTCTTTTGTTGAGGATCTTCTCGAAGAGCTTCCCACACAATTCCAGTAGTGAAATTGGTCGGTAGCTCTCCTTCAACTTGGGGTTCTTTCCAGGCTTGGGCAAGAAAATCATCTTTGCCGTTTTATAAGCGTCTGGAAAGTACCCCGTATTAAGGCAGGCGTTGAATATTCTTCTCATTCCTTCGATGACACAGGCTGGTGCCTTTTCAAAGTTAAGCTTTGTAAGCCCCGATTGTCCTGGGGCTTTTTGTTGGAATGAGCGAAGCGCGCCGAGTAGTTCTTCTTCTGTAATCTCGGCGGCTCCGTCGCGCTGCCTATCCACCTGGTGATGAGGGTGCGTCTTTTCTATTTCTTCGTTAAGCTCGTCGATGATGTTGCTTTCGAACTCTAGGTCATACTCTTCGTTTTCTTCTTCAGTTATACTGAAGATCTTTTCCCAATAACTTCGGAATATCTCTTCAACTTTTTCTTCCTCTTCTTCGATGTTTCCATTTTCTTTCTGTAGCTCGATCTTGTGCTTCTTTCCAGTTGATCCTTTAAGAATTCGGATCTTCTTCCAAAATTCTTTGGGAGTTGCTTCGTGATCGATGCTTTCGATCGCATCCTCCCATCTTCTGTTTTGCTGTTCAAGGATCAACTGGTTCAATTCTTCTTTGATTTCTTTACTTCTTTGCATCGAGTGTACTGATGCATTCACGATGTTGTGTTCATACATTATCTTCAGTTCACGGTATAGTTCCTTCATATATTCGGTCCACTCGTAGGTTGAGATGGTTCTATATGAGGAACGAGGGATACAAGCCCTATCTGCGTCGATGATTTGGTTATTGAGGTCATCGAGTGCCTCGTCAATCTCCTCGAGAATTGCCTCGTCCAGGTTGGGCGGATCGTAGGCCTCGAGAAGGTGTGCATACCGTGCCCAGTCTGCTCGTCTGTAGTTCTTCCTGACTACTGCTGGGACTTGTATAGGGTTCCTATTGATTGTGAGTAGGATCCCTATATGATCACTGCATGGAACCTGGACTGGTTCCATGTAGTAATTGAACGGTAGCTGACGATTCACCAGACAGATGTCTGGCTTTGTGGCATTTCGTTCTCTGACATAGGTGGGAAAGTCGGGGCCTATCCGCTGGGCAATATTTCTGTCCAGCAACAGGTCCAGGCTTCTCCCTATTCCATTGAAGGTCCTGTAACCGGATTCTCGGCATCTGGCGTTTAGGTCCCCCATTAGTATGGTGGGGGCTCTTCTGCCAAATAGGCCAGTGAGAGTGTGAATAGGCAACACATCTCTCCTTGGCGGTTGATATCCGGTTGCAATGACCAACTTTCCTAAGTCGAGCTCGACCTCAATCGCGAGGTAGGATTCTTCTAAGTTTCTTATCTGCTTGTATTTGATCCCTTTCTTTATTGCAATAGCGGCGCCATCGTACCGCTCTTGCGAAAAGTTCGTGATCAACACATCGTAGTTCCAGATTTTCATTTCTGTATTACGCGTGTCGATCCCGTGCTCTGAGATCAGTATGATGTCTGCATCAATTTCTCTGAATACATTTCTGTAAAGAATTCTTTTCGTCGTCCAGCCGTTGGTGTTGATTTCCATTATTTTCAGTCCGTTACGTAGCATGATGAGTTGCTTTACCTATGTTTCTTCTTCCCCTTTTTCGGTCTGGGGGCTGGTTGGGCGATTTTACTCGGCCCAGGGTTTTCTTTTTTCGGGGGGGGGGGGGCTCGGGGTCTTTGACCTGCTTTTGGTTGCCCGCGTGCGGGTGCAGGGGCCCTCTTCGCTGTCAGATGAGGATGAACCATCCTCACTTCCAGCCTTTTCCTCTTCTTCTTCCTCTTCTTCAGTTTCCTCTTCTGATGGTGCTCCAATCATCTCCTCCAAACCGGATTTGAAGCTTTTGTTTTGTATGATGGAGTTCTTGAAGGCCTGTGAGCACTCGGGGTCTTCTGGCATGATTACCGCCGGGAGGTTATTAGCTTTCAGGAGCGCATTGAGCACCTGGTTATAACAACCAGGCTTCACTGCATTTGCCACATTTGCATGGGTTATGCAGATCAAAATTTTAGCGCTCAGATCTCCTGATACGCTAAAAGGTGCAGGTTCTGGTGCAGTGTTCGTCACTGTGTTCTTTTTGGCAGCGCTCGCATAAGTCGTCTCCTTTGCCTTTCTGTCTTCTTCTTCTTTCCTTCTGATAATTTCTCTGCGCTTGGGGCAATTAAGAGCCATCGTCCTATGTTCCCCTTTGCAGTTAAGGCACTTCTTGATGTTGCTTTCGCACTTGTCAAAACGGTGCCCTTCCGTGGCGCACTCACTGCATCACAGCTTGTTTTTGTCTGGGCAGGTGGTGGAGGTATGGGCTTCAAGTTTGTAGCACACAAAGCACATTTGTATGCTACTGAATTTTTCTTGTTGGATGTTTTCACCCGGTATTCTCATGTTGAATACGAGAATGCCATTTTGGGTGGCCTTTCTCGCCATGTCTGTGGTTGCGAATGTGATCTTGAATACGTGGGTGTGTTCGCGGAATTTGATAATTTCGCGAACTTGTGCCCATTGGTTGCTTTCCGTAATCTCCTCTTTAAGCTCTTCCGTGCTATGTTCGCCTACCCAGCTTTCGACTTTGCGGCAGATGACGCTTCTATTTGCTGCCACCTGGGGGGGGGGGTTGCTTCTAGTCCGGTCTCCTTCAATACCCTCGCTCCCTCTTCTGAAAGGAGCTGGTCTACGTCTCTGGTTGCGGCACACATGACGATGAAGCCTGACGAAACTTCAATTAGTTTCACCAGTGCCACCTTGAGTTGTATGTAGAGGGTTTCACATAGGTCCTTCTTCGTTGGGGTCTGTTTTCCGGCTTTGGTCCTTAAGGGCACCCTCTTAGTGAGGGCCTCCATGGTCTTGACGTTCTTCTTATTCCTTCTTCTCCTGTAACAAAGTGTAATTAATTTTGTTTTGATATGTGAAAAAAGTTAGGGTGTGGTAAAGGAGGTATAGGATGGTGTGAGTGGGATTGGTAATGGGTTCCAAGTAATTTGAGAGGAACGCCCCCGTCCATCTCTCCTGTTGCTCTCCCGCTCGTATGCTGCCAGTATGAGGGATGATAGGGTGATGGGGTGGGTCTCGGGTGGGGACCTCAGAGGGTTGAGCTTGGTGGACTTAATGCATAGCGGCCGAATCAACGACCGCTAAGTTTTTGCCACCCCCTCACGGGTACATACGCCATAACTGCATCCAACTACATAGAGACGGGTGTAACTCCCTCTATGATTCTGGCCGGGTCCCCCGGGCGATGAGGATTCCTCCTCCGTCCGGGACTCGCAGTTATGCCCCAGTATCGAGACGATTTCTGACTTATGCTTCTGCTGTGGGCTAGGCCTCAAACCAGTGTTCACATAAGTCCTTAATTATGCCAAACCAAGTGGCTGACATAGTTAAGACGAAATCAATGAATGGCAGACATCCGAGCTGGTTCACACGCAGAGCGATGGACGGGAGCAGTGAGGCGCTTAAGCCCTCATTGAATTATGACTTCGACGTAAAAAAATATGGCTCTCTTTTGAAGGATGAATCTGGGTTCACCTTAAGACTTCCAGAATAGGCTCGTTTCTGCAGCAGCGCTCAAAAGTCAATCAGACACTAAAACAAGTAAAAAGTGCTGTATCCAAAGTTCTTCAGCTGTACGCAGTAAAACGGATTTTCGGCCGTCCTTAGGTGTGGTGGTCTACTTCTGCATCCACTCAGTCTTCTACACTGGCCGTAATCTCTGCTTCTTCCCAAGGACTACTACGGCGAGCTACTGTGTATGTTTTGGTTGGTAATAATGAAGCGACCGCTCTTATCGACACAGGGAGCTCTGAATCTTTCATCTCACATAGCTATGCCAAGAAGCACAAGTTGAAGGTTGTTCCAGCGACTGTAAGCGTATATATGGCCTCTTAATCACTCACGTCTGCCGTGAAGGGACGCTGCACGGTTGACATCAATTTGAAGGGCGAGTGCTACTACAATACAAGGCTTTCTGCGCTGCCAGACTTGTGCTGTGATGTCATTCTTGGTCAAGACTTTATGAGCTAGCACTCTAGTGTTACTGTGGACTTTGGCGGATCCAAGAAAGATCTAAATATCTCCAACCCTGCCACTTGCAGTGTACTGTCTGCTTTGGTGGATACACCTCGTCTCTTTTCAAATCTTGCTCCTCATTGCAAACCTATTGCAACAAAATCTCGGAGGTTTGGGGATGATAATAAGAAGTTCATAAGGTCTGAAATTAACAAGATGCTACATGATGGTGTTATTGAGGAGAGGACATCTCCATGGAGGGCGCAAGTTCTTGTTGTGTCGAATGAGCGCCACCGAAAGAGATTAGTTGTTGACTATGGACAGACCATAATAGATTCACTCGTTTGGATCCGCACCCTCTTTCAAGAATAGACGACCTTGTCACGAAACTGTCTAATTACAAGTACTATAGTTCACTGGACCTGAAAAGTGCTTATCACCAGATACCTATACGGAAAGAGGACAAGCCATATGCTGCTTTTGAAGCGAATGACAAGCTATATCATTTTCGCAGAGTGCCATTCTGGGATACGAACTGCGTTCCTTGCTTCCAAACCACTATTGACAACATCATCAAGCAACACAATCCGCATGGTAATTATGCTTACGTGGACAATATTGTCGCGGTAAGGAAAACCCAGCTGGAGCACGATGAGAATTGGCGAAATTTAAAGAGGCTGCCCGGTTCCACAACCTTACCTTCAACGAGACTAAGTCTATCATTTAAATAAAAAATCAATAGATTTTCTTGGTTACACAATAAACCACGGCTCTCTCAAACCAGATTCTGAACGTTTACGTCCATTTAAGGAATTACCGACCCCTAAAGACCGTACTTCTTTACGCCGTGTATTCGTATGTTTTCCCATTATTCGCAGTGGGTTTTCCGATTCTTTGACAAGATCAGACCTCTTGTTGACTAGAGGTCTGAAAACCATAGATGATCTCAAAGAAGAGATTAGGAAGGCTAGTGTGCACTCGATTGATGAAACTATTCCTTTGGTAGTTGAGACTGATGCCTCCGATACAGCCATTGCTGCTATTCTGAATCTGCCAGGGCGTCCAGTTGCCCTTTTCTCTCGCACCCTCACACCTACTGAACGCAAACACTCTGCAGTAGAAAAGGAGGCATTTGCAATTGTGGAATCTGTAAGAGGTAGTCTCATTACTTGTCAAGATTACGTTTCACCTTAGTTACGGACCAACAGGATTTTTGTTCCGTACGAATCGGCTTGGAAAAATCAAGAATGATAAAATTCAACGATAGAGGATCGAGTTGGGGTGCTACGATTATGACATCGTGTACCGTCCTGGTAAATACAACATTCCTGCAGACACTCTCTCACGTGCTTACTGTGGAGCTACTGTCAATAACGAGAAACTATCTGAGCTCCACGGTCGACTTTGCCATCCTGATGCAACAAAACTTGCTCATTTTGTCAGAGTGAGAAATCTTCCTTATTCCACGGAAGATGTAGGAAGGGTGTGCTCTGAATGCCCTCAGTGTGCCCGAATGAATCCTCGGTTCTACAAACCGCACCAAACTCCCATTATCAAGGCCACGAAGCCCTTTGAACGTCTTAGTTTGAACTTCAAGGGGCCTCTGCCCTCGAACTCCAGAAACCGCTATATGCTCACGGTGGTGGATGCGTATTCTCGTTTTCCATTTCTCATTTACTTATCAGAACATGACTACTAGTACTATAATCCATTCTCTAAATCAGTTTTTTGCGATATTTGGTATGCCTTCCTAACTGCATTCTGATCGTGAATCCTCGTTTATGGCCAAGGATCTACATGAATTCTTGCACAATCTAGGCATCGCCACTAGTCGAACGACACCTTATAATCCTCGAGGGAATGGGCAGTGTGAGAGGTATAATGCTATAATCTGGAAACACATAACTCTTGCTTTGGTATCCAAGAACCTTCAAGAATGTCAATGGGAAACAGTGCTGCCTGACGCCCTTCATTCTATTAGATCTCTGCTCTGCACAGCCACCAATGCTACGCCACATGAGAGGCTCTTCTCGTACCAGCGTCGATCTCGCAGTGGCCATTCGTTACCATCTATGGTTATCTGTTCCTGAATCCGTCTTAGTACGACTTCACGTTCACGCCAGTAAATATAAACTCCTCGTTGATGAGGTTCAGTTGTTAGAGGCAAACCCACAATACGCTCATGTAAGATTTGCCGATGGACGCGAATCAACGATATCAGTGCATGACTTGGCTCCGACTGGTAACGTATCATTATATGAGAGGCAAGAGGATCTCAACGTCGATCCTTTTACATATACTGGTTTGGTGGAGATTTTTCCAGTACCTACTATCGATTCATCTGAGTTGAATTGTTCCATTGCTGCAGGTGATCAGAGTATGTATATTCATCAAGGAAGGAGATATGAAGGGGGATTCTCTTCCGGCCTGGGTATCTGTTGCTCCAGCTAATCTCCATCGCAGGGATGATCTATTCACCCCTGCGCATGCTGGCGCGGAACAACTGCGCCGATCTACGCAGGAACGCAAAAAGCCTCTTCGCTATATAGAACAATGATTCTTCAAAAGAGGGGAGAATGTGGTGATCTAAGCTTCATGTAACCTTATATGTAAAATTGCCTAATGGGTTACACTACATTATTTTGTTTACTTATAACTAATTGTGCTTGTTAATCTGATTAGAATGGGTATGTCTTATATTGTTTCTCTTTTATTTTCAGACTGTATTAATGTTTTGTTAGTTGAATAGAGCCTAGAGAAAGGTATTGACGCTTTATTATGATCACCACAAAAGGCAAACAAATAACTGGTTCCCACACGGCTACACCACACACACACATATACATACACAAAAGAGCATCTGCGGGACGGAAATATACCGATGCTTGATAATTAAGGAAGCCGAGCAAATACAGAGTGAGATATGCTTTGGTCGGTCGAGTCTTCGGAAAGTTGTCAAAGGAAAAATAAACAGTCATCTCTTGATAGGATCTGCCCATTTAACGGTCAGCGGAAAGGTTAACAAGCGAGTTTCCTATCGTTAGCTCCCCCCCACGCTTTGAGAAGAGAAAATAGGTCACGCCCCCTTAAGCAGGGTAGTTAAAATAAACGAAGGTGGAGATTATGGGCAGTCAAAGATGAGATCAGTTAAATAATTCAAACGGTTAGGCTCAAATAAAGGCACATGCCTCATCCGTTTAGTATTATTAGCATCACGAGGTCTTCCCTCGCTCCTAAGTCGTGTTACCTTGCCTCAGCTACCCCAACATTAGTAAAACTTACATACCGCCGTACAAAACTCGATTTATTTCGCTACGCCTAATAAGGAAAGCGCTATTTCATGAATAAAAACTTATTTATCGTCGTTTTCTATTTGATTGAGTCCTTCCCTTTAACCCCGAAGTAACCAAGGCACCTTCTGGAACCTAGCCTAAAAGTAGAATCTACGTAAATCCTTGGAGTTAGAGCAAACTCAACGGGAGGATCAAAATATAGTCACCCGTCACGTCAACCGAAATCCGATCAAGCCTTTAAAGGTCTTTAAATACTCTACATAACCCATAAAACCACCGACGGTCACCCTTTACTTTATAAAACTCCATTAACATAAAAAACTTTAACCCTCCCCCATAAATTGCCTTTCTTTCCCTTTCACCAACTGTAAACAAAAAAAACATTGTCAGATATATATATATATATATATATATATATATATATATATATATATATATATATATATATATATATATATATATATATATATATATATATATATATTCACGCAGAATAAGAAGCCTAAGGGGATATCTCACCGACGAACGAATCTTCAACTGGCATCTTTCGGTAAACTTTCGGAGCGAAAACAAGGCGAGACGAGTCTAGCTGGAGCCCGGAACCTAAATCAGCGAGAGGGGGCTAAAAATTTACTCGCCGCGTCTTGAAGTGGAGTGAGACCGACTTCCGACGGCAAACAAAATCGCTTCCGGCGAAGCCTTATATATTCTCCAGCACGGAAACGAGAAAATTAGTATTCAACCAGGATGCAAACACTGCCCGTGCGGTATCCAAGCTGTAATCACGAGGATTCATTGGAACCAGCCTAAGGAGACAACGCGTTCCTGCATACGTGACTTCCTGTTACTCTAAGGACTCACAGGCCAGAAACCAGTTGTTCTGAATTACGGCAGTCAAAGACGTATGGATTCATTCTGGAATACGTGCTTCGTTTCGTGTCGTGCAAGGGTACTCCCTCGAACCACCACTCGAGGCCCCATCCCCATTCTTGGAAAATCGTAATCCTATTTCCGTTTTCTCGATCATCGTCGAAGAGGCGTGACGCTTTCCGACCACGAAGCTTCACCCTCTAATCTCCTCACGTTTTCGCTCGATTAAATATTGTTCTAGCTCGTGCCGAAGCATTTCATTATAAATTAATTCCTTTGCTAAACGATTAGTTTTCCCATAGTGCATAAATTATTGTTAAATTCTTTTATTTGATTGTATAATAGTAAAGATTATTTTTGTTTCTCTTATTTAAATCCTAGAACCACATAAAAAGCCATTGATCTATTTTCTAAGTTGGCCAACGGAATACACGCAATCGAATATCCCCCCTCCCTTAATGGAGACTCACTCCCACGTCTAGAGCGGGCAAGCAAAGGTCTGTGAAATCTACCGGACGTACGACAAACATTCTTGAGGGGAAAACAGAACGTAGAAACCGGGCTTTGAAAAAAAGCAACGCCAAGCATAAACATTATAACCAAACATTATTTTAATTGATAAATCTTTGCCATAAAAAGAATATATAAATAAAATTAACATACTATTTATTTTTAAATAACATCCTGAAACGAATTGCTAATAGAACTAATCGAATAATAAACAAATAAAACAATAATCTCATATTAAAAGAATTAGAACACTCTGGTGAGTTTGTTCTGATTGTGGAATTCATAGAAGAAGTTGACTATATATATGTAGCTTGTGCAAGCCACTCAGGGTCGGATTTAGGTATAGATAATATGGGCATCCACCCAGGGCGGCATCTTGCCAGGAGCGGCATGGATTCTCCGGGGGGCTGGGGGAGACGACGAGAAAAAACAAAAACACCCAGCACAGAGGGCGACCCTTTTTTTCTATCCTTGTTACTTACTTTTGTTATTTATAGTTTTTATTGTATATAGTTTATGTACTTATTTATAAATATATTTTTGTTGTTCAACGTATAAGCAATGATATTTATCTACTATTATTCCACATAGATAAATAATAGTAATAATCAGAATAATAGTTGCTCCCGACTGTTTTCAGCTTGCCATACCTTCCATAACCTTTCCTGAAGCCAATAATAGGTCTTTTGGCTTATCAGCCTAATGCATGCCTGTAGCGTGCCAAGAAGTGCAAGCAAGCTTTGCTTAAAAGAGTCTTTTTGAGACTCAGGATGGCGCAGTGGATTCGCCGCTCGCTAACAGTTGGGCAGGGACGCAAATCGCCTACTCTACTTTCGTTCTTTATATTTTTTTCACCCTTTTTCTAAAATCCCTCTATCTACACACCCTATACAACTTCTGCCTGGTTGTAGCGTCTAACCACTGGACAGTTGTGTCAGTGGTTTGACACCACCATCTGGACAACACGAGGTAAGATTTTCTTTGTGGTAAGACCAGCAGTCAGCTATGATAGTCGCACACGGAACATCCTTGTGATAGAACGGTTTGAGGCCGCTTAATTTCAACCGTTATCACATGTTGTTTAGAAACACGATGCTAACCACGTGTATCTTCGCCTTGAAGCCGGCGCGTTATCGCGCCATCTGAGTCAATATTTAACCAAGGAGGTTCATAACCCCCCCCCGTTTCGCTCCATGCACCGACCTCACCAGATTGAGTTAGGCTTATGGGCAGATAAGGTATTGTTCTCAGGCGCGGCTGTGCATTCCCTCGAAGCCCCACTCCATTGTCATCTACGCCAAGGGGATGGCTCTACTATTTATACGGAAACTTTCCTACTAAGAGCAGATTCGAGATCCAGATTTTCTTCGCGAGACATCACTACTATCCAATCTCACTGTTCGCACCAGGGCCCTCTACCTCGAGATCCACCATCATTGTCCAGAAGAGGACAATATCCCTTGAGTGCCAAGGTTCAAGCCTTCAAGACGTCAAGTCCACAAGGCTTCCCCTGTTGTTCAGAAAGACAACAACGTTAGAACAGCCATTGTTCTTTGAGCCCGTTGACAAGAGACGGTTCTCACCCTCCCCCCTGTTGTTCAGGAAGAGAACAACGTTAGAACAGCCATTGTTCTTCAAGCCCGTTCGCCAAGAAACGGTTCTCATTTCCAAGACACCACGTCAGGATCATTTAATTCCCCCATCCTTCGGCTGGAAACCGCCAGCAGACCGAAGATTCCTTCGCGTCGCCTTCCTCTGCACAACAACTGGTCATTACGTAAGCTGAAAATTACCTTTGAGCATTTAACCTTTTTGTCAACCCTATCCTGTGCTTTAAATGGTTTAGCGAACCATCCCATCCCTTTAATTGTTATTTGTTTTACCTTTTCAAATCTCTTCCAAATCTTAATCCTCGGATTAGGTAGATTTCACACGACCCTTTCCATTCTCTGTTTTTTGTGTTATTGGAAGTTTTATTAATAAAACTCTATTTTATTAATGATAGCCATATTATTATCGTTGAGCTCAGTTCCACTTCTTAAGCATATTGAAGATAAATAACATCTGTCGACCAGATAACCACGCACTCTAAATATAATTGAATAGTTCCCTCAACGATTAGTCATATATGGTATATCGTCGAGAGTCCATTCTACGACAATCCCAAGCATCCTTAAATTAACCCCCCCCCCATTTTTTGGATTAAAACCATCATCATATAATAAAAATTTAAAACTAAATGAAATAGATGTCGTTATTTCATTAAGGTTGTATCAGAATAGATAAATGTGATAAAAATATCCTTTTTTCACTATCTACTCTTTGTTCATATTTACTACATTATTCAGATTAATTTCTTTTCGTGATTCAAATATTAATTTCTTTATTTTCCTCCTTATTTTCAAATACATCAAACATAACTTGCCTTTCTCTTAATTTTGTTTATATCCCGTTATATTTTCAAATTTCCGAATTTTCTCTATTTCTTTAGTAAATTTTTGGAAAGTGACCTGCCTCTATTTTGTGGATAATTCATAATTAATTTTACTTAAGAACAGTTTTTTTTAATTAGAGACTGTTTTTTCTTACGCAAATTTTCCATAGTTTTTTTTTAATTAAGTAACTTCATTAAAGGTATAGACAAGCCTGCACAAGTTGACGGATCGGTAGCCATTCTTTTAACTGATTTAATTTTAATTCATATTTAATTTTTCTTAAAAACAGGTTTTTTAAAAAAAATTTAGCTACCTTTTTTCTTGGGTAAAACCTTAAAAGGGTTTATTTTTTTAATAAAATATCATCATTAAAAGTATATGAGCAGCCCGCACAACCATAAGTTGACGAATCGGTAGCCATTGTGTTAACTGATGTTATTTTGTCATGAAGAGCATAGGACATGGAAAAACTAATGACTACTGCTTGGAATGATGTTATCTTCCCTTTTTATGGACGCTTCCTTCAGTCAGGAATCTTGGTGGACGCCATGACTTGTAAGAAGATTTATGTACAACATTATAGCCTGAATAAGCATCCCCTGAAGGTTTGGGAGCTTGTCACATGCTAATTTGAGGTTTTTGATTAACAATATATAACTGAAATTGCGTTGGGTTGGCCGGTCATTTACCAAACATTTACCATTTCTTATAGTAGTATAGTATTTTGGTTATCAATGGATTTATTTTGGGTTATAAATCAGCCTAAATAGCGTTTCGAAAACCATTACCATAATTTTTTTTGATGAAAGTAGTCTGCTAATGTTTAGGCCTTCGAGTAAAGCGAAATAAATTTTTAACTTCTGAACTAAGTTTTAAGAAAAACAATTAAACAAATATAAATATATTCACAGAATCAACGAATGCACAATGAGCTAAATTGGATTAAGTATACAATGTAAGATATGGTAAAATATGATTTAAAGTAACAAGATGTGAAGTGAAATGAAGAAGTGAAATAAATATGAAATAAAAGATGACGACGATGGACTGTGAAATGGGGGCTGCAATACGAGAAGTAAATAGAAATAGGACCTACTCTCGTATGGCCGTTTGCAGAAAATTGTGAAAGGATGTGGAATTAAACTAAGTATGATTTGTTTGTAGGTAAATGACTAATTGTAGAAGGAATGATTACCGACCTTTGTGCTGAGAATGGTGAGAGTCGAATGGGCTATAGTCATGTTAAATTTGGTTGAGCTGAAAGCGTGTGTTTGTTTGTGTGTGCGTGAAATTTTAAGATGTTGTTTGAACCAGTAGTACATACGTTAAATGAATTCAGTTTTTCGTCACAGGATATTTGAATCATCGAAGGTTTCTTAAAATAATTGAATTGTAAAAAGTTATGGATAAATTAATTGAATTGACAAGTTAAGTAAAATGAATGAATGAATGAACTATTAATTTGTACATAATTTGCATAAATGATTTAATTTACAAAAGTTAAGTAAAATAATTGAACAATTTAATTGACAAAGTTAAGTCAAAGAATTACATGATATGAATTTTATACATAATAAATGATGATATATATATTTAAGTTTCCCATGAGGATTTGATTATAGGAATGCCCAGGGGGCCGTTGTCTCAATTCACGTAAGGACTTTTATACAATTTGTTTGCGGCTGCAGCAACCTTATCAATGCTCGTGGGGTTCGAGCTTAGGATTAGTGGTCTGATTCCCTCGGGGACTCCTTTCATGAAAATCTCAGTGAAGAGAGGGCTAAAAAGTTCGATTTGAGCACCTTTTACCCTGATAAGGTCCTTCAGATGAGTTAAAAAAGAAGTAGGAATCTTATCTCCCATTTCTTGAGTTTTCAGGAGCTCTCTCAGGTCGTATATTTGGTATCTACCGTATTTATTGAGGAAAGCCTCCTTCAGGCGGTCTAGAACACCAACCTGTTGCATCGGGATGCCCTCGTTGGTTTCTCTTTCGTGAACCAGAGCGGGACCTGCGCCTTCGATCGCCAAACCCGTGTCCGTGCTCGCTTTGTGATTCCCGCTGCAGCTTTAATCGCTGGATGTCGGCTTCCATCCTCTGTATTGAAGCCTCAAGGTCCCTTGATAGAGAAGATGGAACCCTTGAACGCTTGGCTCGGTCGTCAGAGGGGCTGGACGTGTCTCGAACCTGAAAAATTGAAGGATTTTTAAATGGGACGTGAGTTTGGCCGTTGCCCCAATTCACGTAAGGACTTTTATACAATTTGTTTGCGGCTGCAGCAACCTCATCAATGCTCGTGGGGTTCAAGCTTAGGATTAGTGGTCTGATTCCCTCGGGGACTCCTTTCATGAAAATCTCAGTGAAGAGAGGGCTAAAAAGTTCGATTTGAGCACCTTTTACCCTGATAAGGTCCTTCAGATGAGTTAAAAAAGAAGTAGGAATCTTATCTCCCATTTCTTGACTATTCAGGAGCTCTTTCAGGTCGTCTATTTGGGATCTACCATATTTATTGAGGAAAGCCTCCTTCAGGCGGTCTAGAACACCAGCCTGTTTCCCGTTAATTAGCACTTCCCTGAATTGAATAAAGGTACTTATGGGCAACCGCTGGATTATTGCTGCTACTTTCTCTTCCTCGGTGATGTTCTGAGGTTTAAGGAGGAGGGACGAGACTTCCAACAATGCAATTGAGTATGTAGGGTCATAAACGGGAAGTGAGAGGTACGCATGTGGTTGCCTGTGTGCGGATTGTGGGTTCGAAGCAGACGGTTGGTCATGATGATCGGGTTGGCCGCTAACAGATGTCCTTACTTGGTGTGTTTGGTCCATCATAGTCACTGTTTTATGTGTACTTGTGCTGGTTGAATGAATGTGTTGACCTGAGTGAAGTAGCTGTGGCTGTGTGCACGTATGTGTGTGTGTGTGTGGAAATTATTCACGAGCACAGTAATGTGAAGAAATGAAAAATATTTATGAGAATTAAAGGAAATTGTCCACTTGTATATAGGGGATAATATTAAATTAAAATGACATGAATTATGACAATTAGAAGAAAGATGTTAAAGATAACACGCGATATAAAAATGAACACGTAAATCGAAAATACTCTTCAAGCAAGGCTTTGAGAAAATTGACGCGTGGAGTTCAAGAATTATTTTAACGTTTAAGCTTATTTATTAATTGACGGGAGATTATTAAAATTTGGGCACCACTTTATAGTATTTGGTTATTAATGGATTTATTTCTGATTAATAAATCAGCCTAAATAGTCTGCTAATGTTTAGGCCTACGAGCAAAGCGAAATAAATTTTTAATTTCTGAACTAGGTTTTAAGAAAAACAATTAAACAAATATAAATATATTTACAGAATTAACGGTTGCACAATGAGCTAAATTGGATTAGGTATACAATGTAAGATATGGTAAAATATGATTTAAAGTAACAAGATGTGAAGTGAAATGAAGAAGTGAAATAAATATGAAATAAAAGATGACGACGATGGACTGTGAAATGGGGGCTGCAATACGAGAAGTAAATAGAAATAGGACCTACTCTCGTATGGCCGTTTGCAGAAAATTGTGAAAGGATGTGGAATTAAACTAAGTATGATTTGTTTGTAGGTAAATGACTAATTGTAGAAGGAATGATTACCGACCTTTGTGCTGAGAATGGTGAGAGTCGAATGGGCTATAGTCATGTTAAATTTGGTTGAGCTGAAAGCGTGTGTTTGTTTGTGTGTGCGTGAAATTTTAAGATGTTGTTTGAACCAGTAGTACATACGTTAAATGAATTCAGTTTTTCGTCACAGGATATTTGAATTATCGAAGGTTTCTTAAAATAATTGAATTGTAAAAAGTTATGGATAAATTAATTGAATTGACAAGTTAAGTAAAATGAATGAATGAATGAACTATTAATTTGCACATAATTTGCATAAATGATTTAATTTACAAAAGTTAAGTAAAATAATTGAACAATTTAATTGACAAAGTTAAGTCAAAGAATTACATGATATGAATTTTATACATAATAAATGATGATATATATATTTAAGTTTCCCATGAGGATTTGATTATAGGAATGCCCAGGGGGCCGTTGTCTCAATTCACGTAAGGACTTTTATACAATTTGTTTGCGGCTGCAGCAACCTTATCAATGCTCGTGGGGTTCGAGCTTAGGATTAGTGGTCTGATTCCCTCGGGGACTCCTTTCATGAAAATCTCAGTGAAGAGAGGGCTAAAAAGTTCGATTTGAGCACCTTTTACCCTGATAAGGTACTTCAGATGAGTTAAAAAAAGAAGTAGGAATCTTATCTCCCATTTCTTGAGTTTTCAGGAGCTCTCTCAGGTCGTATATTTGGTATCTACCGTATTTATTGAGGAAAGCCTCCTTCAGGCGGTCTAGAACACCAACCTGTTGCATCGGGATGCCCTCGTTGGTTTCTCTTTCGTGAACCAGAGCGGGACCTGCGCCTTCGATCGCCAAACCCGTGTCCGTGCTCGCTTTGTGATTCCCGCTGCAGCTTTAATCGCTGGATGTCGGCTTCCATCCTCTGTATTGAAGCCTCAAGGTCCCTTGATAGAGAAGATGGAACCCTTGAACGCTTGGCTCGGTCGTCAGAGGGGCTGGACGTGTCTCGAACCTGAAAAATTGAAGGATTTTTAAATGGGACGTGAGTTTGGCCGTTGCCCCAATTCACGTAAGGACTTTTATACAATTTGTTTGCGGCTGCAGCAACCTCATCAATGCTCGTGGGGTTCAAGCTTAGGATTAGTGGTCTGATTCCCTCGGGGACTCCTTTCATGAAAATCTCAGTGAAGAGAGGGCTAAAAAGTTCGATTTGAGCACCTTTTACCCTGATAAGGTCCTTCAGATGAGTTAAAAAAGAAGTAGGAATCTTATCTCCCATTTCTTGACTATTCAGGAGCTCTTTCAGGTCGTCTATTTGGGATCTACCATATTTATTGAGGAAAGCCTCCTTCAGGCGGTCTAGAACACCAGCCTGTTTCCCGTTAATTAGCACTTCCCTGAATTGAATAAAGGTACTTATGGGCAACCGCTGGATTATTGCTGCTACTTTCTCTTCCTCGGTGATGTTCTGAGGTTTAAGGAGGAGGGACGAGACTTCCAACAATGCAATTGAGTATGTAGGGTCATAAACGGGAAGTGAGAGGTACGCATGTGGTTGCCTGTGTGCGGATTGTGGGTTCGAAGCAGACGGTTGGTCATGATGATCGGGTTGGCCGCTAACAGATGTCCTTACTTGGTGTGTTTGGTCCATCATAGTCACTGTTTTATGTGTACTTATGCTGGTTGAATGAATGTGTTGACCTGAGTGAAGTAGCTGTGGCTGTGTGCACGTATGTGTGTGTGTGTGTGTGGAAATTATTCACGAGCACAGTAATGTGAAGAAATGAAAAATATTTATGAGAATTAAAGGAAATTGTCCACTTGTATATAGGGGATAATATTAAATTAAAATGACATGAATTATGACAATTAGAAGAAAGATGTTAAAGATAACACGCGATATAAAAATGAACACGTAAATCGAAAATACTCTTCAAGCAAGGCTTTGAGAAAATTGACGCGTGGAGTTCAAGAATTATTTTAACGTTTAAGCTTATTTATTAATTGACGGGAGATTATTAAAATTTGGGCACCACTTTATAGTATTTGGTTATTAATGGATTTATTTCTGATTAATAAATCAGCCTAAATAGTCTGCTAATGTTTAGGCCTACGAGCAAAGCGAAATAAATTTTTAACTTCTGAACTAGGTTTTAAGAAAAACAATTAAACAAATATAAATATATTTACAGAATTAACGGTTGCACAATGAGCTAAATTGGATTAGGTATACAATGTAAGATATGGTAAAATATGATTTAAAGTAACAAGATGTGAAGTGAAATGAAGAAGTGAAATAAATATGAAATAAAAGATGACGACGATGGACTGTGAAATGGGGGCTGCAATACGAGAAGTAAATAGAAATAGGACCTACTCTCGTATGGCCGTTTGCAGAAAATTGTGAAAGGATGTGGAATTAAACTAAGTATGATTTGTTTGTAGGTAAATGACTAATTGTAGAAGGAATGATTACCGACCTTTGTGCTGAGAATGGTGAGAGTCGAATGGGCTATAGTCATGTTAAATTTGGTTGAGCTGAAAGCGTGTGTTTGTTTGTGTGTGCGTGAAATTTTAAGATGTTGTTTGAACCAGTAGTACATACGTTAAATGAATTCAGTTTTTCGTCACAGGATATTTGAATTATCGAAGGTTTCTTAAAATAATTGAATTGTAAAAAGTTATGGATAAATTAATTGAATTGACAAGTTAAGTAAAATGAATGAATGAATGAACTATTAATTTGTACATAATTTGCATAAATGATTTCAATTTACAAAAGTTAAGTAAAATAATTGAACAATTTAATTGACAAAGTTAAGTCAAAGAATTACATGATATGAATTTTATACATAATAAATGATGATATATATATTTAAGTTTCCCATGAGGATTTGATTATAGGAATGCCCAGGGGGCCGTTGTCTCAATTCACGTAAGGACTTTTATACAATTTGTTTGCGGCTGCAGCAACCTTATCAATGCTCGTGGGGTTCGAGCTTAGGATTAGTGGTCTGATTCCCTCGGGGACTCCTTTCATGAAAATCTCAGTGAAGAGAGGGCTAAAAAGTTCGATTTGAGCACCTTTTACCCTGATAAGGTCCTTCAGATGAGTTAAAAAAGAAGTAGGAATCTTATCTCCCATTTCTTGAGTTTTCAGGAGCTCTCTCAGGTCGTATATTTGGTATCTACCGTATTTATTGAGGAAAGCCTCCTTCAGGCGGTCTAGAACACCAACCTGTTGCATCGGGATGCCCTCGTTGGTTTCTCTTTCGTGAACCAGAGCGGGACCTGCGCCTTCGATCGCCAAACCCGTGTCCGTGCTCGCTTTGTGATTCCCGCTGCAGCTTTAATCGCTGGATGTCGGCTTCCATCCTCTGTATTGAAGCCTCAAGGTCCCTTGATAGAGAAGATGGAACCCTTGAACGCTTGGCTCGGTCGTCAGAGGGGCTGGACGTGTCTCGAACCTGAAAAATTGAAGGATTTTTAAATGGGACGTGAGTTTGGCCGTTGCCCCAATTCACGTAAGGACTTTTATACAATTTGTTTGCGGCTGCAGCAACCTCATCAATGCTCGTGGGGTTCAAGCTTAGGATTAGTGGTCTGATTCCCTCGGGGACTCCTTTCATGAAAATCTCAGTGAAGAGAGGGCTAAAAAGTTCGATTTGAGCACCTTTTACCCTGATAAGGTCCTTCAGATGAGTTAAAAAAGAAGTAGGAATCTTATCTCCCATTTCTTGACTATTCAGGAGCTCTTTCAGGTCGTCTATTTGGGATCTACCATATTTATTGAGGAAAGCCTCCTTCAGGCGGTCTAGAACACCAGCCTGTTTCCCGTTAATTAGCACTTCCCTGAATTGAATAAAGGTACTTATGGGCAACCGCTGGATTATTGCTGCTACTTTCTCTTCCTCGGTGATGTTCTGAGGTTTAAGGAGGAGGGACGAGACTTCCAACAATGCAATTGAGTATGTAGGGTCATAAACGGGAAGTGAGAGGTACGCATGTGGTTGCCTGTGTGCGGATTGTGGGTTCGAAGCAGACGGTTGGTCATGATGATCGGGTTGGCCGCTAACAGATGTCCTTACTTGGTGTGTTTGGTCCATCATAGTCACTGTTTTATGTGTACTTGTGCTGGTTGAATGAATGTGTTGACCTGAGTGAAGTAGCTGTGGCTGTGTGCACGTATGTGTGTGTGTGTGTGGAAATTATTCACGAGCACAGTAATGTGAAGAAATGAAAAATATTTATGAGAATTAAAGGAAATTGTCCACTTGTATATAGGGGATAATATTAAATTAAAATGACATGAATTATGACAATTAGAAGAAAGATGTTAAAGATAACACGCGATATAAAAATGAACACGTAAATCGAAAATACTCTTCAAGCAAGGCTTTGAGAAAATTGACGCGTGGAGTTCAAGAATTATTTTAACGTTTAAGCTTATTTATTAATTGACGGGAGATTATTAAAATTTGGGCACCACTTTATAGTATTTGGTTATTAATGGATTTATTTCTGATTAATAAATCAGCCTAAATAGTCTGCTAATGTTTAGGCCTACGAGCAAAGCGAAATAAATTTTTAACTTCTGAACTAGGTTTTAAGAAAAACAATTAAACAAATATAAATATATTTACAGAATTAACGGTTGCACAATGAGCTAAATTGGATTAGGTATACAATGTAAGATATGGTAAAATATGATTTAAAGTAACAAGATGTGAAGTGAAATGAAGAAGTGAAATAAATATGAAATAAAAGATGACGACGATGGACTGTGAAATGGGGGCTGCAATACGAGAAGTAAATAGAAATAGGACCTACTCTCGTATGGCCGTTTGCAGAAAATTGTGAAAGGATGTGGAATTAAACTAAGTATGATTTGTTTGTAGGTAAATGACTAATTGTAGAAGGAATGATTACCGACCTTTGTGCTGAGAATGGTGAGAGTCGAATGGGCTATAGTCATGTTAAATTTGGTTGAGCTGAAAGCGTGTGTTTGTTTGTGTGTGCGTGAAATTTTAAGATGTTGTTTGAACCAGTAGTACATACGTTAAATGAATTCAGTTTTTCGTCACAGGATATTTGAATTATTGAAGGTTTCTTAAAATAATTGAATTGTAAAAAGTTATGGATAAATTAATTGAATTGACAAGTTAAGTAAAATGAATGAATGAATGAATTATTAATTTGTACATAATTCGCATAAATGATTTAATTTACAAAAGTTAAGTAAAATAATTGAACGATTTAATTGACAAAGCTAAGTAAAAGAATTGCATGATATGAATTTTATACATAATAAATGATGATATATACATTTAAGTTTCCATAAGGATTTTATTATAGGAATGCCCAGAGGGCATTGCTATAGTAGCATATTCTAAAGAAATATAAAAATGCTTAAATGTTCTCGCTTGAACCACCCATTTTCTATAAGGTTCCATAATTTCTGAGTACTTTGGTTTGGTATTATTATATAATGTTTTAACTAATTATTAGGAAGTATCATTTAAAGCTGTAAATAATAAATAATACAAAATTATACATGTATATGTTCTCTTAAATGCAAAAAAACTCCCCTGCCAGACATAGAATAAAACGTAAAAAAGGAAGAAAACAAACAAGGTGCCAAACAAACAAAGAAGTTACCACAAATAATATCTGAAAAGGCTTGAATGCCAAGAGGGAGTGTGAATAGAAATATGTAAAAGAAGATGAAATACGACAAGGTGTCTACTTGGTGGGCATGATTGATAAATAAGAAATTTAAGAAAATGGAACAAAGCTTCAAAGGAAGCTCACTGTAGAAATTAAAGAAAAAAATAGATACCCTCAGCTCCAGGGTAAATACTTACCTAACATTATATTAATATTGACTATTTTAACCTCATTTTCATAATCTTCATCTTCTACTCTAAAATGAAAAATTCACTTAGAAATGCAGTCTTAAAATAATATTCTCTGTTTGAGGGTCGAAGAAATTTGAATCAAAGTTTGTTTCTTTGTCAGATAAATCACAGAGAAGATCAAGAAGGATTTACCTTTCACACATTTCAACAAACTTGATCCGAATTAACCTAGAGTTTAATTAGTGCTACTCTGTCTCAAGACACCATAACCTGTGTCTACTAAACTTTGGCCATCACTATACTGGTGACTAACCAAGGCCTTCTGGATCTAGATGGCCTTCGACTTATCTACAAAGTCACGATTAAGAAGAAACTAATTCAATCCAATAAACGTAATGAAGGAAGTAAAAGGGAAAAATGTGCCAAGTAGATAAAGTTGAGAAAAATAGTCGCGAAAGGAGAAGAAAGCATAGGTCCACAAAGAGTTGCAACGTCGCATGTTGACCAGGCTTATATCTGTTATTTTTATGTTATTTGTTTTGTTTTGCATATTTTTGTTGTAAGTTTGGGTTAGGTTATTGGCATTCAAGCTTTTATGTTACGGTGATGTATTTTGTATGGTTAGATGTGTTATCGTTCTGTGTTGCTGTTTATTTTCTTTATGGTTCATGTCAATAAATGTACTTTTTATGTTTTTGTTTGTGGTTTATATGTAGATTCTGGTTAGAGATGTTATTGTTCGTAGTTTTCCGCTCGTTGATCCAAGATTCGATTACTTGTTTTCATAATCGGGCATTTGGATCAGAATCGGGATTCTTGTCATATTTCGCGTTAGTGTCATCTTCGCGTTGGTATCCATATTCGCTTGCTATTCGTTTGTATTTTTCATATCAAATTTTGTCGTATTTTTTACGCAAAGAATGGCGCTACAACTCCATTATCAACAAATATTATAGCGCTCGTGAATCTTGCATGGCTTCTTCCTGCTCGAATATTATTGAGTAGTAGTCTAAGCTCTACGTCTATTTTTACCACCAGTTTGTCTTTCATTTTCTTCGCCCTATTCTCTATTGCTTATTCAGAGCTTTCAGCTCTCCCCGCCACTCTGGGTAGAAGTTCCTGTTTCTTTCCTTTTCTTCTCTCACGCCTGTAATTAAGTATATGCACTCTCTATAGTAGAATTTCCTGTGTTTTTGAACAACATAAGATTGTGGAGGTGGGATACAACAGCGTGGCTCTACCTAGAGTCATGTATAATTTCTTTTTGTTTCTTTCTCTGAGGTTCCTGGAGATATACATCGTTCTGATTGCCGCGGAGCCCCTTGTATTTAAATATGAGACGTGCTTCTTCTACTCGCTTGAAGTAAACTTCACCACGAGTACATTGCACTTAGTGACGTAGGAATAGCGTATATCCCCAACCATCCCATCTAAGATCATAAGAGCAAGTAACTTCCTAGTGTTACTATCATGAATTTGTCCTGGTTTGTTTTTTTCAGTTGGCATTCAAGGTGTTTAATCTTTCTCTCCACAGCAGTCACACGAGCTTGTAGAGGCCTGTATTTGTATGGACATTGTATTAATTGAGTTACGTCATTCACGCTAATAACCGGGTTGCCGGTTGTTGGTGCGTCTGCCAAGTACATCGAATACAGAGATGAATCTAGGCACCAGTGGCGGCTCATGTATAGGCACTGCGGAACTGCAGCACCACCTATTTCCGTGCGATATTATGGATAACATCCAAGATAATGAGTAAGTTTTTCTTTAATTCTTTCTTTATTCTTGTAAATTATATAATCCTTAAGCTTAATGTTAGTAGCCATCCTCTAGTTTATTAAAAAAAAATCCTTGTATAAAATTGTGTGCTTCACAATTCCAGCGACGTGGTGTTTGGTGGAAGTGCGCTTGCTCACATTTCCGAGATAGGAAGCTGCACGCTAGGGAGAGAGAGCACTGTGGCTCGCGCAGTGCCGACCCTGGTGTCCTGGTGTAAGGTAGTATTTCTTTTTTACTCCGCGTGTGTTGTGCGTAAGAACGTGTTTATATTCTTGAATGTGATAAAGTGTAGAATTCAATTATATATTTTTTTGGTTCTTTTATTAATTAATCGAGCTGCTGAAAGTTATCTAAGGAAATAATCAACATGATGTTCTTAGTGAAATTACGAAACTGATAAAAATCCTCTTAACAATTCCAATGATTACATCAGAGGCAGAACGCTGCTTTTCAACACTGAAAAGAATAAAAACTTTCTATGAATTTTGAAAGAGTAAATGCACTTGCAGTGCTTTCAATGGATAAAAAATTCTTCACTAGTCATCCAGAGATCAAAGAGAAAATAATTAATCTTTTTGCGCAAATTAAACGAATGGATTTCGTTTTTAAATGAATGGATCAAGTTTCAACTGTAACAATTTAGGCTATTAGTAAGTAAAATATGTTTGATTTTGTTCTTTTTACGATTTTAACAAGTTTATCTATAAATTTTCTCTTTATATGTTTATTTCCTTTTACACAATATTAGAACAATGGTAAAAAATTTCTGATGTAGCACTCACACTAATTTTAGCTACCAGCCGCCACTGATAGGCGCCCTCTTTGAGGGAGCCCTTGGCCCAGGTTAAATTTAAGCTTATCCAGTTCCCCATTATTAGTGTACGTGGTTCTCTCCATAATGTACTTACAGAGTTTTTGTCCAAGTTTTCACTTAGTCCCAGCCAAGGATCTTAAACTGCACTCCATTTTGCCACACCTGATCAAATTGCTTTAGATACATCTCGACATACAATATCCACATAAATTCCGTCCCCTTTAGCTTGGAGAATCTTTCTTGCAAGGACACCAATCGCTATCTCTGCACTACTTCTATTTATGGAGCCAAATTGGCGGCGTTTTATATCGAGTTCTCCGTCTGGTGGGCAACGAATCTCTTATTTAATATTCTCTCGAAGAGCTTCCCGCCAAATACCAGTAGCGAAATAGGCCGGTAGTTATTTTTCCTCGTCGGCAGCTTTCATAGCTTGGCTATGAAGACATCTTAGCCATCTTGAGCGCGTCTGGTAAGTATACTGTGTTGAGACAAGTGTTGAAAATTCTTCTTATTCTTTTTAATATATTTGGAGTTGAATTTTCGTAACTAAATTTTGTTAACCCCGAGTATCCTGGGGCCTTTTGGCGGGATAAGCGGAGCGCACTTAGTAGTCCATCTGTTATTTCGTGTCTCCATTATGCTGTCCATTTCTTTCCAAATCTACATGATAGTAAGGTGCATTCTAGGAATGTAGGTGTCAACTCGTCTATAGTTTCATGTTCGATCTCTATATTAAACTCTCCATTCTCCTCTTCGCCAATACTGATAATACCTCCTCAATATTCTCTGAAGATTATTTCGAAGACTTCTTCTTCAGTTTTATATCTCAATCTTCGGTTGCTATCTCCATTTTCTTCTTGGATGGACCTTCTCTCAACCTTCTATTTTTTGCTAAAGGTCTCTGAGCGAGGTGTCTTGATCAAGATCCTCCTATTCTAGGATTGCCTGAGTAATCTCTTATATTCTTACACTTCTTTGGGTTATATCTATTGATGATCTTCTGATGTTTATTTTATGCATTCTTTCATCTGACCGTACAGATTCTTCATGTAATCAGTCCACCTACATTCTGAAACGGACTTGTACGAGTTAGAAATGCATTCGCTATTAGCATTGTACACTCTATTAGTTAGGTCGGTTAGTGCATCGTCAATCTTCTCAAGGATGGCCTCTTCTAGATATGGAGGTTGGTAGTCATGAAAGAGTTGCTTCTACCGTGCTCAGGCAGCTCTTTAATTTTTCCTTATATCTCGCTGTCACGTGTATAGTGTTTCTATTGATGGTAAGTATGATCACTATATGATCGCTACTTGGGGCTGGATTTGGTTCCATATATTAGTTGAATGGCACGTTAGGACTAGCCGGATAAACGTCCGGTTTCTTTTTCGCTCTCGCTGCGATGCATGTAAGTGGGACAGGTGGAATCAAGCCGCTGGACGATATTTCTGTCCAGCAATATATATGAACAGCCCCTATTCCGTTGGTCCTCTTGTAACCGGATTCCAGGTATGTCGAGTTGAATTCCCATATGAGAATTTTGTGGGCGCTCATGCTGAATAAGCTGGTGAGAGAGTAAATAGATAATAAGTCTTTCTTTGGCGGATAGTATTCAGTGTTGGTTATCATCTTTCCCAACTCCAGTTCGACCTTAATAGCAGGATATGATTCTTCTAAGTTTCGCAGTTGCTTGTAACTGATAGCTTTCCTGATCGCTATAGCTGCTTCGCCGCTCTTGTATGAAATTTGTAGTTAACACACTACAATTCAATATTTTTATATCCTTGTTACGTGTGTTATCACAGTGTTCGAATATACGAATGCTATAGGCATCAATTTCACCGAATAAAATTTCGAGTTTTAATCTCTTCGTTGTCCAGTTTTTGGTGTTTAGCTGCAATATTCTAAGTACGATTTTATACATGAATGCATGTAAATTATCTGTCTTTTCTGCATTTCCATATTCTAAGGTGGACTTTCTTTATCCTCTTACTGAATTTTCTTTTGTGGTTTCCTTCTTGGGGGGCTTCGAACTATAGTTTGACTTTTTACCTCCGTGTTTGCGCGGCTCTTTTTCCACTCTGAACCTGTAGATTCCTCTATCTTGTTTCCTCACCTTACTCATTGGGTTCTCTAGATTAACGAGGCAAGAGCTCTTCGGTAATGAGTTCGGAATTTTAGTTTGTTTCGAGTCCTAACAAGTTTTTGATTTGTTTTTATTCCCAACTATGGGTTTCTGAAGACTTTGAACCACTTTGTGTCCTTTGTCATCATCAGATTTGGGATGCCATTTTCTCCAATCAGCCGTTTAATACGTCGTTTTGGCATCCAGACTTGACAGCGGTGGCTATGTGGACGTGTATTATGAACGTGAAAATCGAAGTATTCACGTCTCTTGTAATGTTGAGAGGAGGTGCCCTATTTGGTAACGCTCCTCAATCCTTCTCGCGGTGTTGGCATCTATGCTTGACCTTGCCTGCTTGTTCTCCTTTTCCTCCTTCTTTATCCCTTCCTTTCTTATTGTGACACTATGTGCGATTATTTTGTTCTCACCTTTGCAGTTGAGGTAGCTTTTGGTTGTGGTTATGCCTTCACGGAACTTGTGGCCTTTCATGCCATTAACTTGTTATCTGGGCAGTTTGAGGTTGTCTCGGCTTCGATCTTGTAGCACACGAAGCACATCTGGATGCCATGGAATTTTCCTTGTTATCGTCGAAGATTTGCATGCTGAATGTGAAGCTGCCTTCAGCAGCGGCCTTTATCAGCATTTCCGTTGTGAGAAAAGTTATGTTAAAGATGTGGGTGTAGTCTTCGAAGTTGATTATCTGCTTAACTTTTGGTTCTCACTTGTCTCTCGATCTCTGCTTTTAGTTCTTCGGGAGTGTTTTTGAAGACCAAGGTCTCCACCTTTTGGGAGATGGCGCTTCGCAGTCTGCTCATACTTTAGAGGGGGGGGGGTATGGGGGCTCTTTGTTTCCAAGCCTATGGCTTTGAGTGGATTGGCTCCTTTTTCTGGTAGGAGCCTATCTACGTCCTTTAATTCAACACACAATGCAGCATATCTATTTGGAACTTCTATTAAATTCCCTAATGATATCCACAGTTCGGTGAATAGTACTCCACAGAGTCGGCTCTTTGGGTCTTCTGGCCTGGGAGAGTCATCAGCAGGACCCTGTTAATGAGTGTCTCCAAGCCCCGACGGGGTCAGGGAGAAGATCATGCTCATGCTCCTTGTACTTCACATTGCGTAATTATATGTTTTTACACGTGTGAATGGTTTTGATTTATCAGATAAGTGTTTACTGAGTGCTCACAACCTTTTAATTGTTAGTTCAACAACTGCTGGGATGAATGATATATGGATGAATCAGGTAAAGCTCCTCTAGAGTGGTGAATTAAGTGGGCTCAATGATAGACAGTAGCCGAGTCAACTACTACTGTCCGGGATGCTACCCCTTCACGGGATTGCTTATCAGAGTTGCATCCAAAATACATAGAGAGGGTTGTATGTCCCTCTGTGGTCTTGTACGAGGCATCAGGAGCGGGTTTAATTCTATTCTCAAGGGTTACAACCCAGTTCCATTCTGGATAAACCTCTGATACTGGAATCCGCTATAGATTTATCCTCAAACTAATTACCTCTAGTGCATCTAATTATGCCATTGTTAAATGGTGTAATAGTTAGAACGAGGTATATGCATGGCAGATGCGCAAGCGAGTTCATACAAGAGCCCATGGGCGGGAGGAATTAAGTCTTATTTGATCCTTTCTATTCCTTAAAATAAAAATCTCTTTTAGTATGAGAGCATACATTCAAATTGTGACCTCCAGAATCCTTCTTTTGAAAAACAAGCTCAGCTGACCAAAAAGGCACGTTCTCTCACTTATTCTGGTTTATGACTTTATGACATTCCAAACTTTCAATAATTGAAAGACTAACCTTGGGAAGACTTTGAAAGTTATATTATTCGAAAGAGAATGTAAAATAAATAAGGGTTTCAAATTTCGTTAGAATCAGCCGAATAGTTATGATGTTATGGCCAAAACAAATAATTCATGGGCTAGCCTTATAAGGAATTTGATAATTATATCATTCGAAAGAGAATTTAAAACAACATAAAGGTTTCAGATTTCGTTAGAATCGGCCGAATAGTTACAATGTCATTACCAAAACAAAAAAGGAAAATGGGAACCAACCGACCGACCGACCGACCGACATAGTGAGATGTAGACTCGCAGGTGACTAAAAATTAAATCTATGGAAGCTCCGGGGACGGATGAATCCTTCTTCATTTCCACGAAGAAATAGGGCGAGGCAACTCCGTCCTACCTTGGGCCCGATCGAGGGGATAAGGAAAGAGCCAAAAAGGAAGGTAGTATCAATAAAAAAGATGATTCGCAAGTATTTAAAACCCTTCTTGTCATAGTGTTTTGCTGTATTAAGTACCTTGAGCATTTTCAACGCAAAATTGTTGATGTGAAAAGACGTTTACATTTAAGCTTCGATGTAGTACGTGAACTTTGAGCGAAATGGATTATTGAGAAAATGTTTATAGCACGCGGGGCTGATCTAGAGTAGAAATCTGGATTCATTCCACCATTACGGAAAATCATAATTTTGTTGGTAACTCACAAAATACTAATAATAAACATATGATTCCAAATGCTAGGGATACGTTTCTAGGATAATGTATTAAAAAATGTTGCAATTGTTGAAAATAGCGGTTAGTTTAGGGATGATTAATATTTTCGTACACACTGTAAACATGTGCTTTCAGACAATTCACGTGACACACTAACATCATTTTGGTAGATTAAAAAAGACATAATCATTATTATAATTACCCTTAAAAAGTTTGCATCAAATTTGGAACAATTTAAGCAACTCTAAGACACATTTTTATGTCATCTTAAAACGACATGAAATTTTTGACATATGACTCTTTTCAATATCTATGTATAATGTATATCCTCAGTCATTCTTATTCCCTAGTGCTTCGGCGAGGGGATACCATTTGTAGACTATCACCCCTAGCACCTGGAACAGTGGTACCTCCGCCTGACTCAGGACCCTCGAGAGAATGAAACTAGATTGAAACTCAGGGATTTTTTTCATATGACATCTCTATTTTATGCTTTTTTTTCTATACTTTCTTCGCAAATGACCACTTTGCTATTTTCCTTGGGCGGAGAATAATTGTGCAGGAGAGTTGACGACCAGCTTTCGTCCACTAGTACCTTTTTCGCAATCGGGAGAAGAGAGGGTTCATCCCTTCCTTTCTCTACTGCCTCCATCTTCCTTTTCTATTACTACTCCTTGAGAGGGTAAATGTGCTTGGTGTCGCGTTGGAACACATCTTCCCAAACTTTTATCCGAATTCTAAAACTTCGAAAAACTGAAAAAACAAGACTGAATGAATAAATTATACCAAATTGGTTAGGTTAGGTTAGATTATATTAAGATCGTTCCTAAATAAATAAATATATATACATATATAGTTGCAATTATATTAAATATTTTGTTAAAATTTTATACTCTGAAACTTTATTCATTAAATGTTTGTTTAATGAAGCTCTGAAGTTTTTTTTATTGCGAGATTTTCTGGACCAGGGCGATGAATGGGATCTCTCTCACTCCCAATGCTTGTTGGAGAATCAGCGGATATATATATATATATATATATATATATATATATATATATATATATATATATATATGCAATAGCATGAGTTCTTTTAATTTATGTGAAAGCCGCTCAAATGCAATACAAAGTAAGCCATGTCAGCGATATTGATTTTTGTTTTCAGATGGCTTGATTGTTTTGCATGTTTCTACCGCATCATTCTCCTGTTCATCCCTTGAAATAAACGAAAGCGCTCGAGACCTATTTGTTTCCTTTCCCTTTCCAGGGAGGTTACTCTGCTTATCTATCTATCTCCGGTTAAGGAGGCAATGTTGTAACTAACTAAGCTCTTCCTCATAGCCACGGAAGGAGCTCTTTGCGCACTTACGAGGGGATATCGTTACAAGGGGATGGCTTGATGAAGAGCTTAGTTAGCTACAGCATTGCCTTCTTAACCGATAATTGCAATTGCAAATAATTATCTCTCTCTCTCTCTCTCTCTCTATATATATATATATATATATATATATATAAATATATATATATATATATATATATATATATATATATATATATATATATATATATATATATATATATATATATATATATATATATATATATATATATATATATATATATATATATATATATATATATATATATATATATATATATATATATATATATATACCATAGACGTGCCCTCTAGTCAGGCAAGATAGCTACATTTTCCTTCTGGAGTAAAATAAGCGCCTAATTCAGCAATATTCTCAAGGTTTCTCTGATTATTATGGATAAAATGCAAAGTTTTTTTTTGCAGGTTAGGTAGGTAATTGGCATAATTCGGCCCTGCCTTTTAACCTTAATATGTAAGCTACGCATACTAGTAATGTAGTCCACGTGCTGCATACTCCGCTTCAACACCGTTTTTTTTTGCGTCCTTTAAAGGCAGAAGCAAATCTGCCTTCATCTCAGTCGCTTGGCATCTTCCATGTAGTAATGTAGCACGCCTGCGTTTCGCTTATTTTCTTGTGTTTTTTCTTCAGTTTTAGCTCATATCCATTTATTTAGATTATTTCCCCTTTCCAGCAACGAATAGCGAATATCTTAAGACATTTTCAAAACTAGCTTATGAACAAAAGAGACAACTTATAAAAAAATGGTAGATCAGAACTTAAAGACCTAAAACAAGAAAAAGGGACGAAAATTATTAGAACATTTTAAACTGCTTGGTACAGCAAGAAAGAGTGGTTGCACGGCTATACTACAACATAAAGGCTTTTTTTTTGCCCATGGTTGCTATTTTCTGTATCTAGTGAAAGTGTGGGAGTAAAAGGAGGATATTGTGATTTAAATAAGTTGCACGAATGATCAGCAGCTCATTATGAAAGCCAAATATCATTAAAAACATTTGGATCTACACTAGTCGACTTGCTTATAGATAAACAGAAGTGTGTCAGCAGTGAAATTAACAATAAAAAGTCAAAGAAAACAGATATATTAAAAATATGATTTGTTCTACTTGTTTCTTGATTAAACAAGAACTTGCTTTTCGTGGAGATAATGAACACAAATCATCGTTAAATCGTGGAAACTATGTTGAGTTACTGAAGTATACTGCAAAATTTTATGAAAAATTGTCGCAGCATTTACAGAATTTACAATTTTTTCTGGCCTTTCTAATAAGATACAAAATGACTATTGAAGCAATTGGCACGATTGTAGAAAAATATATTAAAGAAGAAATCGCATAAGCCTCATTTATTGCTATAGAAGTAGATGAAACGACAGATATTTCATGTACAGCTCAGTGTTCTACAGTATTGAGCTACGTGTTAGACTCTGATATTAAAGAAGGCTTTATAGGATTTATTATTCTTAAGGACAGAACTATTGGAGGTGTAACAGAGTGTATATTTAATAATTTGGATAAATATGGCTGTGTTGAGAAACGCGTCGCACAGACGTATGATGAGGCAATGGTGATGGCACCAGGATATTTATTTACTCACTGCTATGCTCAGTAGTTTAATCTTGTTCTCTCTCAGTCAGCGAAATTCATACCTGAATGTACAAGCTCTTTCAAGACCAGTGAGGCACTTGCTTCATTTTTCCATCAGTCTACAAAACGAACGCAATTTCTTGATGAGATAGTGAGAAAATGCATTCCAAAGGCAGAATCAACGAGATGGAGTTCGAATTCAAAGCTAATCCAGACTATTTTACAATACGATAGTGACCTCTGCAAACTCTTCAACATTATCAACAATAATCCTATGTTGTAGGATCCAGAAACTTTAGTGAGAAGCAATGGGTTTTATGAGTGGCTAACAAAAGAATTAACATACTTTTTTCTCATAGTTTATAATGAAATTTTCATTAAAACTAAGACTCTTTTTATAAACCAAAAATGATAGATATTCATTACTGCATTGAGAGAATTAATGGAACAATAAATTTGCTTGAGGATCTGCACCAAAATTTCGAGGATTTGTACGTTAGGTACAAATATGTAAGCTACGCATAGTAGTAATGTAGTCGACGTGCTGTAGGTGATGAGAAAAATTTTATAGTGGGTACGGAAGCGAATAGGTAACCAGTGTAGCTCCTGTATCAGAGGCATTGCAGGAGAGAACCGAAGGCGGCGAAGGTAGAGCCGGGCAGCATAGTTTTGAACTAGTTGTAGGGGGCGAAGTGATGAAGAAGGGAGATTCACGAGAAGAGAATTGCAGTAGTCTAAGCTTGCGGTGACGAAGGCATGAATAGCAGTCTCAAGGCTTCCTTTTTTACCCAACACCAACGGCATTCATCATAGTTTATTTGATTGAACTCGTTGCAGGTTACGAATTTAAATTTTATTATCAATATATAAAAGTAACTCCCCCTTTCCTTTTATCATTAATTTTTTTCACTAGATTATAATTGGCCATTCATATTATATTATCGTCAGTGGTCTGTTTGCAGCCAGATTCACATATTGCGATTATATCTGGAGCATCCCCAGTTATCCGTGTTTCAAATCCATTTAATTTATTCGTTATTCTATCTGCATTAGTGTATCAGTATTTAATTTTATTTATTTCTATATTACTAATCTTAATCTCACTTTTAGTTTTGTCTCGAGTGACGAAAATTATTTATTTTAACTAAACGCTTTCTTTTGAAAACAGTTCCCTCTGTTTTGGTGTATAATCCTTCACTAAGTGGACCATTTTTCTCCATTCTTGTTGGTTGGTTGCTGTCTTCAGAAATTTAGAAGCGTTAAGTATTTCATATCTCTTGGACACTGTCTTAAATCTGATGCACACAGGTCTGGGCTGACATTCAGGCTCAGGTTTTTTACCTAGTCTGAATGCTTCCTCTATATCATCTTCTTCAATAATTAGGTCATTACTGACACCTCTGTGCAAGTCTTTCTACCTACCTTCTATCTTCGCTGGTTTTGCTGAAAGGCCCTCTGGTCAACTTCCCGTACAGGAGGATTATCTAGCGGGCCTTATTTTAAATTCAATTGATTAACTTTTTTAATATTATATTTCAATCATAATATAATCTTAAAGCAAGTTATATTTTAAACTCTATTCTGATAGTATGAGTTTCTAGTTCATATGAGAGTTTTTAGTTTTTTCTTGAATCTCATCATATTCAATTCTCCCGCAAGGGAAGCAAGCAGATTATTATACAGGTAGGGGGCATCATATTGAAAAGTTCTTTACCCGTAGCTGGTATTCACTCTTGGAATAAATAATTTCAATTTAGTTTCTCCGATCTTTTCCCGACCTCTATTTGGTATTAGCTTGGATCTTAGGTGGGTAGGTTCTCCACTTTGTAATGTCTTCTGAGTCATGCCGCATATCTTATAGGCTATTCTAGCCTTATTTGGAAGCTAATGTAAGTTTAGCAATGCCGGAGTCACCCTTTTCTCTCTCACAGTTGCTCCATGAATAAATCTTGCTGATTGGTTGAGAATTAGCTGCAGTTTTTGAAGTAAGTATTTTAGTAAGTTCAAATATAAAGAGTTGCAATAATCCACCCTACATAAAGGCCACCAACTACATACCCTGAGTCATTATTGATAGTTCGTGCCAGCTACATATCTATACTATCAAAATAAGAGAAAGATTTGATTTTATTAAATTATTTTTCAAAGTATGATGATTAGGTAAATGAAATTTCCATTGTAAATAAAGTCATGCATTTAATATATTTTATGAAGATTTCATATGATTGAATAGTATATTTAAGAAATTATACTAAATAAACTAACAAAATAAAAAAATAACACGTGAAAAATAAGAGAACGACTTTTTCAGGAACATTATAGAAGTTCCGTGAAATCGGCTGGCAACATTTAACTCAGTAGGTAACGACTGTACAACCGTCATTGTTGTCGTACTCACTCTGGAAGTATGCTACCGCACGTGAAAGTGACTCCTTAACCCCGTCAGAGAATTCTTCGTTTGGAGATATCAAGGATGACTTTTTTAATGCCATTCCTAGAGAGGTAAGAAGGTCCAAGAGCGTTATTTCGCTCGGTCTGAATTCATACAATCAAAACAAAACCTCTAAATCTTCTGTAAAATTTGGTCGACTCCGCATCACCACCGTCCGAGAAGTCAGAGGTATTAGGCACTTCTCTATTATGAAGGATCACTTGGAGACTGCAGCAGGACTTTCTTGAAAAATTAAGACCAATAGTGGTAAAGAAGTGTCATTTCACAATGCCCCGTCGCCTCACTGCATCTTGCTTAAAAACACATTCTCCAGCAACCAAACCAATCATCAGTAAGAAGAACCACAAGGCGAGACTCGAATATACTGAAGTTCCTGTTGTTTGGAAGGATGAAGATTAGGAGATAATTAGTTTCAGCGACGAAAGTAAATTTAATTTATTTGGATCTGATGGCGAACGTTTTTTTAGACACGGTGCAGGTGACAGACTTAACACTAAATGTGTTAAAAAGTACGCTAAGCTTTGAAAAGGCAGCCTCATGGTATGGGAGGATGTTTTCGTCTGAAGGAAATGGTCCGCTAGTGCGAATAATTGGAACGGTAAATGCGAATGTGTACCTAAACCTCGCAAACAACATATTATACCTTCACTCCGAGCATCAGTGAACCAATTAACAGTATTTATGCAGGACAACGCGCCATGCTATAATGCAAAGCGAGTTAAATACTATTTAGAACTAAAAAAGATCGAAGTAATGAAGTGGCCGGCTCAGAGCCCGGACCCGAACCCAATTAAGAACCTCTGGAAGATTATTAGAGTCAAAGCAGCCTTCAACTGTGATCGATTTTATGGACGAAAACTGATATATATATATATATATATATATATATATATATATATATATATATATATATATATATATATATATATAGAATTTAGAATTTTAAACCAACTGAAAACCATATAATTCATAAAGTTAGTATTTTGTGTGTTCGCTGTTTCTCTCCATCACATCTGCATCTCGCTTTGGGACGCTGGCTATCAACATGTGGATAATATTCTCCTTAATAGCGTTCCATTCATGTCTTAAAAATGATATGAGATTATCGCGGTTTGTCTACCAGTTCTTTGAAAATCGTCATCAGGTTCTCAATCAAATTAAAATCAAGGAGTTACAGGCCAAAGACCAAATATTTCAATGCATTGTTACTCAAAACACCTTGTTACCAACTCTGGTGTATGATACGATGCTACATCATGTTGAAATATGCATGGATATTCACTTAATTGGTCTTGGAAGAAATTTCAGTACTATTTTTTGTTAAATGCAGTATTTTGGGGAAGAAATATAAGGGGGGGGGGGAGAATTCTCAGACCATTCATATATTAATGATCTCAGGATGCTTCACTGTTGGAAAGATGCAGGGCTCATGGTAGCCTTCTCTTTTTCTTCTTAACGTAGTTGATCTTCGCGATGTCCCAAACAGGGAAAAGGTGGCTTCCTCAGACAAAATAACCTTTCCCCATTCTTCAATCTTTCGATCCTTGGACATTCTGTTGAACCACGACTTATCATTGATGTTTTTTCTTAGTGAGCAGTGACTTATGTGATGCCATCTTTGTCCCGAAATTGTTGCCAGAATTCTTTGTATCACGGTGCGTGCAGATTAAACACACCCGCATTTTGCCACTCTTGAGCAAGTTCCTCACTATGTAGTATCCATACGATTTCGAAGCTGACTCCGTATGAGGTAGCGGTTCTGCAGCTGAGTGAATACCCTTTGACGATCTTGCTAGTCTGAAAAAAGGTTTTTACAGGGGTATTCGAAGCTGACTCCGTACAAGGTAGCGGTTCTGCAGCTGAGTAAATACCCTTTGACGTCCAAAACACTTCCTTGGACCACTTGTACTTGTCTCTTTGAATATCTTGCTGGTCTGAAAAAAGGTTCTTACAGGGGTATTCGAAGCTGATTCCGTACGAGGTAGCGGTTCTGCAGCTGAGTGAATAGCCTTTAACGTCCAGAGCCTTTCCTTGAATCACTTGCACTTGTCTCTTTGAAGATCTTGCTGGTCTGAAAAAAGGTTCTTACAGAGGTATTGGAAGCTGACTCCGTACAAGGTAGCGGTTCTGCAGCTGAGTGAATACCCTTTGACGATCTTGCTGGTCTGATAAAAGGTTCTTACAGGGGTATTCGAAGCTGACTCCGTACGAGATAGAGGTTCTGAAGCTGAGTGAACATCCTTTGACGTCGAGAGCCCTTCCTTGGATCACTTGCACTTGTCTCTTTGAAGATCTTGTTGGTCTGAAAAAAGGTTCTTACAGGGGTATTCGAAGCTGACTCCGTACGAGGTAGCGGTTCTGCAGCTGAGTGAATAGCCTTTAACGTCCAGAGCCTTTTCTTGGACCACTTGTACTTGTTTCTTTGAAGATCTTGCTGGTCTGAAAAAAGGTTCTTACAGGGGTATTCGGAGTTGACTCCGTACGAGATAAAGGTTCTGCAGCTGAGTGAACACCCTTTAATGTCGAGAGCCCTTCCTTGGATCACTTGCACTTGTCTCTTTAAAGATCTTGTTGGTCTGAAAAAAGGTTCTTACAGGGGTATTCGAAGCTGACTCCGTACGAGGTAGCGGTTCTGCAGCTGAGTGAATAGCCTTTAACGTCTAGAGCCTTTCCTTGGACCACTTGTACTTGTCTCTTTGAAGATCTTGCTGGTCTGAAAAAAGGTTTTTACATGGGTATTCGAAGCTGACTCCGTACGAAGTAGCGGTTCTGCAGCTAAGTGAATAGCCCTTGACGTCCAGAGCCCTTCCTTGGATCACTTGCACTTGTCTCTTTGAAGATCTTGTTGGTCTGAAAAAAGGTTCTTACAGGGGTATTTAAAGCTGACTCCGTACGAGGTAGTGGTTCTGCAGCTGAGTGAATACCCTTAGACGTATAGAGCTCTTCTTTGGACCACTTGAACTTGTCTCTTTGAAGATCTTGCTGTTCTGAAAAAAGGTTCTTACAGGGGTATTAGTCTAAGTAGTTATTTCTGTGCACAAGAGTACACTGGATCAATGATGACTGTACGAGTTTTCTTGGGAGGAATCATTGTTGGCAAACAAGATAATGCTGCCAAAATTTACGTTCTACGTCTAAATTGTTCAGGGCGATAGTTTCTGTGAGAATGGATGTATGCCGTTCGCTCACCCACATTTATCGCAATAGTAACAATTAGATGGTACAATATGGATGGTTGGTTGATTAATTTTGTGCGAACGTACACAAGTCCGTATTAGGATTCGGAGATAACTTCAATTTTCTTAATTCATGCAAAAATACAGATAGCATAAGAAAACCAATCAAACTTACATAATATAAAAAATAAATATAGTGTATATATATACATTGTTATGTTGTTTCGAAATACTGGGTATTGAAAAAGTACTGTTACACTCGTGACCACCCTTTCAAAAGGGGCACAATGATAGTTTTGATGCAGTTAGACACGTTTTCATTGTTTTAAGGTATAAATGTGAGCAAGACCTGAAGGCTGCTCACACGTTGCCGACGAAGCTCTTCCTCATGATAACTCACACGCGATTGACGGAGGACTTCAGCTCGTCGTTGTGGTGGTGGTGTACCTTACAGGCTTTGCCCTCGACATTCAACCACACGCTGTAGTCGATTGGATTGCTGCTGGGCGACTGCGACGGCCAAAATTATTTTGATCTGAGGCTCATGTTCGACCCCAACCACTCTTGCACGGTCTTGGCCGTGTTGGACGGGGTTCCGTCCTGCTAAAGAAGTCCACCTTATTCTTGATCTTTCTCATCTAAGGCAGGAATTTCGTGGCCAAGATATCCCTTTAATCGACCGCGGTGAATCTTAAACCGGCCGCGAACTACACCGGCGGCATCTTCTCGCCATGAGAACCCATGACGTCAAACCTCATCATGGAGGCCGAGTGCTTGGTCATGGGTACGTAGCGGACCTCGGAGATGTCCTGGTCTAAGCTTATCACGCGGTCACTCTGCTTATTGATGATCGGATCGACCGTAAAGGTTCTTTCATCAGAAAAAAAATGAGAATTCGATTGCTGCAATTCTTTAAGACGTCGAGAAGGAGACGACAGCGCTCACAACGTTGTTCTCGCATACGATCGGTGAGCAGAGGCCTTCTACTCACTTCAAGCTCTTGCTGCCTTCCTCCTTGACGGCCCTGAACACCGTACCCACCGAGATGTTCTTCGCGAGCGCTATAATTTTGAGCTTCGGAGCACGTTCGAAGGCCTTTCTCCCTTTCCAACAGCCAAACAGTTGAAAACATCAGGTCTGCCTGAACGTGGTAGATCTTTGAGGTCTTCTCCGTTCTTGAGCCTCTCCGCGACTTTTGGACGATCATTCAACTAACGTTGAGCTGCTTGACGATCTCGATTCTTTTTATTTCCATCTCTCGACACACTCACACACAATGGATAATGCGATTTAACGACAATACCTGCCGCAAAAGTTCCGTCAAACAAACTTAAAGTTCTACTTTTCCGGCACGCTGCTTCAATTGATTGTGTGCTTACAATTATACATATGCATAAATAGGGAAGATTGCTTACTGTGGCCGCCTACATTGACCCTAACGAACCTGAGGTTCTTTCAGGGTTTGTTTGTCCATAATAAACTTTGAACAATCATTAGAACTTATAGATTTGTAGCGTGCGAGAAGTTCAGGCGAGCGTCTTAAATGCTTTGCTTGAATGATTGATTTTGTGGACTCAGCATGGGCGAGCGGTTTAAGACTCTCCCTAACGGCTCTCCAGTGACGCGGGAAGCACGTTCCAAACTCGTTTTGCTTTTTTCTTTATTTTTCTTTGCCCGTTTTCCTACTCTAAGCTATCCACAGAGTAAAAAGATCCTGGCAGAGGGAGTGAGTGCTTGATAAAGATACCGCGTAGGGATGTCCTATATTTAAAAATGACATTTTAAGAGTGTGTAGGATACGGTGAATTCAACTAAAACCTATGTAATAAGAGGTGAAAGAGAAATTGGACGTGAATGAACACATGCATAAAGGATCAGGAGTATTGAAATAGAAGATACGCGACATTGGAAGACAAAGTTCGAGGGGAGCAAAGAACGGTGCAATTAAGGCAACCTGGGAAAACAAATAACGCCATGGAGAAATAAATGAATTATTCTGGCAGGGAAACGAACACGGATTCTACCAATTTCGTTTTGCCTTCAAAAGGTTTTGAAAAGCAGAAATTAAATAAGGCGAAAGCCTTGTAGTATGTATTACTAATCATGGACAGAGCTGGTATCTAGTTAATGGTATCTATTTAACGAAATAACTATTAGTATATACATTATAATTAGGCAAAGGCCACATAGGAATTTTAATATTTTATTTATTTATGTTATGTTAAAATAACATAAATAAATCAAATATTAAAATTCCTATGTACCCAGACTTTGTGGATATCCTGTATATAAACGAATATGATAAACTATTTAAAATTATAGGATCACCATTCATATCCTATGTAATACAACTTCTTAAATCCGGTAAATATATACGAATATACTCGTATATGACGGAAGAAATAAACGAAAATGAATTTTGCCCTGAGCTAAAGGTACACAACGTAGGGGACAAATTGGAATGTCCAAAATATATATCCCAAATTTGTTACAGTTCGCGGAATTCATCAGCGAGACCGGATTAGAGAATGGCAATTAGAATAGATATTGACGATATGCTAACGAGTTAAGAGAATTGCAGAACCTTTATTTTTTTATCAATTTAAATTTAAATAGATTCGTATACATATACAGAGTGAGACATATTTCCCATCAAATATTTGGTTTAAGGAGGATATTTTTTATGTGTTCTAGAGAATCAATGCATGGCAAAGGGTATTTAAATTTAAATTTAAATGGATTCGTATATATATACAGCATGAGACATATTTCCCATCGAATGTTTGGTTTAAGGGGTATATTTTTTATGTATTCTTGAGAACAATACATGGCAAAGGGTATTTAAATTTAATAGATTCTTATACATATACAGCGTAAGACATATTTCCTATCAAATGTTTCGTTTAAGAAGGATATTTTTTTATGTATTCTTGAGAACCAATGCATGGCAAAGGGTATTTAAATTTAAATTTAAATGGATTCGTAAACATATAACCGTGAGACATATTTCGTATCGAATGTTTGGTTTAAGGAGGATATTTTTTATGCATTCTTGAGAACAATGCATGGGAAAGGGTATTTAAATTTATATTTAAATGGATTCGTATACATATACAGCGTGAGACATATTTCCATCGAATGTTTGGTCTAAGAGGGATATTTTATATTTATTCTTGAGAACCAATGCATGGAAAAGGGTATTTAAATTTAAATTTAAATGATTTGTATACATATACAGCGTAAGACATATTTCCTATCGAATGTTTGGTTTAATAACAATATTTTTTATGTATTATTGAGAACCAATGCATGGAAAAGGGTATTTAAATTTAAATTTAAATGACTTGTATACATATACAGCGTAAGACATATTTCTTATCGAATGTTTGGTTTAAGAAGGATATTTTTTATGTATTCTTGAGAACCAATGCATGGCAAAGGGTATTTAAATTTAAATGGATTCGCATACATATACAGCGTGAGACATATTTCCCATCGAATGTTTGGTTGAAGATAGATATTTTTTATGTATTATTGAGAAGTAATACATTGCAAAGGGTATCTATACACACATCTTTTTCGAAGAAGTAAGACGATCGGTACAAATGATGTGAATGACCTGAATCCGTCGGAGTATTAGTGGCAAAGTCTATGGGAACAGTCGCTATTTAATGGCACCGCACTTTAAGTTCCCTTCGGCAGTCTCCCATCTTCTTTGCCAACCACTCTTGATAGCTGCCCTGATTCCTGCCATGTTGTTGTTGTGAGAAAAAGCTTAACGCTGGTCTGGTCGTCCAGTCTTCGTGGACTCTGTGGCACTTTCATCAGCGCTTCATTCCCCACAACTTTCACATGTACAGAAACACAGCCACAACAGAATCTCGATATTCGTCTATCTCGCGGCAACTGTGGTGCCACGAATACAACAAACCTGGAAGCGAAGAGTTCCCAATGTGCGATTAAACCCAGGCTTCGTTCTGATTCTCTAAAAATCACAATCCGTTCTCTGAATTGGGCACGATGTATTATTCCCTGTACAACGCGGTGTAATGCAACCAGCTCGGCCATAAATACAGATACAGCGCTTGAGGGAAACCATTAACATCAAACAGAAGGGATACAGCTTGGAAACCGACTCCCTTTTGTGACTTGCAGTCATCCACATACATTGACACGGTTCCAGCGTGCTGCAAAAAGGACCGAACGCAATATTCCTAGCGCTGTAGAAGCTTTGGTAGCAGAGGTGTGGCCACAAATAGTCAAAGGTGATACCCTCCAGGGTAGCTTCCTATGCAGAAACAGGAGTGCTATCAGCCTGAGAGCTACTCCAAGCTTTCGAAGGGAAGGAGTTTCCTAGCTTTAAACCCAAAGTGTCTATGGTATCAGTGACGTCTCTCAACGGCATGTGCACTGTCGAGATTGGCCGCGGATGCAGTGAGGGCCATTGACGACTAAGGGCGTCACCCGGCTTGAGCTTAAAAGCACATACTGGACTGCGTACGGCACAAAACGAGTGGCATTTCCCTTCCCTCGACAAGTAGGTTCTAATGGGGTACGTGAAGAAGGTACCTATTGCCATGCAGATACCGGTATGGTGGGTTGAGTTCCTTTCTGCAATACACGCTCGGTGGCGGAAAATGCGTAAAACTCGCATCAGTTGTCAAGCTGCTAACGAACAAATGAACGATAAAAAAGTAAGAAAAGAAGCCCTGTCAGCATCCCAAGTGCTGAACGTCACGGAACGAAAAATGTCCATGGCGCGGGTACAAGAGACCCTTAGGGTGCGAATATGAGCCACCCAGGTAAGGCGCCGGTCGAAAACAAGACCAAGGAAACGTTGGAGATCCACAATCTCCAGACGAATATCATTTATAAACAAGTCCAGGTTGGAATGGAGCCGCGGCAGAAATGCACCACCTTAATCTTGCCTAAGGAAAAACGAAATCTCTTCGTTTGGGTATAGTAAAGAAACGGTTCATTGCCTGTTGGAGTAAACACTTCAATGTTGGCATCTGGATCGCATCAAAAGAGATCGAAAGGTCGTTCACGTAGAGCGTAGCGAGAGCATCTTCCAACAACACAGAGGTGCTACCGTTAATGTTCAGAGCAAATAGTATGACACTGAAAACTCTTCTCTACAGAACACCCTCTTCCTGCTCCATTGCGCCCTGCAGAAGGCTCCCCTCACCCGTACGGGGTATTGATGTTCTCGCAGTAATTCAGAAATAAAGATTGGGAGGATTCCCCTCGCCTCCATCGTGTGGAGAATGTAAATGATAATGTATCACCATGCTGTATCATTTACATTCTCCAGATCTAAAAACACTGGCGTAGTGTTGCCTACACAGAAAAGCCTCACATACAGCATTTTCCAGTCGGAGCAAAGCATCCAATGTAAAGCGGAAATTGCGAAAGCCGCATTGTGGAGAAGACAAATGGACTCCGTTATCTAGCAAATAATGCTAATCTAACATTTATCAATTCATCATCAACTTGCACACGCAAGAGGTTAGAGAAATTGGATGTAAACCATCTGGGATAGAATGATCTCTCTCCGGTTTGCCAAAAGCCAACAGAGTATCCATTCGCCAGAAATATAAGAGATAGAGAGAGAGAGAGAGAGAGAGAGAGAGAGAGAGAGAGAGAGAGAGAGAGAGAGAGAGAGAGTGTGTACCCTCTATCCAGATCATATCGAACAAATCCAACATGAATTTAATGCCTCGCTCACCTAGGTGTCGAAGCAGGGCATACGGGACAACAACTGGATCAAATGCCGTGTACACGTATGAAGCGAGAGCGGAACGCAACTTACTCAACGAAGAAATCTATGGTTAAAGGGTTCTCCGCCGCTAGAGGTAAAGTCCAGACGGTGGCTCTCAGCGACATCACGACGTACAATGAAAACTTAGGGGCAACATCTAAGCTAGATGATGGGAGAAAGCAGTCACGAGAGATTCCGCCACGGACGCGGGGTCCGAGATTGAGGTTATGTTCGTTTGAAGAACGGGAGGGGGGATCCTACGAGAACTTCCCTCGAATCCTTTTCACTTGATTCCACACTTCTGAAGAACGGTCTTCCCGTTAAGGTAAGACACGCATACACGCAGGGAAGAGCTTGCAGGCATGCTTCAAAAATATAGGAACCTAGCCCTAGCTCGACGAAATTCACCGACAGTGAAATCGGTCGAGCGGCGTTTATAGTGAATGTAGGCATATCGCTTCTGTCTCATGGCCGTCTCACACTCGGCTGACTACCAAAGAAGAGGACGGCGTGCACAACGACTAGTCTTATCGGAATTCAGAATAGTAGTTAGGCCTACGGCAATGAGGGTCCCGTAGAAGAACTCAACGGCCCCACCCGCCGACCCAAACTCCTCAAGTGGGACATAAAAATCAACCATTTCCTGAAATGCGGACAACCGCGCCGGTTCCAAGCAAAACCGGGGCGGTTTTTCAGGTGGCAGAGGCCGAGAAAATGATAGTTGTTGAATGGGAAAGTGGTCACTACCATGAAGCTCATTGACCACTTCACACCCCAAAAGACAGAAAATGATTGAAAATGAGAAAGCATCAGAGGAAATGGGAAAGAATGATAGAAAATGAGAGAGAATGATGGAAAACGAGAGAGAACGAGGGAGAAAGTGGAAGAGGGAGAGAGGGAGAGGGAAAAATGAGAAATAGAGAGATTATAAAAAATGCGAGAATGAGAGTGGGAGAGAGAATGAGGGAGAAAAAGAGAATGAAAGAGAGAAAATGAGAGGGAATGAGAAAAAGAGAGAGAGATAATGAGAGGGAGAGTATGATAGAGAGAATGAAAGAGAGAAGATGAGAGGGAATGAGAAAAAGAGAGAGAGATAATGAGAGGGGGAGTATGATAGAGAGAATGAAAAAATGAGAGAGAATGAGAATGAGAGCGAAAGAATGAAAAATAAACTATGAGATAGAATGAGAGAGAGAAAGAACAAAAATGCGTTAACAAACATGCGTCTTCCGTGATTTTAGTGTATCTATTTATTATTTTTGTTAAAGAATTGATTTATTTACGCATTATTTTTTGCTTTATTGTTATAATCATTCTCATTTTCCGAATGGTTATTGGTTTTCTCCTAGCTTCTTCATTAATTTTTTAAACAAAGCAAACTTCTAATTCAGCCGATAATATAAATTATCTTGTTTGTGTTCTCTCCAGTCATCTTTGTTGATTTGTTGCAGCTTGCAGGAGGCTAACTTTCTCTTGGACGAGTTTACGATCAAAATCATTTAATTTATTGCTGATCCACCGAAACAAATACATAAAATAAGATTTCTCGAAATATGCTAGTTTCTTATTTTGTTTTACTATTCCTTAGAACCGCAAATTTCAGAGTTAGTAAAAACTGACATCGTTACTTAAACCTCTTCGTTCTGCCAAAAATTCTTTTTATAAATCCCAGAATGTATGTGAAACGTCGTAACTCTGAATGTGTTCGCTCTTTGCATGAACTTATTCCAACACATATTAAGTGCTACTAATCCAATTTAGGTTTGCTCTGCTAGGCTCAACCATATTCTCTCTCACTACTTGAACTACTTCTGGTTATATGCTCTTGTACTAATGCTTATTACTTTTTTCATTGCTTTGGGTCTTATTTCAATTTTCATTTGAGTACAAAAAAGTTTCACAAAATTACGGAAACAGGGTAAATATATATTTGCATTAAATATTATAATGATATATCCTACTTTCATTATTTCACTGTTTGAATTATGAGAGGTGCTTTCTGACACATGGTCACCTTGTTACCCACCTGCTCAATAAATCAGATAATAAGATTGATAACACGTAGCCTGCAATCCAACTAACTGCATTCCGAAGTTATATGGAAGTAATCAGACATCCAAATTCTGCCGTCGAAAAACCGGCCGGATCAAAATATGTATTTCAAGAAAATCCATTCTTATGTTGACGTCTCTGAATAGCAAAAAGGAGGATGAAAAGTGAGCCACCAGAGATTAAAATTTAAAAATGAATTTGTGAATATTTTCTGTTCTATTCTCTCCTTAAACTTTAATCTAAGAAAGTAGATATAACTCTATATTATTGAATGACATTAAACAATATTATAAAAGCTTCTAGATATATGACGGATTAAAATATTACATCAATACGATGCTTAAAAATATTGCATTACTAAGGGGCGGTTTAATTGAGATCAAAGCGATTGCTCGCTCCTTCAGTGTGCACGGTTCGAATCCCACCCCAGCTCGGAATTTTTCGAAGTAGGAAATAACTATTTCTGAAGAAAGATTATTCCGTTTTCTCTTTTTGTCGGTGTGTTGGATTAATTTCATCATTCTCTCGTGCTAATGAGAGATATACATTATATATATATATATATATATATATATATATATATATATATATATATATATATATATATATATATATATATATATCAGGTGTTTAAAAAAAATTGATATCAGTTTTCAATCTAATAACTTTGCCAGTTCCCGTTCAAATGACTTCAAATTTTAATACCATATGTCGAAATAGGTCAAGAGTTTATGTTTAATGTTTGATGTTTTTATCTTTAGAGGTATAGAAATGCCATTCACTGGAAGTGAAAGGGCGTTTTGAAGAAGACGAGTTCAAGGAACGTCTTGTTTTCAGTGATGAGGCCACATTGCATACGAATGGCAAAGTCAATAAGCATAATGTTCGCATTTGGGGCGAAGATAATCCCCATGCCTCAGTTGAGCACGTGAGGGATTCATGGAGAGTTAATGTGTTCTGTGCCATCTCCAAGAACCATCTTCATGGCCGTTTTTATTTGAGGGAAATGTGACCGGCCATGTTTATCTGCAAATGCTTCAGAACTGGCTAATGGATGAGCTCATTGCAAATGAACAAAAAGACTTCATTTTTCAACTGGACGGGGCTCCACCTCACTGGAAGCTCACTGTGCGTGCTTTTTTCTATGACTACATGCGAGGGAGATGGATCGGGCGTGCTGCTGATGAAGACAATGTGCTGTTGAACTGGCCGGCACGTTCACCTGACCTGACACCTTGCGATTTTTTTCTCTAGAACTATGTGAAAGGACTGGTCTATGCCCCCCTTCCCCCATTCTTCCTGCAAATCTAGAGGAACTCGAGCACAGAATCACTACGGCACTGGAGACTGTTACCAAAGACATGCTGCAGCGTGTTTGGGAAGATCTGGACTACCGACTTGACGTGTACCGTGTCTCAAGCGGTGCGCATATTGAACATTTTTTAAATCGTTCATGGAATCCACATACCTTTGATTTTCTCATTCAAATTTGGAGAAATAAATCTTATGTCGCTTAACATTAAGCCTATTTAGTTTCATTTGCCTTGACTATGTAGTTTCTGTGATATTTACATCTCAAATGATATCGAATTTTTTGAAACACCCGCTATATATATATAAATATATATATATATATATATATATATATATATATATATATATATATATATATATATATATATATATATATATAAATCATGGCCAACATTTTTTAGACTACTATATTTTTTTCATACAAGGAAATTAATAGAATTAATTAAATGTTGCATTTTCATTTAGTAGGCTTGTATCATAATTTGAAGGTGAAATAATCCAACATTAAGAGCCCAAACCCATTTTATTAATAATTACATTCAATTGATCCTCGCAGTGAATATTTTGAATGGTGTCTCTTGTTCTTTAGGACTGCTTCAATTTCTTTTGGCTAGATTGAGACATAAGTTGTGATGATATTTTGATTTATTATTGCCTCTGCGATTTTATTTTAGTGGGTTCTAACCGGAAATATTCTTCTAGTTCATTGAACGAGGTTCTACTTAAACACCGTTAACGGTTCCTTTTAGCTTCGAGGCTGGGTTTGGCAATGATAATAAACGTGTTATGTTCAATGTGGATGAGTGTGCAACGTTAACTAGGTCAGGGAGAATGTAGGGTTATGGTTTTGACCTTGATTTGTGGTATCAAAACGGAACTTGTCTCAGAAATGCGGGGGGTTGGAGAAAACAGTATTTTGTTATCAGTCGAATAATTTAGACTAATTAAGGATGAGCTCATTTGCTTAAACCACTGCTACTATTTGCCCATTTCCTCAATAAATAAAACAATGCCCATTCTAACTAAAATAATACGGACATATAAAAATGTATTTTTAGCTCAATTATTTCGTTAGGAAATATCGTAAATGTTCAAAATTATTTAACGTTCAGTGTCCGAATAATTTGCACTAAAGGTGCTCAAGTACAGCCTAAATTTCATGTATCAATATCGTCCCGAACCATAAGGTTTTGAGATTAATGACAGACTAAACCAAAAATTACTTCGTATAAATTCATTAATAGATGAAAAATATCTTTCGTCAATATGGAAAATAAAGGTGCCACCACAAAAATAAAGCTAACAGCCTATATACCCTTTACGCTCAAAGTTCGTACCTGCAAGTTGCGTTGTTTTCTCGAGGCATTTAATCAACGTAGTTTCGTGGTAATTTGATTTTTTTAATCTTCAAGCCTTGGAGATTATTTTTTAAGGTGCCTCGCAGTCCAACCTCATGCCGTGCCCTGGTAGAAGGCCACTATGCCCCGCGTCAGCTTCAGAGATGCAGCCTCTTCACGGTGTTCCGGGCTAACACCTCACTGTTCCTCTCTCCAACCGGTGAAATATCTGCATTGTATATGACATCTCACGACGGGGAATCGATTGTCGCGTCCTAAAAAGTCGTGGACGATTGCGAATTTCTTATGGGCAGGGTTTACTTGGGGCAGCAACTTGTCGGATACCACTATGCACGTGCATCCGGTGTCTCTGACTAAAGTGGATACTCGGCACCCATTAACAGTGCCCTCTTCAAATTGTAGGCCGCCTGGCGAACTTTTGTTGAATAGAAAGTTTACCTGTTGCTGGGGCCCTTCGGATGTTGGCGCGGGGACGTAGGACGAATTAGCTTGTCCTGCTGGGATCGCGGCAGTCAGGTTTTGCACCTGTTGTCTCGAGGTCTCCCTCAGTCGGGAGTTCTGTGGGCACTGGAAACTCAGGTGACCTATTATCCCGCAGGTATAACAAGTGACGGGTTTCCTGGGATACGTGCCGGTATTAGGGTATGATCCTTGTGGAATCCTAACTTCTTTTTGATTTTTTTCTTCTCCAAAATTTGGCTTATAAGTTCCTTTTGCTACTGAGAACTTAAAGGGCTTCTTCTGTAAATGCCTGGGTGGCGGCCCATTTTTCTTTGGGGAGGGAGCCTTCTCTTTCTTGTACTCCCTAGGATATAACCGATGATTTACCGCGTGGAGGTCAGCCTCGTCCAGGCACTCGTTGAAGGTAGAAGCTTTTCGGTCCTTAACGAATGCACGGATTTCCTGGGGTAGTGTACTTAGTAACTGATCTCTAAGCATGAAGTCGACGACCGCAGCGACTTCGTTCTCTACCCCTTATGACTCCATCCAAAACTGTAGGCTTCGACGAAGCTCAAAGCCAAAATGTTTGTACGTTTGTCCAGGTCTTATACGAGACTGCCTGAACTTCATCCTATATTCTTCCGGGTTAAGGTTTGTAGCTGAGAGAAGTTCGGCTTTGAGATTGGAATAGTCCACAGTCGCTTCTGAGGGTAAAGATACGAATATCTCTCTCATCCTACGATTGAGTAGCGGTAACAGTCTGGCGACCCCATCTTCTTCTAGGTCCCAATTATTGACTTCAAATATTTTCTCAAAATGGGAGAGATATGAGCATAAATCTTCTTCGTCCTTGTACTCCGGGAGTTTCATGCTGGCCGCTGGTGACACTCCTGTTTTGGATGACACTGACTGCACCTCTAACTGGTCTTTACTAAGGGCTCTTTCGTGGGCCCTTAACTTCTCTCTTTCATCAGCTTCCATTTTCGTCTTTTCTCTTCTTTCATCAGCTTCCATTTTCGTCTTTTCTGCTTCCATTTTCATCTTTTCTCTTCTTTCTTCTCTTTTGTTTCTCTCTTTCTCCTGAATAAACTCTCTTTCGTTTCTCTCTTTCTCCTGAATAAACGAACTCAGCTCGGTTCCTTGCAGTCCGAGGCTTTGACCTTGCTTACGATAAAGGTCAAACAATGCCATCGCGCTTATGTCAGTCATCTACCTTGTTTTTAATCAAGCCTGACCTATTCCACCACCGAAACTTACCACTTGGCCTAACAATTACCTTTAGATGGTATCCACCTCTAACTTTACCAATTTCCCACTCGTCAAATATTCTATTATTCCTGGTGTTCCTTTTATGTGTTAGCTCTTCCTTAAATAGACACTGCTGGGTTCTTTCTAATATAAAACCTCTAGACCTGACACCACTTTTATTGGCCCCAGGCCGCCAGGGAAATTGTGGCCTATTGCCGATCATGCGACGTGTGTCAGAAGGATCCCTCCAGAGGACGGGTACCTCCCGCTCCCTTACAAAAGGTGCCCGTTATTACCGAACCTTTATTTCGAGTGGCAATTGATTTGGTGGGACCAATTCACCCCCCTTCAAGTGGAGGACACTCCTACATCTTCACCCTAGTGGATTGTGCCACCCGGTTCCCAGATGCCGTGGCCCTACGGAAGATTGACACTATTTCCTGCGCGGAAGCATTAATTTCAATTTTTGCACGAGTAGGCCTGCCTAAAGAAATTCTATCTGATAGAGGGCGCCAATTCACCTCAGAATTGATGGAGTATTTTAACAAACTACTGTTAGTCAAGCCAATTTTTACGAGTCCATTTCATCCAGCCGCTAACGGAATCTGCGAGAAATTAAACGGGACTCTCAAAAATATATTGAAGAAGTTGTATCAAAACAACCCTACACAGTGGCACAGATACCTGCCTGCAGCCCTTTTCGCCTGCCGAGAAATACCTCATCGGACGTTGGGATTTTCGCCCTTTGAGCTATTATACGGGAGAAATGTGCGAGGTCCTATGAGTATTCTTAAGGAATTATTTTCCAACGCGAAGCTCGAGCAAGAAATCAAATCGTCTTACGCCTACGTGATGGATATGCGCGAGCGCCTAGAATACTGCTCTGGCTTAGCTCGAGAGAACGCCGAGAAAAATTTAGCCAAATACCGGGACTATTTCGATATGAAAGCAAAGGCTCGAAAATTAAAGGCAGGAGATGAAGTCTTATTATTACTCCCGACCGAAAATAATAAGTTATGGGCCCAGTGGAAGGGACCGTTTGAAGTAATCGAAGCACGGGGTCCAGTCGATTACTTGATAGATACCCCAACAGGGCGAAGAACCTATCACATAAACATGCTAAAAAAATATCACCGCCGCGCGTGCATAAAGAATATTACCCTTCTAGACGAAGAAGAACCGATGGATGCTGTTTACCCGGGTACGCCCCTGCAAGTCATACACACCGTGTGTGTGGAACAAGACAAGGAATACGAACTTCCCTCGCTCTCACCTACCCCGGAAGACCCTCGGGTGGATTTAAAGATAAATCCCCACTTAGAAATTCAACAAAAAGCGGAAATGTTGAAATTGCTCATGGAATTCCCAGAAGTCATTTCTGAAAACCCCGGATGTGCCAAGGATTTTATCCATGAAATAAAACTAAAAACTAATTCAGTGGTTCGGAGCAAACCTTATCCGTTACCGATCCACTTACGAGAAGCCTTCAATAAGGAAGTCCGGAATTTACTAAAATTGGGAATTTTAGAGCCATCGGAGTCCGATTATTGCTCCCCCATAGTAATGGTTAAGAAACCGGATCAATCATTTCGGATGTGCGTGGATTTCCGAAAATTGAATTCAGTTACCGTTTTCGACGCCGAGCCCATCCCACTCATAGATCAAAATCTCCATTTATTTGAAGACGCTAAATTCATCACCGAATTGGATTTGTGTAAAGCGTACTATCAAATACCTCTCGCTAAGGAGTCCAAAAAACTGACGGCTTTTGCGACCGAGAGAGGTCTGTTACAGTTTACCAGGCTACCCTTCGGACTACTTACAGCCGGTAGCAATTATAATATGATGATGAGGCGAATTATCGCTGGACTAAGTGACGTGTCGTTTTACTTCGACAAAGTGTACGTAGCTACCCGTACATGGGAGTCACACTTACACGCCTTACGCTCATTGCTGGAGAAATTGAAGGAGCAAGGTCTAACCGCCGGGCCGACCAAGTGTTATTTTGCCTACGAATCCATTGACTACCTGGTATTCAAAATAGGACAAAAACACTTGACTATCCAGCAAAAAAAAGTGGACGCCATAGTCAAGATGCCCCGGCCGAAGACAAAGAAACAACTCCGATCGTTTATGGGAGCGGCCTCGTTCTATAGGCGTTTTGTACCACACTTCGCTTCCATTGCGGCCCCACTGAATGATTTGTTAAAAAAGACAGCGTCAGACTCTGTCACGTGGAACCCCCATGCAATAACTCAGTTGGAGGTTCTAAAAGGAAAACTCGTAACTGCGCCCATTCTTCGCTTACCAAATCCCAACAAGATCTTCGGCCTTCGCACGGACGCTAGTCGGGACGGGTTAGGCGGAGTATTGCTTCAATACGAAGATGACGAAACAGCCTATCCCATAGCTTATGTCAGTAGGAAACTGTTGAGTAGAGAAAAAGCCTACGCTACTATCGAAATCGAAGCTTTGGCCATAATATGGTCCATAGGTAAATTCAAATATTATCTAATAGGGCGCGAGTTCAAGTTGGAATGCGACCATAAACCGTTGTCATACTTAGGTAAAAATAAGTGTAAGAATGGAAGACTCCTGAGATGGAGTTTACTCTTGATGGAGTACCAGTACTCCATTCACTATATAAAAGGGTCCAACAATTGTATGGCCGACTCGTTAAGTCGGAACCCTGTCGACGATTAAGGAGCAGCCCAACTATTGTATTATTGCAAAGTTAAGTGTAAATCAGTAGAATTGTAAGTAAGTAGGGGCGAGTAACCCCCTAGTGGTAGGTAAGAAAATCCTAAGTTGGCACAGTAATATAGGAATTAATGTAAGGTCAGGTGAAATGTTATCGAGGCATTCCCGAGTGAACTAGAATTTATTGTATAATATAATGTTCCGTAAGTTACCCATGTATATTATTGTAAGCATCGGATTGGAACCCCCCCCCTTCCCGTTATTTTCTTAAGAATGGAGGTAAATGTGGAGAAATGGCTACATTAAGCATCCTGGAGGAGTATAGGTACATTCAAGCCCCCCTCCCTTCATGAAGAGAAGCGTGGGAAAGGTAGCCGGCGAAAATGCTTACCATGTGTGATCTCCTCGCCGCTGTGGGCAGTTGGAGCTAACATATGTTTGAAGGCGACCACCTAAGGTCCTTAAACGACGCTCTAACGATCGTATTACCTACGAGACCCATAAACCCGTGGTTAGGAAAAAAAACGGTGCGAGTCAGAAGGCACGCCAAGTAGCGGTGCGGTTGCGAGCCTATAATTTGCGAGCTGACTTGGGCACCCCAGTGCCACCTCAGGAATTCTCGCTCTCCCCAGATGCTAACTCTCCATTCGCTCCCCCCCCCTTTTGCCTCTGTGGCCTGGTCACTTCCCCCTTTAGATGGGGCGGCAATCCGCCTATAAATAAGCCCCGCAAAGAAAGAGAAGAAGATTATCAGAAGTCGATACGCTAGAGGTGGATTAGTTCGTGAAGATCGATCCATCGGCTAGACAAGAAGATTATTAGAAGTCGATCGCCAGAAGAAAGATTAGTTCGTAAAGATCGATCCTTCAGCCATACAAGACTATTTCCGTGAGAAACGATAGGATCAGATTGAGAAAATCGATCCCCCCTTTCAGGGCCGTATTAACCTAATTAGTCAAGTTTTATATCGGTGCCATACCGAAGAAGCCTTTTCCGTCTGCAAAGAAGCCCGACTGAAGAAAAGCAAAGCCGCTCACACTCGAGTGATTCTCACATCTCAAGCACCGTAAGAGTGAGAGGAGAAGAACCCTGCCCCAACGAGCTCCCGCTCTTTAATTACGTTGCAGAATCAGCCCCAGCACAGGCTACAAGCAATCCCTCCTCGAAAATTTCAACCAGCGACCACCACACTTCAAAGCGAGAGATAAGTCCTCCAGCGACATCCGGCAATCCCTAATACCTACCTGTAAGTTAACAATAACATTTATATCTCTATTGCGATAGTAGAAGTTTAGTACGTCCCACGTTTTAAAGGAGAGTAGAAACCATTATTCTTGAACCTAGATCATATGTGTTTGTAGATGACAGTACCTTAATTTAATGTTTTATGCTAAACAAATAGGGTCGTGATAAAAATACTAATTGGCAATTGGTTTGTTTATTGGAAGCCTACTTGTTTATGTTTTGTCATTGAACAATCTTTGAGGCCAAATTTAGAAATGCTTTTACTGTTGGTTTGTAATATTTAATTTAAAATACATGTTTATTTTTGGTAGATTCTGGTGTTTCCTCTTATCCTTATGTGTTTAAAAATAGCTCTTCCTTAAGGACTAAACCACTAAAATAGCACTCTTAGAACAAAGCCTACTTCATCATAGAAGTAACTCACGCCCCTTAAAGCATACCGCTACTAAAAGGGTGTCAAAGCGTAGAGTGATCAAAGCCAAGGGTCATTCTACGACAATGCCCCGCGTCGGCTTCAGAGATGCAGCCTCTTCACGGTGTTCCGGGCTAATACCTCACTGTTCCTCTCACGTTGGATATGGTCGACTCTAGGATCTGTTATTTTCATACCATAAAGTCAAAGATTGGTATTATTCTTTCTGGCGAAAGAGATAAGCCACGCTACTGCGGGAATAATGAAGATAGCGTAGTAGAGAGAATTGGCAGAGAAAGATCTCCAGTTTTAGCGCACTCACTTCTGGCCTTCTAACTATGTGCTGAGGCGCCCCCGTGGTGGCGTCAGAGAGTCGCATTCGGTAGATGGGACATGCAGTAAAGGTGCTCAGGCAGTCGGTGAAACGGAATAATCCTCGCTAAGAAAAGACTGCCTGCTGTTTTAGGGCATGGTGCAATTTGACCTTGACTGAAGCTTCTTGCAAGGGGTTCAATTGTAGTAGAGGTACGTTTGAATAGTAGTATTGTAGGTGGAGGGTAGAGGGCACACAAACTCTGCCTCCTATGTGCGTATCTAGATACATACACATGCACATGGACTCGCACTCAAGTCTCCTCTCCATCTCCCCCCTAGCATTGGTCACTACCAGCCTTGGTGACATGCAGGTGTCCCCTCCTCCCCACATCCCCACAATACTTTGAGCGGTTTGAATTTTCAGGATTTTTCTTGTATTAACATAACCGTGGAGTTGCCATTTAACCTTTTACAATGCTTTGATTGGCCCGTCTAGTTGGCATCTGTTTAAATCATTTGTCGTTAGACCTCTTTGTGTGTCACACGTTCTAAGATGATTCTCCATCCACACCGTACCGCACCTAGACTTAGCAAATATTTTGCAACTGAAGATGTGTGTGGATCGGATTATAAATTTAGCCCAGACTATTCATCTACGGTTGATTTCTTCGATCATCTTCGGCGACTTATTCATGAACACCCAATTGATCGGATTGAATTTCTCTAGAGTGGGTCAGTCCAACTAACCTTTCAACTATAATAACGGAAAAGAAGTGATTGAAAATCTCCAGTTTATGGATTTAGAAGATTTAATCATCGGTGAAAAATTAAAAAACGAGCTTATGGACCAGTTTTTCTTTGTAGGAGGTCTATCCGATCGTTACAATACATGGGAGGATAGATTTTTCTGCATTTTGCATTCTAACATTGTGAATGATGGGAAGAAAGTAGTGAACATCGCTATATTTCACACAAAACACTTGTTATTCCGATTTCTCTCATGGTATTCCCATCAGCTCACTGATACGATGAAAACCAATATTGAAGAGGCAAGGATGAAAGAATTAACCTTCTCACAAGGTCAAGAGAATGTGATGAGTTATTTTTTAGACAAAATAAAACATTGGTAGCATAAGGCGTATTATTTCATCTTTATTTTATTCATATAAATCAGAGAATATTGTTAATAATTGAAAAAAGTATATATGCACATAAAGAAAGAGCTAATAATAGCAGGTATTCAATGAACTTTTTTTTAAATATCTTGTAAGATCCCTTTGAAACCGAAAGGTATTGTTCGGTAACTCCCTGGGAACTCAACACGTTTCCGAAACGTCTTTCTCAAAACCTTTTACCCTCTCACCTCTTTCACTCCACCGTGTTCCTCGGCTCTGAAACCCATAACTGGTACAAGGATATAACTATCATCATTCTCTCTATCATTATCGGCTCCAACTATGTGTTTCATAGTATCATAGGTTATTATATCCATCGTGTGAATGTTAATGGTTAATTCTTTAGCACGAAGTATATACTTTACCCCACTCGGCGTTTGGATACGTACCGAATAGGATTTGGGACCCGTAGAGCAGAATGAATTCCCATACGCATCAGCACCGTATACATCCTTGATCTCATCGGTGAGATCACCTAGGAATTCTCCGAGTTGAGGTTGTGGGACATCTTTCCTAGCAATGAAGATGGCACTGTCTGTGTCACAGTACAAAAACCTTTCACTCAACGAGTCTAAGAGGCCATAGAGTGGTTGTGGATGCTGCAATTGGAAGATTCGTTACGTGGGAGTCAACTTCTACATGTTCAGCATTCTCCACTTTCTAAATGTATGCATTGCTTACTACATCCAACGAGTTCACAATGTAATCGTCGTTTTTAATTAGGTCAATTACATCATGGTCAGAACCACAGATGACCGTTTGCATTCCGCGAATCCTCTAAGCGAATTTTTCCCAGAGACTGTAAAAGAAATAAATATGATCAGGATCAATGGGATGATTTTTGATTTATTATTATTGTAGTATTATCGACTTTAAGTTTAGAAATTATTAACTTTATATTAGCTGTGCAATGGCTTAACGTTTATACATCACATCTTGAAAGTAATATATCAACACAGAAAAAAAAATCTAATCGCAGGAAGAAATCCTTACCTATTTAGGCAGAGCTTCGCTCTAAAACGCTTTCCGGGATTCCTTTCGATGTTGTTTATTTGGATGTTTATCCCCTCAAGATGTTTCACCCTCTTCACCTATTCTATCTTTTTATTCTCACCAATTACTCCTCGTGGGAAGCCAGAAGCTTCTATTTTTTTTCTAGAAAAGTTTTTATATACTCTGCGAACAAACCATCTCTCTTTTCAAACTCCCAAAACCCGTAGATTTTCTTGATCTTATACATTTTTTCCAGTGCAAGTTTCAATTCAGGGGTTGGGGACACTCCGGAAATCATACGTTGCTTTTCAGATTGATCGCATTCGTGTGAGTTTTACTGAGTGCATGTGGTGCAGAGTGTGAAAGTAAGTTTACCATATACGCATTGAGGGAGAACTGGAATATACAGATCATTAGGAGGCAGAACATCAACTTTGGCAATACCGAAATATGCCTCATTCACACCCTGAGTGAATTCTTGAATAGACAGAAAATGTTCCCCTATGTTGATTATTTGGTGAAGGATTACGGTGTAAATCAGTTAAAGTGTGTAGTGGAGGCCAACCCTAACAGTCTATTTACAAGTATCCATTTCGGTATTTCCTGGAAAAGGGATGAATAATTCATTCCTACACGATTTAAAAATTCGCTGTACAATAAATATGAAGTCAACACTTTTCTAAAACTTGAAGACAAGTTTCATGAAAGTTTTCGTCAAAGGAAATGCTTACAGAATGCGGTTTATGTCTGTTATCTTACATTCAACGATGGAATTGATGACTGGCGAAAACTTAAACCCATCATCACAGAAGTTGATTATATAAAAAATATCACTTTTGATGAGTTCCACGGTTTTCTCAACAAGAGGGGGAGCAGTATCGAACTTGTGAAAGAATTTGTCCTCAGGGATCTTTAGGACGACGTCACCATTACGTGTAAAGAAAATTTAATAGAATATCTATTTATCAACCAGTCTCACCATGAAAGTCCAGAGGGTGAAGTGTCACCAGCCTGCGTCATCAAGACTTGCAAGAAGAAAGTTTAAGTTTACCCAAGATATAAATAATATATTATCAGAGCACAATTCTTTAACAAATATGTTTATTCAAATACTGGATCATATAAAAAAAAACTGATATTAATTTTTAAAAATATAAGATTGGATTAAAAATAAACATTGATCATTTTTACCCGTTACATATCGAATACCGTATTCCCGATTCGATTAATCCAGCTCTTTTGATTCAGAGAATCAGTAAATGTATACAAAGTAATAAGGTTGCGAACATCCATGAAATTCTAATTGAGATTATTTATTTTAATCTAGATGTAAAATAAAATTGGATTTTAAGATAAGATGTCTTTTCATTGAATAGTTATATAAGAGTGTAAGCTAGTCAGATATTCAGTTAGAAATCAACCGTCGATTGTTACGCTTATATACATTCCCGAGTCTACCAACATCTTTTGGCGGGGTAACTCGACTACACCAATCTTTACAAAAGATCGCCAAAATATCTGATGTGGAAAGCGTTTTCTCGGGTTTGGATAGCTATACATTACATAAACCCATTCGAAAAAGATTCAAGACCAAACACGTAAAAGCACAAGGCTCTAACGAGATCTGGTAACTAGATTTAACTGTGATGTCCAAATATGAAAGTTTTAATTATGGTGTACGATACATACTCTTTGTAATTGACGTATATTCTAGATATCTCTGGTTAATTCCTTTAAAGCAGAAGACGGACCAGGTAGTGTCAAATGCTGTAAAAAATCTCATGGAAGAATCCGGATGAATTCCAGGAAATATATGTTCTGATGATGGAAGAGAGTTTAAAGGAGATAAGATGAAACGTTTATTAAGCGAATTTAATATCAGCATTTATCCTGTTACCTCTCTAAACAAAGCTAGTCTTGTAGAGCGTGTACAATAAATAATAAAAGAAAGACTTTTCAGATACTTTACTTTTAATAATACTTTGAAATACATCGACGTATTAGATGATTTTGCAAAGGCTTATAATAATTCTAGACATAGAATGATCGGGAACACACCGTTCAAAGTTATACACGATGTTGCTATACCGAAGCCGAGATCTGAAGGTAAAAAAAAGGTTTCTATATAAGATCGGTGATTATGTTCGAATCTCACCCGTTTCTACTAAATTTAAAAAAAAGGTAAGAAATAGGGTGGAGTGAGGAAATCTACAAGATATATAAAATTTCAAATGTATTAGCCCTGTATTATATTGAAGATTTAAATGGAGAACATATTGAAGGTTGGGTTTATAAAGAAAAACTACAGAAAGTAAAATTTGACTCCCGTAAGAAATATGTAGTGGAGGGGATAGTTATAGCAAAAGGGCATGGAAAAAACAAGCTATATTTAGTAAAATGGCAAGGGTACCCAGTATCGTTTAACTCATATATCAAGGCATGTAATATCACCCTAAAATCTTGAGCAAATACATTCATAAAATTATATAAAGGTGGGTGATGTGGAAGGTTTTATATCAGTTGTGAAGATGGAGCCAGAGAGTTTTTATGTCACCCTTCCTTCCTCATCCTCCCTGGATGTTTACCCTCAAAATACCATGTCTGACTATAGAATCAAGTTGCACAAGTCCATAATAAGAAACCACAGGCAGTATGAAGTAGGTCTTTGTGAGTTTCAATTTACAGGGAATATCTATAATGTTACTAAGTCTACTCATGCATTCACAGTCTATCGGAAAATCGCGGAAGTAAACAATTATGCATCAAATACTATATTGGCAAGAGGATAGGTAACAAAAATAATAGAAATTGACTATGCTTATGATGAGATATGGATAGACTCTGGATATTACAAAAATGAAAAAGCACTCATAGAGAAAATGAATCTGAAAATGAAACAAAAATTATCATCTCAACATTCAATGTTTCAATCTGATAGCAACTCCACGGTTATGTTAATACAAGAAAAATCCTGAAAATTCAAAATGCTCAAAGTATTGTGGGGATGTGGGGGGTGGGGGACACCTGCATGTCACCAAGGCTGGTAGTGACCAATGCTAGGGGATGAGGGGGGAGGAGACTTGAGTGCGAATCCATGTGCGTGTGTACGTATCTAGATACGCACATATGAGGCCGAGTTTGTGTGCACTCGAACCTCCACCTACAATACTAATACTCGTTTGACCCTAAGTGGTCACAGCGACTCAACCTAGTGCTTGCTCGTTTCTGATGAAAACCTCGCACGACGCAGTGGTGGAGAGCAAAATCAGTTGTATGGCTTTAGGTTTTATTTACAATACAGGATTTTCTCATATTGTCCATCTCGATCTAAAGTTCACAAGGATTTTATACAAGACGTATATAGGAGGAGATAGGGCTCATCTCAAAAAGGATTTACAATAAAATATTACTTAGGAGAAGCTATTAACTAATTTAATAAAAGTTTTTCAATCCTATGTTAGACGGGAGAAGCTTTTACCTTTTTTAAGGGGGTTTACCAATACTAACCTACAAAAAAAGGTCACTTTTCAATATTGCCGGTTTATTTGCCGGCATACACCCTTTCTACCCAACTTGAAAAGTGCATGGCACCGGAAAAGTATGACGTGAGATAGAAAAGGATTTTGATCTTATAGCAAATTCCAAAGCATTTCTTTAAGAGAAATATTCAAGAGAAGGGATTTTTTGTTAGCGGTGTCTTGGTTTTGCTACTTACGGGGAACATTTGATTCGCTGTGATATTATTGAAATTTGAAAAAAAATACAATAGGGAATTTGGTCAGCAAAGGATCGAGTTGAATACAAAGAAGTATTGAGCCTTTAAATATTATGTAAATTTCCTTGAACTGCTTAGCATTTAATTCATATCTATTTGTCGATCTATTATCTATAGATCTATCTAATTATATGTAAATGTATGTTTCCTATGTATGAAAGTTAGAGTTGGATTTCCTATTTTATTTAACTATGCCATAGTTACTTTATTGTCAATGCATATAATATATATATATATATATATATATATATATATATATATATATATATATATATATATATATATATATATATATAATCTGAAAAGTTAATACATCCACTGTTTGTACGACGAAAAACTATCTGCCAGTTGTGGTTGGCATGTAAGCTAGCAGGCTTCTACTCCGTTCTATGCTCCTGGTAAATGCGTGAAAATTTTACACAGAAATAGAAGAACAGCGATTTTACAGAAGGTGAACCCGGGAAAACCAGGTAAAAAAAAACACCTCATCCCGGCAAGGAATCGAGCCTCAGTCAGACCTCTGGTTATCTAGACTAGCGCAATTTTCATAGAAATTAAACGAATATTTTCAAAAAAATGTCGATTTATGATATTTTGTTTTCTACTTTGGGATGGTACCCTATCTAGTTCATTCACAAGAAAGAAGAGGCCAGTAAGGAAAAAAATTACTGAAAGAATAAATCACAAACACGAAAAATTTAGCATCAGACACATATGATGGCGTCACTAGTGCAAGCAAATCAATCATAAAGCACAGGGAGATACGATATTTCGATGAATGCTTCAAAGCAATATAGATTTCAGCCCAAACAGACTGTCCGATAGTCTTGGGAGAGACCAATCACCTTAGAGGCAAAATCTATAACCAAGGCCAAATATTTCAAGACCTTTGGAAAGAATTTGCCAGCTCTAATCGCTGGAGATCTGAACGCCTCAAACAGATGCTCTAGTACACTAACGAGAACAAGGCAGGAATAAACATAAATATTTGATTAAAAAGGAGTATTGTACGGATGATAACCACTGAATTCCCATTCTTCATCATGGCCTGAATATGGAAACGGTTAGTTTTCAGTATTGGGATGTATTGTGGAGAGCGGGCAGAAGGGCATATTTATTGTATCTTATTCTTTTCACAAAGAAGAGATATGACAATATATCATTATTGTATCTTATTCTTTTCACAAAGAGATATGATCATATATCATTATTGTATCTTATTCTTTTCACAAAGAAGAGATATGACAATATATCATTATTGTATCTTATTCTTTTCACAAAGAGATATGATCATATATCATTATTGTATCTTATTTTTTTCACAAATAAGAGATATGACAATATATCATTATTGTATCTTATACTTTTCACAAAGAAATATAACGATATATCATTATTGTATCTTATTCTTTTCAGAAAGAGATATGGCCATATATCATTATTTTATCTTAATTTTTTCGCAAAGAGATATGGCCATATATTATGATTTTATCTTATTCTTTTCACAAAGAGATATGACCATATCTCATTATTGTATCTTATTCTTTTCGCAAAGAGATATGGCCATATATTATTATTGTATCTTATTATTTTCGCCAAGAGATATGGCCATATATTATTATTGTATCTTATTCTTTTCGCAAAGAGATATGGCCATATATTATTATTGTATCTTATTCTTTTCGCAAAGAGATATGGCCATATATTATTATTGTATCTTATTCTTTTTAGAAAGAGATATGGCTATATATCATTATTGTATCTTATTCTTTTCAGAAAGAGATATGGCTATATATCATTATTGTATCTTATTCTTTTCACAAAGAGATATGACTATTTATCATTATTGTATCTTATTCTTTTCACGAAGAGATATGACCATAAATCATTATTGTGTATTATTCTTTTCACAAAGAGATATGGTCATATATCATTATTGTATCTTATTTTGTTCGCAAAGAGATATCGCCCTATATTATTATTGTATCTTATTCTTTTCGCAAAGAGATGTGACTATATATCATTATTGTAACTTATTCTTTTCGCAGAGAGATATGCCCATATATCATTATTGTAACTTATTCTTTTCACAAAGAGATATGGCCATATATCATTATTGTATATTATTCTTTTCGCAAAGAGATGTCGCCATATATTATTATTGTAACTTATTCTTTTCACAAAGCGATATGGCTATATATCATTATTGTATCTTATTTTTTCCAGAAAGAGATATGGCTATATATCATTATTGTATCTTATTCTTTTCACAAAGAGATATGACTATTTATCATTATTGTATCTTATTCTTTTCACGAAGAGATATGACCATAAATCATTATTGTGTATTATTCTTTTCACAAAGAGATATGGTCATATATCATTATTGTATCTTATTTTGTTCGCAAAGAGATATCGCCCTATATTATTATTGTATCTTATTCTTTTCGCAAAGAGATGTGACTATATATCATTATTGTAACTTATTCTTTTCGCAAAGAGATATGCCCATATATCATTATTGTAACTTATTCTTTTCACAAAGAGATATGGCCATATATCATTATTGTATATTATTCTTTTCGCAAAGAGATATCGCCATATATTATTATTGTAACTTATTCTTTTCACAAAGCGATATGGCTATATATCATTATTGTATCTTATTCTTTTCACAAAGAGATATCCTCATATATAATTATTGTATCTTTTTCTTTTCACAAAGAGATTGGCCATATATCATTATTGTATCTTATTCTTTTCATACAGAGATATGGCCATATACGAGTATCATTATTGTATCTTATTCTTTTCATACAGAGATATGGCCATATACGAGTATCATTATTGTGTCTTATTCTTTTCGGAAGAGTATCGCTATAAATCACAGTAGGGTTATAGAAATTTATAGAAGGTCGAACAAAGTTTCGGACGTATCACCCATCTTCAAGTTCTTAACTCAGATACAGTAATACTATATCACTTCCTTAAGGTACGTTTAAATTGCTATGGACATTAAAATTAGTTGAAATTCTTATAAAATGTTTGAAAACAAAGGAATATTAAATAATTTTCTCAGAGGATGGGGAGCTCAAGAAATAATCTAAGGATAAATTAATTAATTTAAAATAGGATTTCACAAAACTTTAAAGATTAACAAAAAAATAAAAAATTAATCAAGTTGGAGTAAAAACTAAAAAATCTTTTTGGGAAAAAATAAAGACTACTAAATGATCGATATTATGAAAGTATTTAAATAAAAAAATATGGAAAAGTAAAAGAATTAAAAGGTAAAAATGACAATCTATATTACACAGAATAAGTTAAACAAATAATAGCAATTTAAATGAGTAATATAAAAAAATAATCTTATAAGGTTTATTTAGGTACTAAAAGTATCAATCATTTTAGATACAAAATGTAGTATTGAAAATAAAGAAGAAAAAAAACTTGAATTTTTTTAAGATAGGGATTTTTTTGAGTATTTGAATAATAATTTCATCTTAGTTTAGTTATGACTTATGTTTTTTATCAAAGTTATTTCTAATTATTCTTTTATAATATCAAAAAACAAAATGGTTAAGTTCAGAAATAAATATAAGTATCGAAATTTTGTGAATTTTTTAAACCCAAAGAATTACAAATGGTGAAGTTCAGAAAATTTATTTTTATATATCTTCTTCTATAACTATATTTTAGCAACGGGATTTTTTGAAAGGGGGAAAATAGTTTAGAGCTCCATTTTAAAATTATTATAATTGGCGAATTCAGAAAATTGATAAAAATTAACCATGGCTTCTTTTTTTCATTATAAATTTTAATCTTAGTAGCGAAGCGCAACTCCCCCCGGAGGGTGGAGTGGCGAAGCCATTGCTTGGTTCTTATAAAAAATAAATTTTAAAATTGTTTTGAAATTATGAAGAGTAAGAAGTCAGTTTTGTTAAAAATTAAGTTGACAATAATGTCAAGTGTTTCCTTGACAGCAGCATTCGTAAAGAGTGAAGATAAATACTAATGTTAGTAACAATTGTGTCCGGGTTATTTTGTACATAGTCAGTTCTATTTAGCAAAACCGCAATGCTTTTTGCCTTTATCACGTTTGGTAACGAGATTATCTTCATTAAAGAATATGGATCTCGACGTTTGTATATGAGTGTTTCCGATCAAGAGATTGTTTTAAAATTTCTTAAGTCTGTGATAAAATACGTGTACCAATTCTGAAAAGTCAGATTTAAATTTAGGTGATAAAAAAGTTCCATCAAACAAACTTAAAGTTCTACTTAACAACACGTGTCATTAAAACGCCTTTTCCATTGTGCGCAGGTGTGTCGAGATGTAAGTGAAAAAGAAAGAATCAAATCTCTGCTCTCATGCGAGCGGGCCACAACAAGTCCGACATCACCAAACCGCTCAACGTCAGGCGGATGACCGTCCACTTTGTCGCGGAGAGGTCCAAGAACGCGGAAGACCTTACAGAATGATCTCGTTCCTGTAGAGCTCAAGTTGTCAAACACTTGGATGTGTGAAAGGCCTTCGAAAGTGCTCCGATTTTCAAAATGACTGCGTTCGCGAAGAAGAAGAAGAACATCTGGGAGGCCACGGTGTCCAGCATGGCAAAGGAGGAAAGCGGCAAGAGCTTGACGTGTGTGGAAAGGCCTCTGCTCACCGACCGCCTGCGAGAGCCACATCGAGAGCGCTGTTGTTTGCGAGGTAAGTATTGATTTTAACTTTAAAAAATAAAAGTACGCGTAAAAAAGGACACAAACAGCACACAAATTAATTCACACAGGAGCAATAGAGCAACACCTTTACATCGGAGAGAGTGAGGGTGGGTGGGTGGGAGGGAGAAAGAGAAAGAGAGAGAGAGAGAGAGGAGTAGCGAAAGCAAGTTGGGCTGCTATGACACATGAAGAGATTGTGGGTATCGGAGAATCACATCAGTCTGAGACAAGAGAAAGAAGAGAGAAGGAGTAAAAAAAAAAGAAGAAGGAAAATGGAGAAAGTGGAACGTAAGAGAATTACGAGAATAAACGAGAAGTAAATGAGAATAAGAAGATGCGGTAATAATACAAAGAAAACCTCAAAGTGTTGCTATAGTAACACTAAAACAGGCATAGATCACTGATTGATATGTAGACACCGGCAAAATTGAATAAATACGTAAATACAGCCATAGCAGAGGAAAATAAAGGTGAGAATTAAAGGATTTGGAGAAACAAACACAGGCTGAGATGACTCATCGATAGACCGGTAGACCGACATGATGGAAGAAACTGCGGAACACAGAGATATAAAACATACACATTGACAGGTTTGTAAATATGAAAAAGGATGAGGAGAAGACACGGAATTGCATTTATTTATCAATTCCTAAATATCGAAAACAAAAGAGTAATCACTGATAGAAAGGAGAGAAAGAAAAATAAGGGGAGGAATTAAAGGATTAGAAGAGTATGAAGGAGAGAGAAGAATACAAAATGAAAGAGAGAGAGAAAGAGAGAGAAAGAAAGAGAGAGAGAGTAACAAGGAGTAACAAGGAGTAACAAGGAAAAGAGGCACCCTAGTAGACCTAACGATCCATTCAAATAGGGTACCTTTGAGTGAACACTTGAGCAGGCGCAATCCTCTAAAGGGTCAGATTGAGGCTCTAGAAGAGCACTCGCGCCACGCTTCAAGTCTCCAAGCAGCTATTTTTCAAGACTTTGTCTAGTCTCGACTTCAACTATTCAACATAGTTGCTGTTGACAACTTCCTCTGGAAGTGCGCTCTAGGTGCCGCAGATGCTATATGTGAAAGATTTCCCACACAGATCACGCTGGTAACGCTTCAGTTCAAGTTTGTAGCCGTGATTTTTTGTTCTGCTCTGGCTAGAGGGGAAAATATCCTTGTATTCTACAATGTCGAAGCCTCGATAAGCTGACCACGCAATCTCCGGGTCTCGAGCGAGAACAAGTCTAATTCCCGTAATCTATCTTCGTAACTCTTGTGTCTGATAGAGGGAATCAGTTTGGTTGCTATGGCTTGCACACGTTCTAATCTTGCGATATCTTTTCGAAGCGAAGGACTCCAAAATTGTACGGCATATTCCAGGTGCTTTCTTCTCCGCCTCAATACACTGCTTTGAGAACTTGAGCTCACTAGTCATAGTTACACCCACGTCCTTCTCATTGTCAGTGGATTCAAGAGCAGTGCCCTTAAGGATATACTGAGATTGGGGGTTTCGGTGGCCGATATGCATCACTTTGCATTTGTTCACGTTAAAAGGCATTTGCCACGTGTCCGAACACTCCCCAATCTTCTGAAGATCATCTTGAATGCGGGCAGTATATCCTTTCTTTGCGACGTTCATACCAAGCTTGGTATCATGGAAAAATTTAGAAATCTTCACAACCATGTCACAATCCATGTCGTTGACGTAGATGATAAACAGTATTGGTCCCCCAGGACAGAACCTTGACGAACACCGCTAGTAACGGGTACCCACTCATAAGCCTGTCCATTAAACACCACCCGTTGCCGTCTGCCACTTAGCTAGTTCTCTATCCAACTTGCTACATTTCCGTCTATGCCCAGCGCACGCACTTTCCGGAGAAGGCGGCGGTATGGTACCTTATTAAAGGCTTTTTGAAAGTCTAAGTAGATAACATCCACCGCCTTATCCCGGTCGTGCTCACTGAAAGCGAAGTGGAAGAATTTCACAAGATTCGTTAGGCATGAACGTTGTCTTCGGAACCCGCGCTGGCAACTCCTCAATCGCAAGTTGGACTCTAAATATGACGTCATTTTGTTTACCATGATGCTTTCCATGAGTTTACCGACTATTTAGGTTAAACTAATAGGTCGGTAGTTCGATGGCTAGCTACGGTCTCCTTTTTTGAAGATAGAAGTCACCTCCGCTTCACCCCAGTCTCTAGGAACGCATCCAGTCCGGATTGACATCTTGAAGATTGTGCTCAGATGTTGTGTCACTTCATCGCGTACTTCTTTCAACACTTTAGGTAAAAACCCGCCCGGGCCAGGGGACTTATTCGTCTTTAGATTAGTGACCTTTTTTTCTTTCTATTTCTCATTGGGTGAAGTCCATTTCCTCCAGTTTTTCCCCCAAGTAAGAATCCTTGAGCTGGGGGATGGAGCCACACTCTTCAGTAAACAATGAAGAGAAGTAGTCGTTGAGGAGGTTAGCATTTTCTGCATCTGAATGCTTTAATGCCCCCTCCTCAGTAACTAAAGGTCCAATCGTGCGATGAATTGGTTTACGGCTGTTTACATAACTAAAGAACTCCTTGGGATTCTCCTGGCAAAGTCTTGCCACCCGGAGCTACTCGGCACACTTTGCCGCCCTTATGCTAGACTTCACTTACCTAGCTAGCCTAGGGTAGTCCTCAAAGTCTACAGAAATCCTTTAGTGCCAGTACACCGTTCTCTTCTTCCTCAGCAGTTGACCAATTTATCGATTAAACCACTTTCGTTGAACAGAAGTCTGACGTAGGCTTTTCAAAGGGATGAAACGTGATTGAAGACTCATGAACGTAGTTTTGAATCTAGTCCACAAATCTTCAACATCCTCGCACACTTCTAGCCTCGCGTCAGTCAGTCTTCTCAAATCAAGTTTCCTCGATTTACTAGTCGAGACTACCTTGGGACCTTGTCTATGAACCTGACTACTCGGTGAACACTGCCACCGAGCTATTCGCCTACAGAGAGATCCTCAATGATGTTATCCTCAGAGGTGAAAACCAAGTCGAGGGTATTATTGCCTCTCGTCGGCTCTCTTACCCATTGAGTCAGAAACTCGTTGTTTGCGAACTCCATGAGTACTGCGTTCTCGCCACATGGTTCTTTCTTTTCCCAGTCAATTTAGGTATTGAAATAACCCATGGCGATACACACACTGTCTTGAACAAGTTCACTCAGTAGCCGGTACAGATCCCTGTCCTTTTCAACGAGTTGAGCAGTGAATCTGTAAAACAGCAGGGTCCTGTATCTGACAGGACCTATATCTAGGTTAACTCCTAGTAGCTCGTGATCGGATACAATATTGCAGTTAGTCGATTTGAGTGTATCCTTGACATACAACATCACATCGCCACCCTCTCTGTCTGGCCTATCTTTTTGGAAAGGTTGGTAACCGGGAATCGTGAATTTACCTTCAAAATCTCGCTTTGAGGTTTTTACCCACGACTCTGTTATGGCCACCATTTCAGGTTCTTCCATCGATACGAGGCTACGAAGTTCAAGAAACTTGTTTCTGATTGACCTCGCATTAAAAAGAAGAACTTTTACGGAGTCCCCAAATGTAGGACTCCCTACGCCCTTCCGTTTCCCGTCTTACTTGTCTCTCTATTTTCTTTTGGTGGTGTGGTGGTACCCTTTCCAACGACCTCTGCGAAGGTCGTTCCAGGGGTGACTTTGGTGTACTGGCGCACGTCCGCCCTCACTCTGAGCTGGACGTTCCTTTGAATCCGCTCCACGACATCTTGTATCAGGTTTGAAAGTACAGCCTTTCATTTAAAGGAAAGGTGCACACCATCCCTTTGGATGAAATCGTTCTTACCATAAAAGATACGGTAGGGGTCGACAAAAAAACCCCTCCGCCGTTCATAAATCTGCTAGTCGTAGGTTCAATGAGACATTCCTTGAGTGAGCGATTCGGCTTGAACCTCTTCTCGGGAGCATCCCAATCACGACACGTCTGCGGGTTTTCAACCCACAGTCATCCACAGCCCCCATGACTGTCTGGAGGATCTCGCCTGTAAGTCCTACCCTACCTTCTCTGAGTTAGAGGTCGTTGCCACTTACCATCAGGGCAATGACTGAACTCTCAGAAATCTGAGATTTCTCAGCCTCTACTCTTATCTGGTGGTTTCCACGTCCTAGCAGGTAGCTTACCCTCACACTGGTGCGAAGGCGGGCCGCTAGCATGGGTTGCAAATCCCTTGATTGAGAATCACCAATAAGGATTACCCTCGCACATTTTGCTTTAGAGGACAGCCTTTCCTTTCGGAAGCGCTTCTCTTTTTTCCTTTTTCTTCTCCATATTTTTCTTCTTTTTCTTTTTCCTATCTTCCTCTGGTTTCACTTCTGTTTCTGCTTTCTCTTCTTCTGTTTCTACTTTTTATTCTTTTTCCTTCCTTTCTTCCTCTCTCTATTCTTCTTCTCTTTGGCCCGTTGAGCCATTCCTGTAGCAGCTGACTCCAGCTCTGGGACGTTGGAAGGCTGGCGCGGCACTGCCGATGCAGTGCTCGATTCTCGTCGGCGGATCCACCCGTGTCGGTAAGAGATACATCGTGAGCTGACTGAACCTCTAGTCTTAAGGACAACACGGCAATGCTGTCATCGAGATAGCGAAACTGACGCGTGTGTTCATACTCTAGGTTCTGCAGCTTTCTCTCCAGTGCTTTAGATTTTTCCTCAGATGATCTATATAGATCCTTGAGCTCTTGCACTTCTCCTTTAAGGACACAGTCAGTGCAGATACTTGCCGGGTCACATTTCGAGTAACACCCATCCGGGAAGTCCACGCACCACTTGTCCTTTTTGCACACCGAACATGTGTATTTAAGATCAGCCGGTCCTTTCTTTCCAGTCATGCTGAACACTTTATATCTCTGAATACTTTGCGACCACTCAATAAAAAAGAAGAAGAGTTGTTGAGTTCGCCCCGCGTGAGTCGCTCCCGCCTATCCATCGGAGACGTTTCGGATCTTTCAGAAGGCACGTTCCTTTTACTGCTGTTCATCCGACCGAGTCATTTAAGCCCTGCGTGCCGTGGCTCTCAACCAAGCAACACTGACAGCTTCCGATGAGATGTACCGATTTCGCACCAGGTGAACAGCGGAACATGCCTCGTACTAAACTCCTACCAGTTTCCTTCAGAGCGGCTAGGATCTCGGCGTAATGTTCAATGGATATCCCGCCACACCAAGAGACTCGACCCAAGGTTTTGTGTTGGCCTGGCAACCAACCTGGAAACAAGGCCTGTCGCCTCGGACAGTTGCTACGCTCACTGGGAATAGTCAGTAATTACGTGCCAGGGAAGGGGTTAACGGGGCACTTACCCTCATTCCATACATTGCGCCCAGCACCTAGGACCCCTCTATTCCTAGTCTCTCGCAACCACTGAACGTCGTTTGGCGTTATTTTTAGAGGTTCCAAAGCCTCTCTTCTGACGAATGAGGTAGCTGTGAGGCCCTTAAATTCAGATAGATAAAGGATAAAGCTGAAAGGATAGTAGAGGTTTTTTTTTTTTAATCAGTTGGAGGGATACATGTGGAAGCAAAGAGAACAAATGAATGAGCGAAATAAAATAGCAATGAAAAAGAAAATTAGAACGAAGCAATGTTATAGAAGAGTAATAACAAATAAAAAAATAAACAAGAAAGGAAGTTAGATAAAATAATTATGAAATAACTGAATAAATGAGAAAAAAATCAAAGACAGATGTGTATTGGCTCTTTTGGGGAAGCGGACCCTGCCAAAAAAGAAAAATAATTGAGCGAAATGTTTCCTTTAGCTCTGTTTATTCACATAAGCCAGATTAAGGATTTTCAGTTTGCACTCACAGAACTGCTTTTGCGAACAAGGATACTGACAACATTATGTACGTGTTTATGTAGGCAATCAAAAACTCAGATAACCATGTGAATTTTACTTCCCGAGCTAGCGACACCACTCCTGGCCTAAGGAATGTGTTGAAGTAAAGTCCACATTGAAATATCTACAACAGGGCCAAATGTTTTCAAACTTATGTGTATATCACTATAAATATAACTGAAATATGTAAGGAGGAATAAATAACAATAAGTTATATATACTCCCCAAAATAAAAAGAGAATGAACAAAATACCCAATTTACTAAAGCATGTAACATCAGTAACATAAAATAAGCAGATGCAATTCTATGAAAATCACAACACCAAACAGATTCAGGAAGCTCAGTAGCATGTCTAGAGTCCCTCGGCAGTGTGAGAGCATTTATTCTTAGAGTCATGCTCTCCAAGAGGGTGCGACACCTAAAAGCTGTGAGACTGGCTCATCCTCGGTGATGTCTGCCTTCAGTTGCTTATTGGAGACTGTCTGACGACTTATTACTCCCGTTTTCAGGTCCTGACAAGGGCTTTACAGTGATATTATTGTTCCGGAACCAGTGTATGGTGGACGCAGACTTGTAACATGGACATTGTGCTGCTGGAAAATCACATTCAGGACATTTTAAGAGAGGTCTCACGCTGATGGCAGCATGTAATCTCTTAGGATGGCTTTGTACTTCTCTAAATTCATGTTGCCATCACAAACGGTGAGAAGAATCACACCTTAACTTGACATGCAGCACCATGCAATTACAAAGCAACTCCCATGCTTTACTGTTTGACCTATGTACTCTTGATTCCACTGCTTCCATGGCGGCCTGAGGACTCTAGTGCTGCCTGGGGTTGAGAATATCTCGAACGTGGACTCGTCGAACTATAAGACACGTTCCCAATGCCGCATGGTCCAGTTGCGTTGAACACGTGGCCAAGTAAGTCGACTTCGCTTCTGCTGAAGGGTGATCAGCGCTTCTTGTGGGCTTTACATGACCTTAGGCCTTCCGTAAGGAGTCTGTGACAGACTTTTCTGACGGATGCATTAACATTGCTGCCTTCTGTATATTCATCATGCGGCTGGACTGCGGTTTTCTTACGACCTCTAAGATTTAATCAACGTAGACCCCTGGCGTCACGTTGCGTGCTCACCATAGATCACACAGAATGAGGTAGCTCTTGAATGTTCCCACTTTCTCGGGTCCTCTTCAAGACTTCTGTAACACAGGAATGTGATCCTTTTACCATTCGGGCGTTTTGTCGACAGTTGAGACCATCCTTGTGTAGCCTGCATATCAGTATTCATTCCTCCAATCTGAGATGAAAGAAGGGCCACCACGATCAAAATGAACCACTTTAATTTTTAGCCTATGAAGTAAATTTGATGGGTTTTAGTTATTTAGTTCCATTGTCTTTTATTTCAGTTTTTTTTTAAGGTGGGACCATTTTTTAATTTCTTTTGTTCAATATTTGATCTTATCCGTTGAAAACTGTGGCAATCCTGCAATGGGGTCGGAGAGACAGAATGCGTGACGTAATCATGTGCGCGCAGTTTCACATACAGGACTATCACATAGTTCATGACATCATCACCGTTGGAGGTTTCCTAAGAATCGCAGGAGAGTAATTTTGTGATTTTCGTTTACCAAGGAATTTAATTACTTATTTTCTACTAAGCCCGGAAATAGGGATACTTGTGATTTACTCTTCCATAAAATGGGATTGACTTTAATTTTGAAGAAATTAAATATATCCGAGGATTAACTGAAAGCAACATGTTTTTTAAAGAATTTCATTGGTCATTAATATTATTTTTCACAAAGCCTACAAATGAGACTACTTGAATACCTAACGCACCTGTTGTGGCTTATTAATAGTTTTATTCATCTTATTAAATATTATATATATACAATTAATTACAGATGATAAATATGAATTAATAAAATTAATGGACCGTAACTATATACATTTAAAAATAAACTAAGATGGTGAAAATAAATAATCTAAAGCTCCAAAAAATATTTTAATAATTAACAATAATAAACTTTAATTTTATACAGTCCAAAAAAGGATATAAAGAGGCAAAAATGCCCCTAGAATTCGAGTGATTATACGGATTATAAGTAATTGAGGCTTGTACAGCTCTTTGTACATTATAAAAAGTAAACATTAAAAAAAATCGCGTAAACTATATTTTTATTTGTTCAAATTATCATGTTTACATTTTTCACTTAAACATTTAACTAAGTTACTGTTATTTTCTCTCCAACATTAATTTTTTTAATTTAGTATTTGTTGATATTCAAATTCTTCTCTTACAAGAAGTTCTATTGAATAATGATTTTCAAAGGTGAGATCAAAATCAATTACTAATTAAGAAAAATCATTGAGAGAGATTTGAAATGCTTAAAATAGCAAATGATAATTCTTTTTGTATGATTTATTGGGATTCGAAGACAATTCCATGGCGATTGTGGCCATTAGCAAGGGTGCAATTCTGCCTTAAGAGGTGTAGAGTGTAGAGCTAAGTATTGGGAACATGACCTACATAGTTCTTCGAGATCACTGTCCAAGTTAGGCAATCAAAAGTAACATTTAGCTAATTCCATCATGCAAGAAGTAACCACATGGTTAGCATGTAGTTTATGCAATAGAAAATTCCTTAAATTAGGAAGAATGACTACTCTATTGCCCTCCAAGAATGTACCCGAATGAATGGATGACTCATTGTACCCGACTGAATGAATGACTAATTTCTCCTCCGTACATTATAATGAGCTAGGCCAGAATCCTACATAGTTGAGTCTGTCGAATCAATCTCACATAAATTGTGTGCTCGCTGACAGCAGCACTAGTGACTGGTGAAAGGTATATAAAATTTACCAACATGGTCATGTCAGCTGGAACTGGTGTATTTCCAGTTATGTCAATACTAAGACAAAGTAGACGACTTAGAGCATCTGCAGTACCTAATAAGGCTTTAGAACGATGAATAAGAGTGAGATTATAAGCCTGAAGAAGAAGAGCTCAACGTTGCATCCTACTAGAAGCTATAGGAGGAATATATTTAGTAGAAGGAAATAAACCAAGAAGAGGTTTAGGATCTGTCACCAATGTAAAGTTGTGCTGACCCCACAAATAGAAATGGAATTTCCTTAGAGCAAGAACTATTGCCAAGGATTCTTTCTCCAACTGAAAATAAGTAAGTTCTGTAGCTGTTAGAGTACGTATACGAGAAACTAAGTGAACAGAAGGCTCTATACCCTCTATCGGGTGGCATAGAACAGCAGCGATGCCCTCAGCACAGCTGTCTGCAACTACTACAATATGATTTTGAGGATCAAAGTGCACTAGCGCCTCAGAAGAAGGAATTATCTGTTTGGAGGCAACAAAAGCAGATTTTTGTACTTTCCCCTAAGACCAAGTTACCTAAGCTCTTAATAAGCTGTTTATAGGTTCAAGGAAGATGTTGCCTGAGGAATGAACCTCCTATAAAAGGCGGGCAGCCTTAAGTATGACTTTAGCTGAGTCACATTAGTAGGAATAGGGTATGTGCAAAAGCTTGAGCTTTGTCGGAAGTGGAGTGAATACCCTGAGCATCAATACAATAATCCCCTTAAGACACATTAGAGACAATAACACACTTCTTCAAACAAAGCTTCAACTCAACAGTCTCTAGTATCTTTAGTACGAATCTAAGTTGCTGCTCATGCTCAAGTTCAGATGAAACACATATGAGTACATCATCGCAGTAGCCAGCAACAGCTGAAAGATCCTTTACAAACCTTCCATTTTTCGTTGAGAAATCCCAGGTGAGACGAAACTCTAAAACACAGCCTATGGTATTGAAACAACCTACGATGTGTTAATCGCTGTATGTTCTTATGATGCATATCCAGACATAATTAAACATATGCCTGAGACATATATAGTTTAGTAAATAGCTTACCATCTGAAAGACTGTGAAACAGAGCTTCGATCTTAGGAATGGAGTAGTTATCCATCATAACAGCTCTATTTGCTGTAACCCGATATTCCCCACAAATTTTGACTGATCCATTTTCCTACAATACGGCTAACACTGCAGCAACCCAGGAGGATGCGGTAGAGGGGAAAATATACATTCTTCAACTAATCTATCTAATTCCCTTTCCAATTTAGCTACTAAGGTATTAAGAAATGTCCTGGCTTTACATAATTTAGGAAGGATATTTGGATCTACCTCAATAGTAAAAGTTTTACCTTTAAGGCAACCAAGACCAGTAGAAAATAAATCTGGGAATTCTTTTACTAGATAAGCTTCAGTGTTTGATACACTATTTATATCTGTATCTGAGAGCTGCCTATTATTTAGATTAATGGAATTAATTAGATCTCTTCTTAAAAGACATGGGCCGGATCCTTTCACAACAGCAATAGTTGCTTGACCTTAATTAGTGAAATCAAATCTAGCGAGTAAGAAATCTCGCCTGCTAGCCTGAGGAGAAAACCACAATGAGTGATAAGATTTATAGAAGAAGGACGAAGAACAGATCTGACACACTCAATAGGCTATAGATTATAGAAATATTCTCAGAAATAGGGGAACGTGTAGCATGTGTATCTAATTCCATAGTTAAACAGACATTATTTAGAAGTAATGTGACATTAAGAGTCTTAGTTTTAGTAGTCTTAATATCAAAGACATAGTCATAGCTAGAATCTAGCTTAGTAACTCGAGCCGTGTCCAGTTTGTGGACTCGATCATTCACTTTAGATTTTGGTTTGCTCCTAACAAAGTGTCTTAAGTTTCAATATAACATACACCACCTTAGATTTAGGCTGAGTAAGGTTTTGTTTGAGAGTAAATAGAGTTTATTATATCATTTAGGTCATGTAGGAACAATTTGGGTAGGATTGCTGTGCCTATAATTTTGTCTTAAGTTGGTCGTTGTTTATCTTCATAGATTGGATGACGGGCGTAGACTGACTGAGTATTTATACAGAACTTTGAGAGGGTACCGAGTAACGAGGTATTGGCAACAAGATTATAGTCAACCACAAGAAAAAAATCACGTCAATACAAGGTGAGTTGTTTGCGTTGTTTTCTCCTTGATTGCGAGTAGAAATGAAGCGAGTTGAAGGGTAGCATTTAAGGGCAGTGAGTATGATATGCTAAGCTCCTTCTGAAAGCACTCATACCCTACTATGAAAGGTCGTTAATGAGTTTTTAGTCTCGTGGACTCGACTTTATAATTTACTTTCGAATGATATAATTAACAAGGTCACTCCAAGGTTATTCCTGGAATTATTGACAGTTTTGGAGGTCGTATGGTCATAAGTTCAATAGTCGGAATAATTGAGAGCACGCGATTTAAGTATGTTGGTCTTGTTTATCTGAACCCCCCTCTGTGCCTCCAGCTAAAGGCGAGATACCTATATGGTTGTAATTTTCCATAGGTCATTTGAACGTCTTTTGTTGATTAACCTGAAGATGTTGCTTAATGCCTGGTGCTGAGTGATTTGCTGGGCATGGCGCCGTTGCAGTGTAATTGGTAGTGCATAAGTTGCTAATGCGAGATTTGCCATTGAAGCCCGTAGACACTTTACTTGTCTAGCAAGTGATCTAGAAAAGTTTTTTTTGCAACTGTTAGAAAATTTGAGGTTAATCTCCGGAGTCAACACTTTATAGCGAAATGTGGAGTCATTGAATGATGATCAATACATTACAACGCTTTATAGGCACTTCAATTGGCGCTTTGTAGGCCTCCAATTAGCGCTTTGTAGGCAATCCAATTAACGCTTTGTAGGCACTCCAATTAGCGCTTTATAGGCATTCCAATTGGCGCTTTATAGGCACTCCAATTGGCGCTTTGTAGGCACTCCAATTGGCGCTGTGTAGGTATTCCAATTGGCGCTTTGTAGGCCCTTAAATTGGTGATTTGTAGGCATTCCAATTGGCGCTTTGTAGGCACTACAATTGGCGCTGCTTTCCCAACTCCTATAAAGACAATGCTGGATTTTTATCTTATTCGGCAAAAATGATCTACAGTAAGGTTTCTTAAAGAGAAATATAGGGTTTTTTTTATTAATAAATAGTAATTAACTGAATCTTGTTACCTTTAGAAGCAAAAACTTGCTTTAGTATTTATAGATAATGAAATTTGACACATTATAACGAAATGTGGCAATATGGCAGAATTGTCGCATGTCTCACCATGCCTGTCAATTCGTTATTATTGCATGTGCGTTGCAGTTATGTTCAGTGTCGGTGGTAGTTAGTGCTAGAGTTTAAGTTAAAAAGTATAAAGAGAGTTGTACTGATGCTAATATTTGTTATTAATTCCAACAAAGGTTAACCACATCGTTTAAATTAAATGGACGTTAAATACTTATACCGATACAATGGATAAGGAGTTAAAAAAATATAAAGAGAGCTAAAGTACTTCAGATGAAACAAGTGGAGTCAGTGTTTACCCTGTTGCAAAGTCCTCATATTCTGTATCAAAAATTGACTGGAATAAAGCTGTTGAAGTTTAAAAGAAGAGAAAATATAATGATAGTTATTTGAATTTTGGCTTCACTTGGACTGGTAATTAAAATGAGCAAAATGGACTTTGCATCAAATGTTAAACATTCAAAGCTCAAATGGTACCTTCAAACTAGAGGATAACAACTTAAAGATAAAGACATTGATTATTTAACAAAAAAAGTCAAGAACTAAAGGAAAGTGAAACAATTTTTCGATCCTTTGTCAGTGACGATCACGAAATGCCTTTAGTGCTTCTTACAAAGTTAGACTTCGAATAGCACAGCAAGATGAGGTTTATACAATTACTGAAAAGTTTATAAAATCTAGTGTAAAAGATTGAGTAGAGGATGATCGGTAAAAGATTCGTCCGCACCCTAATTTGTTTCTCTTTCAATAGGACAGTTTCTATAAGAATTAATGACATGTCAGAATATTGGCCAAAAGAAATAATAAAGAGAGCAAAACTAAGTCAAACCTATTCTCTTCAAATGGATGATTCCACGAATGTTGCTGGCCTAACCTGTACTTTTTCGTTATTTACACAATTTTAGGACTGAGAGGGACTTGATTTTTGTGTAAGCATTTAAAAACTAATACAAATAGCAAATATATATTTCAATTAGTTGAATCCCTTTTTGAGGAGAATTATATTTCATGGCAGCACTTTTCTTGTATATGTACAGATGGAAATTCAACTATGATGGGTAAGTATTCAGGCGTTATATCAAGTGTAACAAAACCCTTCAGATATTGTTAGTGTTCATTGTTTCTTACATCGATATGTCCTTGCAGTTAAGCAAATGCCTCCTAATTAAGCTGAAGTGAAGAATAATGTTGATAAAAATAGTTCATTTATTAAAGCCATACCACTTAATTCTAGGATTTAGAGCCTATGTGAATATAAGGGAAATAAATATAAAGCGCTATTGTTACATATTGAAGTACGGTGGCTCGCAAAAAAAAGTGCTAGCAAGATTTTATGAGTTGTGTGAAGAAGTTTTCAGTTTTTTGTCAATTTAGCACAAAACAGCTTCTAAATTAATGGATGTATCGTGGATTCAGAGATTGGTATAGCTTTCAGATATATTTTCTCACTTAAGTGAAACAAATATTTCATTACAAGGCAGCAAGGTTACGTATTTCACTGATTGAGGAAAAATTCATGCGCTTGAAGTTAAACAGATACTCTGGAATGACTTCATTCTTGAGGGTAGATATGAATGCTTTGAGCATTTATGTGAATATATACTTTCCAAACAACTTGTAGCATCTCTCTACTTTGGTTGAATTAGTTGGCTAATACTTTGTTCCCAACATTGTTAATTTTCTTCTGATTCAAGATCCATTTCTAGATTCACCAAATGCGCAAGCCTTGTCCTTAAAAGAATAAGAACAGCTCATAGACATAGTAGCCAACTACGAGTTAAAAGTCAAATTTAAAGAGACCAATTTTTAAACTTTTAGATTACTTTAAATGAAGAATATCCAGAGATTAAGCTAGGGCTCTAAAAGTTTTAATAATATTTCCAACGATATATGTGTGAGAAGTTCTTTTTAGTATATTAAGCAACAAAAACTAAATATCGGAACAGATTAAATGAGAAAAATGACATAATACAGCAAGTTACTTCAAGCAAACTGGATTTTGATCCCTTGAGCAGCAAAAAAAACAGTAGTTACACTCTAGCCATTTAATGAAAATGAAGTTTATTTGGTCCTTAGAGAACACAAAATGAATTATAGATTGATATGAAAATTTATTTTATTCTTTTTCACTTCTTTTTAAATATGATTGTGGGGATCCATGAAAACTTTTCGACATTCTCGTAGGCTCGAGAGACCTTTAAATTTCAGAAACCATTCGTCTTCCTACTCAAAATCAATTGAGAACGTGAATGCCAATTGAGTGATCTCTTCGAGGCGTAATTTAATACTAATGACTGCGTACACCGAGGAATGCTTTGATGAAGTCAATGGAATTATGTGAGTTAAAGTCCCTTCTTGATGAATGGAGCGTAATTAAGTAATTGGGGTCGCAAGTGACAAAAAGGGGACAGAATGCCGATCAGAATATGAAGGCCTATGTATCCATATATCCACAAAGGAATGCTTGGTAAGGTGGACTGAATTGAATTAGGCGAGTTTAAGACCTTCCTCGGTGGATGAAGTGTATGTAAACGCGAATGAGAAAAAGAGTTTTACTCCCTCATGTGATATGATGCCCAGTTCTGTTGTCTGTGTGTCTCAAGAGAAGAGTGAGAGAGAGTGTATGTGCATATTAATGTGTAAATAAAATGGACGGAGACCCTCTTATTCGTAGTAAAACACAGTTTGTGTATATAATTAGGATTGTGGGAGTTTAAGTGAAAAGTGGCAATAGTTGGGAGTCAGCCCTCTCTACAATTAGAAAAGATACTGTGTGTGTATTTGTTTCTCGGCTCGGAGTGAATTAGGGGAAAACGCATTCTTGTGGCCTCATAATTTGGTGGGAGGGGACTTTCATCCTAAATTCCACTGCGAGCTTCTGAGGAAGGCGTGGGGGAATTGGGAAGGGGGTAACTTTCCCAAAGGGAAATAATAGCTCCCCACATATATATTGTGAAATACTTTAGCTCAGGGGATCATAATGGTGGAAATTGAGGCACATTACAGCTTAAAAGCTTTATTGCCTTTTAGATTTCGTCTTTAAGCAAATATCCTGCTTTAGAGATGCGAAAGGAACAACGTCGGAACGACGAATGATCCGATTGAGATGTTGTGATGGCATAAATAGTAAAAAGTGTATGATATGATATACTAGATAGAAATAATGCGTATTAAAAGGATATAGAAAGGTTGAGTGTGAAAATAAATATGTTATTGATAAGGATGATTTTATTATTTTGAAAGCCCCTAAGATGTATGGTGTTACGTCAATATCTAACAGGTCTCTATATTGATGGTTTAAGGTAGGCCCTAGCATAGGAGGAGCTATTCCTCAACCATTCAATTTGGATTATTTCTTGTCTATGGCAACCCTTTTATCTCAAAAGTTTATCCCATGTTTGTAAGTGCCACCTCTTCTGCGTATAATAATCTCATGAAGTTGCTTACCTATCTTTAATCAGAGAAGCCTCTCATGCCTCAAATTGGGGTACCATATCCTTTTATCACATATTTTCTCATTGAATTAATAATAGGGCTAATGTCTAATCATTGAGAAGCATATGATTATGATTTAAAACAACAATCTTTAATTTTAAATCAAAATGAACAAAATCAATTATGTCAATCCTTGTTAAATGGAAATTCAAAAGTTAAATAATCGAATTAACTAATTAAATAGACCCTAAAAATAAATAAATTCTCCAATTTTATTCCTTGAAAATGAATAACATTTTTTTTGTGAGAAAAGTTCCCGAATAATTTATTTTTTATATTGTAAAAATATAACGTAAGGATTTTTCAATATCGGATTTATTCAATTTCAATATGAATTGAACTGTTCTGAATAGCGACTGGTCAGCGTGGAAGAATATGAAAGCAATCTCATATATATATATATATATATATATATATATATATATATATATATATATATATATATATATATATATATATATATATATATATATATATATATATATATATATATATATATATATATATATATATATATATATATATATATATATATATTTGATTGTACCAAGTAGGAAAAAAGAAAGATTGATTGGCGCTAGTACTTTCGTTATATTAATAATATTTTAAATCTCACAATAGTTTATGAAATAGAGAGAAACTGTATTTATACATAGCAATGTTTTCCCTATAAGGTCAAAATTTTATTTTGACCTCTGATAAATTTGATTTGAGGGAGAAAGATCGGACTGGATCTAGGGAAAACAAACCGGGGCTAATATTTACATTTCTTTCCTTTGTGCTGGAGATTAGGAACTGTTCAAAGATATTTCTGCTAATAAAATCATTTATATGCATTATGGTATCTGCTTTTGACCAGTTAATCTGGTGACCCATCTTAAGCCTGTGGATGGCCAAAGTATTAGTTGTATATCCCTTAGATACTGCATTTTGATGTTGCTTAATTCTTACAAAGATATTTTATAAGTTTGACCTACATAGAATAAATTACAATCCAAACAAGGTATATTTTATATTACTTTATTATCGTTCCTTACGCTGTGTTCTATTAACATATTTTTTAATGCATAATTGTATTTAAAAGTTACATTTATACCAAGTTGTTTTAACACTGGTACTACATACAAGAATTTATCATGGTAAGCTAAAAGTAATATGTTGTGTAAAGGTTCTGTTTTCCCTAACTTGCGAATTCTTACGAAGTATAAAAAGGATAACTAGGACAGAACCGAAACGCTTCGTAACATTCATTGCAAACGTTTAAGGATAGTAACAAATCCCATCATCAATGCTAAAGAATTAATAAAAGACACATTAAAATATGCACATTAATGTTTTTTTCTAATTACATGGGAACAATTCCTGAAACATGAATATTAAATTTGAACCGAATTAAATACAATGAAAATGTGGAGAGAAAACTTCCGATGGAAGACATATGAAAAAGATAAAATTGACAATTAAATTATTGGGTTGAGGAATATGTTCTTGCGGTTTTATCAAATTTATTCATTAACATTAACAATTTTAGAAAAACTTCATTTTTAATTGATAACAATATGCAATTTAATCAATAATGTATTGGCTGTTGTTATTTACAACTCCTTCCTAATGTTCAACTAGTTTTTCGATGCCTCTGCAATAAAAATATCTGGATTTTGACTCGAAGAATTCGTCAAACGAGGTTATCAATTCCATATCAGTATTGAACGAAACGCCGCGCAAATTGTTGGAGAGCGATCGGTTCAGATGGAAATCCGATAGAGCCAAGTCTGGCGAATATGGAGGATGCGGCAGGATTTCCCAATTAAGCGTTTGGATGGCGTCGTTTGTCATATTGGCAATGTTAGGACGAGCATTGTCGTGTTGCAGAAGGTCTCCATAACGTCGATGAGGTCGCTTTTCACCAATAGCTTCGGCGAGTCGATACATTTGTTGAACGTAGAGTTCTGCATTGACAATCTCGTTGTTCGCAAGAAGCTCATAAAGAATGATGCATCTACAATCCCACCACGCACACAACATCTTCTTTCGTGGATGAAGTCCTTGTTTTAATCGCTGAAGTGGTTTTTTTTTATTGGGGCTAAGCCATTGTTTTCGATGGTTCATGTTGACATAAACACACCATTGTTCGTCGCCAGGGATGATGCGGTGAAGAAATCTGTCCTTATATTCACGAGTAGCCTTGTGACGAGCAAGCAAACCTGCGGCAATCGTGGAGCGTTAAAGTTTGTTGCTTTCGCTCAAAGCGTGCGGAACCCATGCACCGAGTTTTTGAACTTTCCCTATCAAATGAAGGTGATTTACTACAGTTTTCTGATCACACGCCAATTGTACAGCCAATTCTCTAGTCGATTGACGAGGATTTTCTTGAAGAAGGTCGTTTAATCGATCTTTATCCAACTTAATGGGGCGACCAGAACGTTCTTCGTCATTAAGATTAAAATGACCGTTTTTGAAACGTGAAAACCACCATTGAGCTGTCATTTCTGATAAACCATTTTCTCCGTACACAGCACAAATATCGCGACGAGCTTTGGCTGCGTTTGCATTGTTCCCGTCTCGCTTGAAAATGAATAACAACAAGTGTCGAAAATGCGCCTTTCTTTCAACTAGACATTCCATTTCGAGGGTACAGAACAAAAATGAAATTAACACAACTTTTAAATAAACCGCAATAACTTATTACTCAACTTCAAGACGTAGCCTAAGCAAAAGCCTAATAATCTACGCTGTTAAGAGATGTAGCCTAACCTTTGCAAATTTTGATCTCATTATTTATTATTGCTTCTTAATATGTGCACAAATCACGTCAACAAAACTTAATTCAACACATAATTAAAAATAACGCAAAAACTTATTCCTCAACCTAATATTTTACAAAAGATTGTGAACTTTAACACGCTTGTTAATATGTAAATATATTAAATGGAACAGATAAGTAGATATTAATAATTTAAAGAGGGTTAAAGTTTTTTAATGTAGAGCGACTCGGGCACGTACAGGGCTGGGATGTTGCTAACCCCATCAAGTATCTGGAAGTTCTCAGAAATGACCTTAGAACCACATTATGATAGATATTTTGAATCAGAGATGGGCGAGCTTTACCAAACTGAAGACCAGTTCTATCAGATCTACCCATATGCTGCATAAAGGGGGAGTGAAGCGTGTGTCTCGTTCCCCCTACATGCAACAGAGTGCTATTGCACGTAGAACGAAAACCGTATGTAATTTTGAGATCGCATACTGGTGGATGGTTTATCTTTGAATTTAATAAGTGATTCCAGTCATTATTGAGAACATTGCAGGGCAATAATTGAGGATAGATCAATGTCTACAGCTTCAACAATTCATTTTTAATTCTCTCGGATTGAGAACCAAAGTATGGAAAGGAAAAGAATAGCTTTAATATATTAACGTTTTGTAATTGAGCCAGACTGGGGTATTTTTTTATCAAGAAATAAGCTAATCTGTTTTTAAAGAAGCGATTTGGATTAACCATTTGAATTCCAAATGAAGAGCTGTAAACGTTAAACATAAGTTATATGCTCTATTAAAGAGGCTATGGGCGACACTAATTTTAAATGTGAACTCACAAAAGGGAAAGAAACTTAATCTAAGTTTCGAAAAAGTGGGTTTTTAGTTAACATTTGAAGTGAAGCGATTATCTTCTCGGGTAATTTTCACGTCAAGAAATGAGTTGATTTATTTGGCCCGAACTCTTAAAATAAATTTATATTACAATTGTTCGACTTCAATAATTCAGGAAGCGAAAGCAATGCGACTTATGTCTAAAAATGAAATGTATCATCTACATAGCGCCTATATAAGACCGGATCAAAACTAATGAGAAACTTATCAAGCTAAAGTGTTTCATAATAACCTAAAAAATATTTGCTAATGAAGGAAAAATAAAGAGGAAGACTACTTACTTCCAACCCCTTCAATTGTTCATATAAAATACCATTAAACAAAAAGAATTAATTACAAAGAGAAAGTTCAAGGAGAGTTTCGAATAAGGCCTTTGTTAGATCTATCACGTGGAGAGAAATAGGTAAGATATGATTAACACATTTGGATTGTTTCAGAAAAAACGAATATTAGTGAACAAACTCTCAACATCAAAGTTGGTCCTGAAATATTTGTGTATAAGAAAAGTTTCTAATCTCTTTAACAAACAAATACGAATTATTAATAGTAAACTCATTAGAGATTAAAGGGGCTAAAACAGGAAATAGAAATTTGTCTATTGATAAGAAAAGGTCTTATATGCAGCAAAAATAGGCCTTAAGTAGTAAGTCAGTTTTATAGATCTTATGAAGACATTAAAATACCCACAGTGAAGAGCCAGAAGAAAACAAAGTAATGTAGATATCTTCAGGAAGGGTGTTATTTTTTTTTTAATTTCCTAAGAAATCTATTAAGCATTTCTTTAATTTTAAGTTTGTATACTGTACAGAATTGTTCGAAATTTATTAGTATCTGAAAGAATCTGATAGGTTTTAATCTTCCTGCAGGCTGTAGTTTATCACATACTGTTCTAACAATTTTGTGAGCTGCACGTTCCGTTAACATCTGAAGACGAACCTGAACGCTCCAAAGGATGAAATGAATTACGAGATATCCAGTGCTCATGATGGTACCAACTGAATTTAGAGGTAATTTAAGCTGCACAGAAATCTTTTTGTACCCAAGGCCATTCATTATGAAGGGTTAGAATGCGTTCAAGAAGATCTTGACTAATTTGTTTATTTTTATCCATGAGGAAGATGTTGCCGGTAGGATATCTTGAAGGAATAACGCCGTAATCTTACACGATGACTAAACAGTTAAGAATATTCGAGATATTCGGGAACAAATTAGGATTAGTTTTTAATGAAACAGTTTGCCGATGTAACTTAATTATGTGAATATATTGTAAACTTTTGCGTTGTCAAATTTCCCTCTTCTCTGCTAAAGTTTTTCCTGTTCATTATTTTACTTTTGTGAACGTTATTTGCATCAATTGCATAAAATTCCAGGTGCATTGGAAATTTCATTAATTTTCGATAACTAAGTTTATGTAGATTTGCATTTCTAACAATATGTTGTAATCTTTTGCGACCCACTCTATCTATATATCTACTTTATAAGAGCGTATTATTTAGCCACGTGATCTTTTGCTATGGAGTTTATCGTATGCTGAAAATAGACGCAAACTTCCAAACAGAATATAAGAAATCAGAGCTATATCAATAATCAGGGGTTAAGTTAGATTGATAACTGCGCTTACTGCTAAACCTGTTTTATTCGTCCTCAAATATGCCGAGAACTGCAGTCGAGCGGTTTAAAAGCTTCTCTTGAATGAGTCATTTTGAGACTAAGGAGGACGCAGTGGATTCACTGCTCACTAACAGTGATCCGGCGACGCAGAAAGCTGTTTGCAACTCGCCTACGCTAATTTACTTCTTTATTCTTCTTCACCTATTTTCCTACACCCTTCTATCTACAAATGGTGCCCAGACCCAGGAGGGGGTGCGTTAGTCCTTAGGTAACGTTTCCAAGCGGCGTTCGTGGTCTTCATTTCTTCAAAATACGCTCTCTTTCTAGGAGAGGGCTGTTTAGCGTGCCGAGAAGTGCAAACGAGAATTTTAAAAGCTTCTCTTGAATTAATAATTTTGAGACTAAGGATGACGCAGTGAATTCGCCGCTCGCTAACAGTTATGCGGCGACGGATAAAGCTGTTTAAAACTCGCCTATGCTACTTTCCTTCTTTATTCTTTCTTCGCCTATTTTCCTACCCCCTCTATCTACAAATGGATGGGAGACCACCATTTGCACTTTGCTTCCTATAAGAAATAAGATTTGTATATGTTCGTAAAACAAAGCTTACCTGTCCACTCTGTGGAGCGGAATTCATATCGAGATGTTGAGGAGATGGGCTACCGTGTTATGCCCCACCTGCCACTCATACTCTTCTCAGATTACTAAATCACCCTCCGCTTCTGTCCTATAGGTGCCAACGATAGCGGAAGCTCCCACGACCATTGCGACCCCCTCTCTCGCTTTTACATTTAACATTCCCCCCCTTGATCCACCATCTAGCAGCCAAAAGGGTTCGAGGTCTTCTCCATCAGAAACCTACGCCCTCTGTCCTTCTCGCGTGACTGGTTCGTGGACCAGAAAGCCGATCCGTTCCCCCTGCCGCATCGTTGGAGGTGGCAAAGGGAGGCAAGGAGTATTGGAGTAGATCTGGGTAATCCAGTCTATCATTCAAAAGGAGGGCAGCAATATGTGCACTTCTCCTCTCTTGTCCCTGACCAAGATAGACTCAATGCGATGTGTGATCAACACCCTCACTCCCCTCCTCCAAATTCCCAGGGAGCGCCCATCCAAAGGGCAAACTACCAGCCCCCCCCCCAATCATGGCATAATAAGGTAAAGGTTCGCGTATGGAGTCAAACGTGTTCCAGAAATACCTCGAAGTACTTATATAGCGAATTCGGTGCGTTCGAAAAAAACAGCCCTAGAAGATCTACCATCAGTATCATCATTTGCTTTTATTGTTTCATTGAATCGATCAATCATTTCTTGTGGCACCCACGGAGATGAATAGGGCCTCAATGAACTCACGCCACCACGCTCTATCTTGAGCTAATGCATCAAGATCTTCCCAACAATTATCTCCTGCTTCCCGCCTCATAGTCCTTATCCAAGTCTCCCTAGACCTACCTCTATCTCTTCTACCAGGGGCCACCCACCCTGGTGTATCCCGAACTATACCCTGCTTTCTATAAACATGACCTAACCATTTCCACCGGGAAAATCTAACAAACTCATCGACCGGTTGCACCCCCGTTTCATTATTTTAACTAAATCTTCCTTATAATATTTTATCATTATTTAATTATTATTTTATTATTCCCTCCTGTGTTTATTTGCTTATCATCCTTTTTAATACTCCTATGTCAATGTAATAGATTGATACCATTTTTCAATTGTTGGCTACACGCTTGGGTCCCTGCGAAAGACAACCTTCTCTTGAGGTAGCTAAGTATACCTCTGAATTGTTTTTCTTTTGTTTATTCTAAATTCGTTAAATTTTATTATATTTTTCTGAGTTAGTAACATCGGCAGTGGCCACTAGATAGGGGATGAACAATAAATGTCCTAGAGAGCCACTCTCTACCCATTCTATATCTATGTACAATCCTTGACAATACAATTGTCGTACCACTTTTCCGTAAATTTCCTAATGGCTATCCATAATCTAACACTATATTTTATGATCTTCCTTTCCCTACATAATTTACACCTACATGTTAAGCAGAAAGGTCCCACATCGCAGTAGTGAGAGATATACAGGATATTCTAGGTTTGGAACTATTTTTTCCTGCGCCATACTCTATCCTCACATTTTTTTTCGGATTATATGAAACTTTCAGATTCACAATGAAAGATTTTTGATGTAATCGAAGAGAGACTTCGACGGTTCTTTGCTTCAAAGCCTAAAGGTTTTTATTCCAAAGACATTTCTAACAAAAATATTTTGTTGGTAAAAGATTTCTGATATGAATGAAAGTTATTTTGAAGAAAAAATCTAAGATTTAAATTCCGTTTTTATTTATCCGCGTCAGAAAAAAACAACTTTCTTCGGCACTAACCTACATTAGATATTTGATAATGAAAAACAAAACAACACATTGTTTTAGCATTTGTCAGTAAAAAAAAATTAATAATCTAAATGATAAAATACTGTAGCGATGTTGTGATGGTCTCGTACGTAAGCATAAATACATCTTTAAGATATTCGAGGTTTGGGAGTATTTTATCCTAAACTAAATAATTCAGGTCTTTTATAAAACAATACCATGATTATTCAACGCATTTGAAAGTGTACTCATGCCATTGCCGGAGGTCCATTTAGCACTCGGCGTAATTAATTAAATATTATATACAAAAATCTCGCTTCAACAACTCCATGATCAATTAGATGAGTTATTCGCCTTTCAGTGAAATTTGTTTTACCCCTAAAGACCTTTAATATTATATGATAATATTGAGTATATATTTTTTGGCCCTTGTTTTGTTTATTGTTATTAATATAACGTTTAGGTTGAAATATTAAGCGTACACACAAAATCTTTCTTTTTAATCTTTCTTATAACTCTACTGTATAGTTAATTAATTGAACATAAACTAAACAAAAAAAGTTCTATAATAAGAAACTGACTTTTGCTAGCCATTCGTCAAAGATCGGGACCTGAAGGATGAAATAACTACAGAAAAGGGATAAGACTTTTCAAAGGGAAAATAATCTTTTTCATCAACTAAATTTGCTCATTAATTAAAGATTTTTTAGCAGAAAAATGTTGAGATAATGTATATATATATATGAAAGGTTAGGTGATCCTTAAAATCTCTAAATTTTTTCAAGGAGTCTGAGTGGTGATAAAATGGAGTGGTCTTTGATTACTGGTGGGGAAAAGTGGTAAATATTCCACCATCAAATGTGATTTTATGCTACCAGCGATGGTTAAATGCTTTTCTTTAGTTTTCTCCCAAATTTACTTTTATATCTTTTCTTCTAAAGTTTTAAGAGTGTGTAATATTTTTTAACGTATTCTTCAAGATTAATAATAACAACTCTTGAATATAGGGCAAGCGAAGTTTGCTATTTGACGCTTTGTTAATGTGAGCATTTCCTCTAATCTTGGATTTTGTTTTTCTCACTTCTTTCCTTATGTTTATGTCTATATCCCTATCCCCTTTTTTCTTCAATAAGAGACAAGACTTTCTTTATCTACACCAACTTCTTTTCTAGACTATAAAGAGTTCTTCTCATTCATATTTGTACTTCTGGAAATTTTTATTCATTGAAGGGTGTAATTATAAATATTCTAACTACTTTTTACTTTTCCGCAAAATTTAGGTTTATTTTTGTAGGGCAATTTTTAATTCATTTCTAAAACCATGGTATTAAGAATCGTAATCGGAATTGGTAGAATTAGAAGTAAATAGTCCCCAAATGTGCGCGTAGGTTTAATCAGTTGAAAAAATAGAATACTCATAGTAATGGAAACCAGAAGAGGGCACAACTCTTTTGAACCGGTTACAGATAACAATATAATCGGATGTTTCACTACCATTACAAATCGGCACTCATGTAAGCATTGGAGCTAGCAATGCAATATCATACATGACCTTATCCACTGCTAGGAGTTTTTTCAAGCAACAATGACCAAACCATACTCCTTCTCTCTCAAAAGGTCATTGATTTTGATAAGTAAAAGTTATTCTATCACTAAAGCGCCTTACTCCCTCGAAAAGGTCTTAGTTATAACCAATGCAAATCTACTGCTTTACTAAGAGCACCAAAGGAACACATTAAATGAGATGCTATTGACGGGTTATATAAAGATGTCAGGGAATTATTATCATTTTTACAAGACATAATAACGTTTCTTCGATATTTAAATTGTTCTAAAGTTGTTGCAAGTTGTATAAAGATAATTATACTAATGCATAAGCTTTTTAAAATTAACAAAGCCTCGGTCTTTTTTAAGCAAGTAACGCTTAAGCTTTTTTTTAAGCTAGTTATACCTCAGCCTTTAAAAACTAACAAAGCCTTGGCTTTTTTAAAGCTAGTAATACTTAAGCCTTTTAAGAGCTGCATTGCTTAAGAAACCTTAATAAGTGATGTCGACAAAGGAAACAGAAGTAATATCAAGATTTATGAATACGAGAAAAGGAAAAGTGCCACAGTATAAAACATTATAGAAGTTTTTGAAAATGTGCTGGATATCCGTAAATGTCAGCGTTGGTTCGAAAGTTCCGTTCAGGTGATTTCAGCACTTGCTCTCGATATTCTTAAGGATTTTGTTCAGTCTAATTCTGGACAGGACGCTCAGGAAATGACAAGGATTTTAAATGTCAGTCATGAAACAAGAGGTAAAAAATTTAGAAACAAAAAATTCACAAAAATGGTATTTAGGTGTTAAAAGAACCTGTCTGAAAGACGTGTGAATATTGCTTCATCTCTATTGCCTTGAATGCCCGTTAACCATTTCTGACCATAATTGCTAAGATAGATGACAGGTGTGTTCTGTAATACAATATTAGACGTAAAAGACCATTGCAAGATCGCAAACTATAACCCTTTCCAACTTTAAGACCTGTTATCCAACAGAAGAAAGCTATAGTTTGAATCTGGTTGGTTGTGAAAGGAGTTATTCATCATATAAGTTTATCAACATAGCTGGGCACGACTTTAAATAATTTTTTCATGTGCGACTTTGTCGCCGGATCTGGTGTGACTGCGACTTTGCGATTCTATTTTTGGCTCCTCCCGTGAAACTTGCGACTGCGACTTTTTTTCCCGGTGCGACTCTGCTAAATTACAAAGTAAACTTTAACGCGATAACAGAAACATGCTTTGATAAGGCAGAAAAACACATATATAAAACAGCTGCGGAAATTTCTTTCAAAATATCGTCTTTGTTCCTGTTCAAAGTTGCGGCAAAAGTCGCGGAAAATTGGCGGTGCAACTTTGCTTAGTCCGACTTTTTCAAAACGTTTGCGACTTTCGACTTTGCGACCTCGAAATACATAGTGTGGCAAAGTCACAAAGTCGCAACTCGTTGCCGCAACGCCCATCTCTCTTTATCAATAATAAGCAAAACGTTACTGAAAACCTAATGTTTAACAAATGCAACGTTTAAATGACGCGCTTCAACATCCTTCATTAGTCAATATTGATGTGTCCACCTTCTTTCGTAACAATACAAGCCCATACGTGGTACGTTTGACCTAAGAAAAAAAATAATGTCTTATGATGGGATGTTTTTCCTCATTCCACATATTATTCAACAGGCCTTGCACCATATGATCGGCGTTTATTTATGTCAGTACAACATCTAAATGGCAAAGTTTATTCTAATATGGAAGAGGATAAAAAAGATATAAAATAATATATTTCCTAAAAAAACCCGAATGAATTCTTAATGAAATGTACCCACTGTTTAGTTAGCCGATGGGTGAGAATTGTCGATAATGATGGAAACGACTGAATAAATATATTTCTTTGCATAATAAAAGTAATTTAACTTACCTTTTAAAAACAAACATTTATTTCTTGATCACTCAGTGTAATTAAAGTTTGGGATAATACTATTTTTTTTAATTAAAATATAGTTAAAGTTTCTTCAGAATGTTTCCCGAATTTTCCATTGAGTTAAGTTAGGAAATTGACTAAGAAGATCAATTCATTTTCCTTTTTATTGAGAACTCTTTACCAGTTCTCCAAACAGTAAGTCTTGGAACGTTAAGTTAGGGATATGTTCATCTTTTTTTCAAATTTTGAAATATTTATTGATGTAGTTATTTTATTTTAAGATATTGTGGTATGTAGTTAATTACTATAGTTACTAGTATGTGGAAATTGAATCTACTTGGATATATACAATGAGTGTATAGAATTGTGATATAACTTGAGCTTGTCTTTATTTACTTAGGATTATCGAACAAGACAAGGAAAGCTATTTGATGTTTTGTGGCCGAGTTGCTGTTTTTCATCTTCAAGACAGCATTGGATAGCGAGCCTATCGTACCCATGGGAAACACAGTCTCCGACTCCTTCATACGAACTTCGTCCACGTACACGGGCATTCCCGTGCGGTTAAGAATAATTTCGGCTCTCGCTGATTCGAGCGAGAGAGCAAAGCGACTTTTCTCAGTTCCTCGACAAATAACAACGTTCATAATCTCCTTTTTCTTTCCACCAGAAGCAAACTTTCCTTGGAACGAGACACTATTACAAATAAAGAATATGCTATACTCCCTCAATTTGGGGAAGAATAAAATCAGATTATCGAGAAAGCGAGATCGATTCAATCAGTCCAAATTAGTTCGGACGAGTCAAACGATCCTATTTCTCCGCCCTTCAAAGAGACTCCTGGCTCGAATCTGAGATCTGTCACTTTCGATGATTTCAAAGTAAGAAAATAGGTTCTACTGGCATACAGATTAGTCCTAACAGTGCAAGGGATGCTTAAAAACTTTAGCGTTCCGAACTTATCAAATTTGGTGCCCAGAATCGGCCACATACTAAATAACAAAAGCATTTCTGAAGGACATAATATGGCTAACATTAATGCGATCATTATGTTGCCAATTGTACACATTAAAACTTGATTATATTTGACCTCACTCAAGCTTGAAATATTTAGATACGATGTGCTTGGAACCTTCTTCAGAGTGGTTTACAGGTAAAGATAAATTTGGGTTCTGATGACCAATATATGTTACTGAGTTCGAACCTGTTTTCTCGAAGTAATATACAACATCTATTTCAATTATATACATAGATATATAAACATACATTTAACTAGAAGTGATATGATAAAGCTGCAAGCAAAATCAACCATTTTATTCCATACAACCTAAGTTTATTTTAGTTCAACATTTAGATTCATTTTGATACAATATTTAATTTTTCTTATAAATTGGCATCTATGCATAATTAGGTGAGGCACTTTAGATGACGATACTACTGCAAAAGGTAGTAATAATCCTATGACCTTATCAGAAGCATTTATCCCTTGATTTTTGTTGCTGTACGACTTTGGGTGAGCCCTTATACTCCAACGTGTTTTTTTCTTACAGATTTTAGTGCAAGCTTTCTATTCATTCTCTTTCATATTTACCAAATTCAGTAATTAAGTCGTTTTCAATATTAGCTTGATTTTATATATTTTAATATATTTATTTTTGGAATCAGTCATGATGTATCATTGAGATTTAAAGGATCATTAATGCAACATGACCTTAGGGCAGTTTGAGACAAGCTATGCATCAGCTCTTTTACGAGAAAGTACCTGGCCTGGACTCACGCCATCTTCAACTAAGCACCAATTTTTCCAGGTTTTTTTCTCCCCTTTTCTTCTGAACTTTCTTTCGCGTCTCTGCCAATCGATCGCACGAGTGCGTTGCGTTTAAAACCTTCTGTTATTACCTCGAAAAACCACGAAAGTTGCAGTTGTTGTACAATACTTACCAGAGGTAGCTATTGCGACGCTGATACACATCAATATACTCGTGAATTTAGCCAAAACTGAACCTTATCAAAGAGCAGCCTAGACACTTCGTTCGAACATACACGAATTTCATGTGAGGAACAAGAGAAAGATTTTACCCATTAGAACGAGATAAAATTAGATTTTAAGGGACTTCGCTTCTTTTTAATAAGGTCTGTAAATCAAGGCGAAAGTTATTGGAATTACATTTTCCTTTTCATCGGATAATCAACCTATTCAGCCCTTTGCTCGATCGAGAGCCAGGCAGCGCGCTCTTCCGGAATGGTTGTGTACTAGTGAGAACTAATTTAAGGTAATAAATAATGAAAGCTTCACTCAAATAAGGCTAAAATACATTTATGTATGTTTCCCTCTGAGTCACACTCATACATAAGCCTACTTCTATATTGATTGATTCAAGGCTAACGAAGGCAAATTGAGAACAAAACGAAATGAGAAATTGCCTTAAACAATAAATCCATTATTCCGTATAATAGACGCATCTTTTAAATGATTAGAGTATCTGGTAATACAAGTTTTCTAAATATATCATAACCTATTAAACATTTTGGTTGTTGGATAAGCTTAGGTTTCGGTAAAGTTTATTATCCACGTTAATATCAATTTCAGCAAATGAAAGAATAGGGAGCGAAGAGAAATCAATAACATACAAGATAATGCGGAAAAAAATCTTCCATCAGACAAAATGAAAGCAACACATATTTTCCGGTCTGGTTTGGCAACTAAGATCACGGCCAGCCTTTAAATTAGTTTTCTTACGAATAAAAACAGACCATGAAAAAATAAAGGAAAGAACTAGACTAAAAAAAAAGCTACATTATAGGAAAGTTCAATAACATTTTGTCTCGAACAAATACATGGAGAAACGTTTCCTTGTGGATGATCCTCAGAATGTCAAGGAAGAAAAGGTAGTTTCAACGTGGTCGAGGGAAGAAGGGTAGGAGAGTGCCATTAGATAACCTTTTGGGATCATTCTCACGCCCTTAGGGGCTCATTCCGACACCTTTTAAGGCGGGGAAGAGGAGTAAATTATTTTATATAGTTCTTTCTTTTGTTTCGCAGAGGGTTATTGTGTGTTTTACTATAAGATGGCTGGAGTTATTTATTGATGGGTATGTTTGATCTGAAAGGTTGCTCTTATCATCCTTACACCCAAACAAAACATTATATATATAAGGAAAAATTATTCCGTTTTCTCTTTTAATGTGGTTTAATGGATTCATTTTCATCATTCTCTCGTGCTACTTTGACATATATATATATATATATATATATATATATATATATATATATATATATATATATATATATATGAAAATTAACCCACAGGAAAATGAAAAGATGAATCCAAGCACTTTCGAACTATATTTACAAGTTTATTTTCAAGGAATAGCTTGCAAATATAGTTCGAAAGTACTTGGATTCATCTTTTCATTTTACTGTGGGTTAATTTTTATATTATTGCTTTCCTCACGTGTCACTTTGTAAGTTTGTTATTATTATATCCGCTGAAGATGGTCATTGCTAAATACCGAAACATCCGCCAAATAAATGTTTAAAGCGATCATAGGGTCTTAATAGTCCTCCTGCTATATATATTTATATATATACATATATATATATATATATATATATATATATATATATATATATATATATATATATATATATTGCGCTTTCATAAATATTTTAGAATGTATTGAGACTTTTCCTAATTATCACTTCGTACATCAGGTCTCAAATTAAAATTCTTTGATTTAGTCTCACAAATTTAGGGTTGGGGGACGAGGGCAATCTTGTTCTTCTATATAAGCCTATGTATTCTGCTTTCTTGTTCATTCCTTGAAAAGGTCTTTGCAAATAAAGACGAAAACACTCGGAATCTCCTTTCCTTTTTATATCATGACTCACTGGCTACTTTGTGAGCTCTTAATCATCTATATATTCAGGATGCGTCAGTATTTTAAGGATATCACTTTGAATAGCTTTAAATTTCTCATAACTATTTTTTTTTAAATTTATTTTTTCAGATTAATAATGAATAACGAGGCAAATGAAAATGCACGCTGTAAGTGTTGCTAAGAAAGCTCGCCATATTGATACAGAGATTACTCGCTTTCTGAAAGTTGCCAAATCCTTCTTTGCCAAAGTTAGAAAAGACCTGGAAACGGCCGATAAGGATCCGACGCTTGCAAAGGGTTCTAATACATTTAGAACGAAAGAAATTTGGCGGAAAATACAGTAAACAAAATAGAAAAAAAAACACAAAGTCGATCAGAGCCCTTGCAAAGGACTTCAAGGTTTCCGAATGCGCCATCAGAAGAGTTGTGCATGGAGATATCCGGTACAAGTCGTATGTGATGCGGAGAGGTCAGTTCATATCAGGTAAACAGAAGAGAATCGTTTGATCCGTGAAAAGCACTGCTTGCCCTCCACGTTGAACATCAAGAAGCTGGAATCCTTTGGTTTTTCTATGATGAGACAAACATCGACCATGACCAAAAGGTAAATGTATGGAATGACAGATGGTTTTGCAGAGTGCCAAGTGAGGTTACAACTGTAATGCATGCAAAGTTTCCAGCAACTGTGATGATTCTGGGAGTTTTTAGCAGTAAGGGAAATGTTATGACTCCTCAGTTCTTTTCTTTGCTGCTGCATACACAGAGGTTATCGAGAAGGTTATATGGCCATGGATCAACAGTTCCCAACGGAAGACCTTAAATCTTCCAACGAGACCCTGCACCATCTTATAAAGCTAGAACAACCCAAACATAGATGCGTGCCCATTTTAACGACCATGTTCTCTCAGGCAAATGGCCTCCTCATTTACCCGACCTTAATCCAATGCACTATTACGTATTGAGTTTATCGAGAGAGAGATATGAATCAACACCTGCATAACACCATTCAATCTCTCAAGTCCGATATAACAAAGAGTCTGTCCGAATTTGATCAAGATCATCCGATTCGGGCATGTCAACTTTTCAGATCCAGAATTGAAGCAGTCATTGAAACTAATGGTGGATTCATTGAAAATGCGTACATTGGGATGACTTCTACAACCCTGTCTCGGCGACTAACAACACATCTCCAAGAAGGACGGAGCCATCAAACGCTACCCTGCAAAGCAATCGGAAGACCCTCACCCGTGAAATGTTGAAAAGAATTACAATCATCATTCTCCGGGAGAGTGATCGGCGACGACTGCGCACGGCTGAAGCCATCACTATATGGAAGCAAAAACCACAAATAAACATCTAGCTCCAGCCAGAAACCAGTTTTCCCACCACGCGAGGTCTCAATCCTAGCCGCATTATATCATCGAGTGCCTCCCGTTTACCTTACCTCCTTTGCTGATTACATATATATATATATATATATATATATATATATATATATATATATATATATATATATGACCAACCAGTCAGTTTCGTCTCACTGCTGCGCGTGCAAAGACCTCACCAAAGAAGCTTTCACAGATCACTGTCGAGCGCTCAAATCTGCCACGTTACTTCTGCCAACGAGAGAAATTCCCCCCGTCGCCTTCTGCGTGCTCGTTTTCTGGATCTATTTATGTTTAATGGTATTGAGTTGAAGATTTACTTTGGCAATCTTATGTCATTTCTTCAAGCAATGTGTCAAATCCATTCTTACTTGAGAGAAAGAAAGAAACTCGAACCTCATCTTAATAATATACATCGTCCACTACCGTATGATAGGATATCGGGAACTATGTTAAGCCAGTTCTCATATTATTTCTTCCATCTTCCACAGTTTTCCTTATTTTATTTTCGAGTAAATGTGAATGCAACACCTGTTCCTTCCCACGGGGGATTCGTCCTCCCTATTGGTTTTATGCGAACCCCTGTGAACCAGACTGGCAAATTGGACGCCTGGAAAATTAAATAGCGTACGAGCACGTACCAATCGATGGAACAAGACACACCGTCATAATTTTTCCCAACCATCAGAGACAATTCATGAAATTTGGAGGGAAATACAAAATTTAGTTGACATCAGGATATAATAATTCTCAGTTAAGGTACTGATAAGTTTCAGTTGAAATTAAACGTTGTAGAATTTTTTTATTAAAAAAATAAGGAGATTGATTCGGTTTTATTGCTATAAGACTCTCTCAGAAGTCTCAATCCCTATTGTTTCTCATTAAATGACTAATAGGAAATTTAATACAATTTCGATACCAACTGTATTAAATTTATATTTTTAACTCCAGATGACGGATTTAAAGCGTTAATCTTCGGTATAATTATTGTCAAGACTTTGAATATGGATTGAAACAATCTTAATAAAGATACAAATATTTTTTACTAAATGACATTATGTGATATTATGTGATATTGCATATATTTTTTTCTTATTAATCTAAATGATATTAGTATATTAGCATAGAATACACATTGATAATCAAAGACCAAAGGTTTGGAAGAGAACATTTTTATTTCACTAGTACATGACTAGTTTCGGAGCATCTTACTTCACTCCACTATAAAAAGACTATGAAAATATTACCTTATTCTTTATACACAAAAGGAGAGAAGAAAAGAAAATAACCAAACAAGAGAAAGAGAAACACGCCCAAAGGACACATGGGGGAAAGAGAGAGAAGGAGGGGCTGACTCCTTTTAGGGTTCAGGTGATAACTCAATCATGAGATTAAATTTTAAATCCCTCTCGACAGATCAAAGTTTTAGAGAGAATCGATTAGTGCGGATTCGACCACCTGTTGCTTAACACAGTGATTCAATATATATATATATATATATATATATATATATATATATATATATATATATATATATATATATATATATATATATATATATATATATATATATATATAAGAAACTCACAAAAAAGTAGCGCGTGAGTAGAGCAATAAATGCAAAATATTCCACAAGAAAGTGAAAGGCGGTTTCCAAGTACTTTCGAACTTGTTCAGTTTATTCTCATCGAATAACGAAAAATTTTACAAAGGTGGTATATATATGTGTGAAACAGAAGAGCAATGCCCGCCCGTGTACAACGAAAGGACGCAAAATAGAAAAATAATATCAAAGACGGATGTCAAGTATAAAACTAAATAGATAAGTTCTACTTCCGGAAAATTCCAACCTGTGCGCAAAGAGTGTATACATTTATGTGACTAAACTAAGTACATACATATCCGATTGTGAATACATAAAAATAAACAAGAGAGACATAGCTAAATTAATAAATCAAAGGGCTAAGATTTAAAATGGACAATTTCGTTATAAATAAGCCTTTTAGGCGAGAAATTAATGAATAAGCATTCAACAATATTTCTTTGAATAAAGTCATCAAATTTGTAAATAAATTTAGCCGAATTCCAATTGATTGGGTGACTGTTTTCCGATAAATGGACAAAAAAAAAGCGCTGCTGAATTCCCCCCTCCAAATATTGTATTTATGTTGCGTCAAGCGTACACTTAATGATTTACTGGTTTGCCCAAAGTATTGCTCAGGGCAAACTGAACAATCGAAGGAATAAACTCCCCATATACTATTGTTATTATTATGAACCAACATTTTATACATGGTAGACTAATATTTGAGAATAACAGAAATATTTAACTTATTCAAGAGGCAAGGAAGCAAGGAAAAAGACTCAGAAAACGGTAAAACAAGGGAGTTCTTAAAATTGTATGTGGGAGGGATTTCCGTTCTATAAAAGGATTTTTTTTCCCCCAAATCTAGGCATCCGGCAAGAAATTTATGAGGTTAGCAAAGATTGGTACCAATTTCAAAGATCCTAGAAATCTCACGATCCAAGAATTCCGGGCTAGTGACCCGCAACCCTGCGGAGAAACATTGAAATAAATACAGACCGTTTGACTTTATCATTATGACCTGAGTAAAAATGAATATAAGAACCGGCGTTAGTAGGCTTACGGTAGACAGAAAATTTGAATCCAGATGGAGTCCTATGAATAAGTAGATCTAAGAACGGGGGGACACCATTTTGTTCGAGTTCAAGGGTAAATTTAATAGAAGGAACCAGAGAATTAACTTCCGTAAGAAATCTATTAACATCCTTAGAAGAAGGCCACAAACAAATAATATAATCTATATACCGGAACCAAAAAAGGGGAAAATCGATGAGGGTGGGAAATAAGGTAGTTTAAAAAAATCCCATATATATGTTAGAAAGAACACGGGATAAGGAATTTCCCATAGCCAAACCAAACTTTTGAAGGTAAAACTTACCATAAAAAGAAAACGTACAGTTTTTAGTGCACATTGAGATGAGTTCAATGAAAATATTGACAGGTAAGGAAATATTAAAGTTACGCAATTTATCACTAAGGAAGGGAAAAAGCTCATTAACATGCACTTTAGTAAAAATAGAACAAACATCGAAACTAACAAGGGAGAAGTTATTAGAATAAGGGATGTGGTTGAGTTTTTCAATAAGGTCGTAACGATTTTTAATATGAGAATTAGAAATGGTACCAACAAGGGGAGTGAGGTATGAAGTAAGCCATTTAGATAAGGAATATGAAACTGAGCTAACAGAACTACTAATAGGGCGCATAGAGTTATTAGGCTTATGAGTCTTCACAAGACCATATAAATATGGCAGAGAAGCATTACTAGATTTAAGTTTAGCAATTAAATCGGGAAAATGCTTAAGATGGGAACGCACTTTTTGTGGAAATCACTACTAACCTGAATCGTAGGATCTTTATCTAGGGAAACATATATAAAATGGTGATTTAATAATAGATCCATTTTAGCAATATGAGTCACTTTATCTATAATAACGACAGCAACAGATTTATCAGCTTTGGTAATATGTAGTGAAGAATTATTTCTAATGGCAACTAAAGCATGACGGAAATGTAAGGGGTAATTATAATGGGTCGGAGTCGCTAAACAATGGTAAACGCAACCTTTAGCAATAGAAACCGGCAAATCATTAAGTGTATGCTTGATGCAACATAAATACAATATTAGGACGGGGGAATGCAGCGGCACTTTCTTTGTCCATTTATCGGAAAACAGTCACACTATCAATTGGAATTCGGCTAAATCTATTTACAAATATGATGACTTTATTTAAAGAAATATTGTTGAATGCTCATTCATTAATTCCTCGCCTAATTTTAATATATCACTTGGTCTGTTTAAACTAGACCCTGTTATTAAAAGGCTTATTTATAACGAAATTTTCCATTTTAAATTCTAGCCCTTTGATTTATTAATTTAGTTATTTTTATGTATTCACAATCGGGTATGTATGTATTTAGTTTAGTCACATAAATGTCTACATTCTTTGCGCACAGGTTGGAATTTTCCGGAAGTAGAACTTATCTATTTAGTTTTATACTTCACATCCGTCTTTGATATTATTTTTCTATTTTGCGTCCTTTCGTTGTACATGGGCGGGGCATTGCTCTTCTGTTTCACACATATATATACCACCTTTGTAAAATTTTTCGTTATTCGATGAGAATAAACTGAACAAGTTCTAAAGTACTTGGAAACCGCCTTTCATTTTCTGTGGGATTTTTGCATGCATATATATATATATATATATATATATATATATATATATATATATATATATATATATATATATATATATATATATATATATATATATATATTGTTTGTTCCCAATCGACACTGTGGTTGGTTGCACAAATGTGGGGAAAAATTGCATTAACGTTTCCGGTGCCTATAGAATATTTTTTTCCTAAATCCTCTGAGATATTCTACCTTCAGTTTATCCTATGTACATTCCATCACAAGCTTTACATGGAATTTTAAATATGACTACTTTATCAAGAGAGGGGGTCACCATTGTTCTAAATACTACGGTACCTTGTACCTTTCCCATTTTTGTATTTCTCTACTACTACCGCTTTGTTTATGGGCCTCTTTCATTATTATTAATATTATAGAAACCACTTAAGCCCCCAAACAGGGTGAAGGTCACACATCGTAACCCCACAAAAGACCCAAAGGCACTGTAGAAGAGATAAGTCACATAAGAAATGTCTAGAATCCACAAAGTTAATACACAAGAATTCACTATAATCCACAAAGTTAAGACACAAGAATTCACTAGAATCCACGAAGTTAAGACACAAGAATTCACTAGAATCTACAAAGTTAAGACAAGAATTCACTAGAATCCACAAAGTTAAGACACACGAATTCACTAGAATCCACAAAATTAAGACACAAGTATTCACTAGAATCTACAAAGTTAAGACAAGAATTCACTAGAATCCACAAAGTTAAGACACAAAAATTCACTAGAATCCACAAAAGTTAAGACACAAGAATTCACTAGAGTCTACAAAGTTAAGACACAAGAATTCACTAGAATACAAAAATTTAAGACACAATAATTCACAAGAATCCACAAAGTTAAGACACAAGAATTTACTAAAATCCACAAAGTTAAGACACAAGAATTTACTAGAATCCACAAAGTTAAGACACAAGAATTTACTAGAATCTAGAAAGTTAAGACACAAGAATTCATTAGAATCCACAAAGTTAAGACACAAGAATTCACTAGAATCCACATAGTTAAGTCACAAGAATTCACCAAAATATAATAAAAATGATTTAAAATTATAAATAACAATTTATCTGCCAGTCCAAGTTAATCCTTCAGCCAGGCATATAAATCATGAAAAGAATAGTATTAAGAGCAGATTTAAAAACATTCAGGTCAGCACAATGAACCAATTCATTTGAAAGATCGTTCCCTAATTTGCCATAATATGGAACAAAATGTTTAGAAAACTAATTAGTTCTGAAGTTAATATGGAAAATGCATAGTCATTCAGAGCTAAGGTAAGCCTAATAAGTATATTGTGGATAAAATGAGCAGGTAGTCTTAAGTACCATGGATAGTTAACATTATGGAAAATCTTGTACAAACAACCAATTTTTCTACGTTTCTCCATATCGATTGTTAAATCTGGTAGAATGAAATGAATACAATTTAAATCTCGGTCTAATAATTTAAGATAACATTTAGCTGTAGAAAGCCATATAGGCATGCAATATTCATAACTTAGTAGGATGAATGCGAAAAAAGATTTTAAAACAGCGTCAGCATCCCTTCTGCCCTTCAGCACTTACTAATAAGTCCATGTTTTTATGTAATAAATGAAGCCATAGATCTTAGATGCTTCTCAAAAGTACGCTTATCATCTATAAAAACACCCAAGAGTTTAAGGTAGCGAGACCACCAAAAGAGACGCATAGAAAAACAATGGTGGATGAGGAGAGTAATGAGTCATCGATCTATTAACAATTATAGATTGTGGCTTCCTTGGGTTTGCTTCATATCCCACTTAATACACCACGACTGTATTCTAGAAAGGTTTTTATTCAGAGAATCAGCCACAGAAGCACGATCGCTAGGAGAGTTAAATGAGACATACAAGGTGCTATCATCCGCATAAGCAATTAATTTTTTATAGATTTGGCCACATGTCGGCAGTGTACAATATAAAAAACAAGGGACCCAAAACACTACAATGTGGAACGCCAGATAAAACACGGTTTAAAAGAGATAGAACTTCCATCAACTACATAAAACACGATGCTGACGGCCAGACAAATGTTCTCTGAATACATTGATATAAAAATTGGACTACGAATACCTTTCAATTGCAACTTATACAATAAAGACTTATGATTCACAAAATCAAAAGCAGAGCTAAAATCAAGGAAAATAACCCTGGTCTAGGAGCAAGCATCCAAAGAGGATTGAAGATCATAGGTTAATACCAATAAGGCATCACTAGTGCTAAGATATTTTCTCAAACCAAATTGCATAGCAAGCAAATTTTTTTCTGAATTCACAAACTTGTATAGTATTCTTGCTAATAACATTTCATAAACTTTTGAAAGAATTGGAGCAATATAAGTTGGTCTATATTCCAAGGGAAATTGTGAAGAAGAGGCTCCCTTAGGAATTGGAGAAACATTGACAGTTATCTATGATACTGGAAAACTACCAGAGGCCAGAAGACTTCTGAATTTCATGGCAAGTTTAAAAGCCAGTTGCTTAGATGAAGTTTTCAGAAAAAGTGGAAATATTTCATTTAGATCAGTACCCCCGAATGAATCCAAATCATCTAAATAATATTTTAATTCTGAAGACTTAAAGGGAAAATATGAGAGTTCTGGATTAGGATAACAGGTCGAAGGGAGATACAGTTCTTGATCACTTTGCTTTCCTTGAAACACGGATGACAAAATTTAAGCCTTAACAGATGGGTCAAAAGTCACTGTTCCATTGTCCATTCAAATGGGAGGTAACGTAGAATCAATTCCAAAAAGAAAATTCTTTAAAATGGACCAACATTTGTGCATTTGGGATGCATTGGTCAAAATTTCACGTAAATGAACATTATATTTTACCTGTGCATCAGCATAAACAGATTGAGCATGAGATTTAAGTCTCACATAATTTTCCCATAACAATCTATATTTATTGCCAGACCAGAGGCGATAAGCAGATTGCTTTTCTTGGTATGCCTCCCATTCTACAATCTTCAGTGAACCATACCTTGTCTTTTTTGTCTAAATCTTATGGTCTTAGCAGGAATTCTACGGTTATTATGTTAACAAGGTCAGCATTTAAATCATCAATAGAATTAGGAGATTTATAAATATTACTCCATTGCAAAGACTTTGAGATATACTTATACTAGAAACCTCCAAATTAAGTTTTAATTTAAAAGAAATGATAGAATGGTCAGACCTAACAAGAGGAGGCTAAATAACCGAGTCAATTACACCTAGTACATCTGTCAACAGTAAATCCAGGCAATTTCCATTGTGGAGAGTCTGTAGAAGTCTAAGTATATCCATGCATTAGTGCATACATAAATACACCGATCCACTTGCTTGCCCCCCCCCTTATTCCAAATTCGCCTTTTCGCATCGAATCTCCTTCACCCTTTTCGCGCTGACATAAAGCCGCGGTTTGAGACGAGGCAAGCTCGGATGGCGGCGAGGCGTAATTATTTTGCCTGTCCTGGCAGCAAACAAAAGGTCTTTCGCGTGACGATACGGATTTTATGAGAATCCGGTGCTCTCTCTCGATTTTAGCTCTTGAGGGAAATAAAAGAGAAAATTCCCCCTGGAGTCAGGCAGAAGATCTTGGACCTCCGTTGTGTGTGGAGCAAGTCCCACAAAGGAAACAGTTCGCTCGTTGCAAGGAAGAAACTTCGGGGAATTTGTTGTTGCCGCCACGGTACTTGTAGGTGCTAAACTTCTCGCAGACCCCCACCCCTTCAGAGTCAGAGGTTACACAGGACCTTCCTCTGTGGATTACCCTAGACGCAGCTGTGTAATCATTTTAGCTACCCAATCCAGGAGCCAATAATCGGAATGGACACTTCGAGGAGAAAAATTCAGATTTGAGTCACAGTTTGACTCGCCTTCGCGATCCGGCCTAGGATCATTACATCAAGATACCGGTCTAGGATTACCCACGCATTCGGTAACCTCGGACGACCGGGCTAAGTGCGAACATCGTCAGAAGAAGAAGTCCTTTACCGTCATACTCCAAATACTTTCGAACTCTAAGGTATCGTTAAAGTGAATTATTCCCTCCCCTAACTTCACCAGTTTAACCGTTAACTAGAATTTCCCTCTCGAGCTTATAACCTCGATTATTTCAAGTGATTAATTCAGTGCTTAATTCCATAATATTATTCATTTCATTCTGTCGGGTGCAATTAAGACGCAAGCATCCTAGTACGTAGAATTCAAGTGTAATCCCCACGAAATTATATAGACTTACCTATTCAATGCAAATCCTAACCCTATTTATACTTATATACGCTATTTCATATTTCTTATTCATGTATATTAAAGATTATTTTTGTATCTGTGTTTTTAACTATTTTGGACGATCCTTTGGCAATAAGCAATCCACTCGGCTTAATTCTCAATATTACATAAGTCCACCCATGACTGGCTTTTACTGAGTGAGAACACACTCAGGGGATCATTATCTTAATTTTGATCAAAAGTGAAGCACCAGGGTTATTTTTATTCACCGGAAGTGGCTACCGAAGGTATATTGGCTGCACTTCACCCCCACTTTGCTTTGGTGCGAGATTATAATATATGTCAAGGAAGTGGGACTGGGATTACCTACTCACTAACCCTCGACAGAGTCGATCCAGTAATAAGCTGTTTCCATCCTAACAAATTAGGAAAATCAAGTGCGGCTACTCCGGACCGATCAGTGTCACTAACTGAGTTGAGCCATTCATTCTCTATGATAAACATTCAGGTCACCGACAAAAATAAAAGCTTAATTACGGTCAGACTCCTGAATTCTATTCATAGAAGCAAGGAGACAATCAAATATCCTACTATCCAAATCTGGGTTACAGTATAGACTAAATATATAAATGTTATTAATTCTACTACTAACCTTAACTAATTGGACTTCATGATAATTACATTTAAAATGAGATCTGACAGAGGCTGAAAATCCAGACCAAATATAAGTAGTTTTTCGAGAAGCTTTCGTTAATTTGGCCATTATTTTTATATAAATTAGAAATGAAGTTGATTAGCTATTCGTTTGGTACCGCTCTTCTGCACTGTGACCGACCAGAGGAACCTGTTAGTAATAATCTTCATATTCAACCTGTCTTTGGTAGACCCCTAGATTTCCATTGATATATACCTCATCAAAATGGCTTGGCTCGGCTCTTGCGCTCTCGTTGTGCGCTTCGTCTGCGCGTTTTTTCGTTGGTTCGGTGACAGACTGAAGTAGTTTCCAAGGTATTTTACCGGCCGTTAACAGTGTGTCAGAGTTCATTTACTATAATTGTCGTGTTTTTTAATAGCTTGCTTTATTTTTGTTATTTTGTTTTTCCTGTTCAGTTTGCTCTCAGTTTTGAATTATTCTCCACGAATCGTTTCCTGTAATCCGCAATGTTAAGGGATGATTTTGATAAAGTTTGTTAACCGACCGCAGTAAAAACAAATAAAAAAAAGTCTTTTGAGTGAAATTTATTTGGACGGGCATTTGTATTAGTTTCCCTTAATGGGTTCTAAAACCTATTGTATTTTATATTTTGTAACACTGATTTCCACCTTTTGATGTTTAGCTCACTGTGTGTTCCAAATCACGGCTACCCATAACATAGGGTAACAGCCACAATGTCAATCCAAATCAACCTCCCATCCGGCGGATAACCAAATACAATACGGCGTAGCTTCGTTCATGCGCGACGCGGTTTTCCATTCGTCTTGGTCATACCTTTTCACACTAAGAATTATAGAGTCCAGAACCTTACCAATAGTGGTAATAGAGGGTGAAAGAATAAACTTGCAAAGAGTGGCAGGTAGCAAAGAGTTAGTATAGTTAGTATTGATACAATTTAATCTGACTGGAGAATGTTACCAGTGGTGTTCTTTAGGGGTAGATTTTGGGGCTGTTAATGTTCTTAATTTATTTTATTGATTTCGACATAGGTATAAGTAGCGACCTGACCATTAGCGAATCCAAGATAAAAATTTGGGGAGTGGTAACCTGAATTCTTCCTTCTGAGTATTCTGAAAAAAGGTCATTGATCATTAATAATGGTTATCTAACACAGCATTATAATAAATAACAGCATCTCATAAAGGAAAGAGAACTAACACTCTCAGATCCCGATTTCTTTTCCACACATCAGAAAATTATGAATTGTGGTTTGTTATAGTTTTTGTATGTCAGGTAAGGTATAATACTAAAATTAATAATTATTTTTGAGATTTACCTGTATTTTCGACATGTATCATATAAGATACATTCGATCGCGATTAAAAAAACCTGTTTTTATATATATTCTATATTATTACATAACTCTTCCTGAATAGTAGAATACAAATATGTCTTAAAAAAAAATATATAGATAAACGGGTCTGAAATTTGGGGGGAATTCTGCCCCCAGCCCGGATCCTGGATCTGCGCATGGACCCGAGCAAGATTTCTGATGATACTAAGTTGAGTAGGATTATAAGGGCTGAGTCCGTTGCTGAATTATTGCAAGAAAATTGACCAAACTATTCCAAATGTTCGAAGAAATGGCAGATGCAATTTAACATAAGCAAGTGTAGTGTACTTAATTTAGGTAGGTTTAAGCTGTTGAATAATTTTAAATTGAATGGGAGAGCTTTAGGAAAGTCAGGATGCGAAAGAGACAGGTGTTATGGTAAGTGCAGACCGCCATAGAAAGCAGTGCGTAAGTGCTAGGAATAAAACTAATAGGGTATTAGGGTTTATTGAGAAGAACGTGATAAATAGGAATGTTGATGTTGTTCTAAAACTGTACCTGGCAATAGATAGGCCCCTCCTATTGACTATGTGGCGCAATTTTGGTCACTGTATTATACATAGAACAGATGGATAATGGTTCGCTTGTGTCACTACAAAGAAGGATGACTAAGATGATTCATGGGTTGAGGAGCTGAGCTCATGGTGAAAGGCTCTATTGACTAAATCTTTATACGTTAGAAAGGAGAAGAGTTCGAGGGAACTTATTGAGGTCTTAAAGTGGGTAAAAGGTTTTAATAGGGAGACATAGGTAAGGTTCTAATTTTTAGTGAGCAGGATATGACACGTAACGATGGGTTTAAGATGGGCAAGTTTAGGTTTAGGAGAGTGGTAAAAATTGGTTCACATGACGAGTGGTAGATGAATGGAATAGGCTCACTAGTCATGTGATAGAAGCGTCCTCCCTGCGGAGCTTTAAGAATTGACTGGATAGATATAAATATGAGGATGCTAGGTGGGATTGAACTAGAAGACGGAAACAGGATAATCTTTGTATAGATTACCTACTAACTATCTCTATCACTCTCTCTACCTTTCTCTTTCTTTCTCTGTCCATGCCTATCCCTCCTTACAGTATCTGCGGTAGTTGGAACGCACTTCCGACGGAAGTTGTCAACAGTGAATCTGTTGACCAGTTCAAGTCAAGACTAGAAAAAGTCTTGCGAAATCGCCGTTAAGATCCTCGCGAGTGATCTTCGAGGTTGCCAACGGACACCTTCGAAGATTGCGCCAAAAGTCCCCTTCTTGTATGGACCGTAAGGTCTTCTAGAGTACTTATTTTCCTTGTAGCCCCTTGTAGCTTCTTCTTTCTTTTTTTCTCTGTCCATGTCTGTCCCTCCCTCTTTTTTCTTTCTCTGTCTATGTCTGCTTCTCCCTCTCTCTTTCACTTTTTTCCCTTTATCACCTCTCCTCTCTCTCTTTCTTTCTCTTTCTCTCCCCCTCTCTCTTTCCTTCTCGCTCTCTCTCTAACTTTCTCTTTCTTTCTCTTCTCCTCCTCCTATCTCTCTCTCTCTCTCTCTATCTTTCTCTTTCTTTCTATGTTCCTGTCTGTCCCTCTCTTTCTCTCTCTTGCTCACTCTTTCTCTCCTTTTCTGTCTTTCTCTTTCTCCCTCTTCTCTCTCTTTTCTTTTCCCTTTATCCTTTTCTAGATATTATTTTCCACCCTGGTTCAGCCGCCAACTATTTTCACTCAAGTGATTCTTATACATTTTGTTTACTTTTGACCCCAACTGTAAATATGAGGGCATGAAATCTTGTATGCATTGCCTTTGTGTAAAGATGGGTGAATAATTGGACAGAAAACGTTTTTCCGCCCTTTTGTAGCCATCTGTTACCATGTAAGTGTTTTATAGACTTTTATCTTCGTTTTCAGGCGTGGTTATCCTGGTTTAGGGCTGATAAATGAGTTCTCGAAGACTTTGAAAAGTATTCTTCACGCAGATTGTAGTCTATGGAAAACGACTTATTTTGATGAATACGCTGCGTGTGCACATGCACAGGTAAAGGCCCCCGCAACAAGGATGGAATTAATACACGTATGGTAGGATATACGGTTAGTAAAGCAATAAGTAGCCATTTTTGCACTATATTAGGTACAACTGGAGGACGCTTTTCATCCACTGCGCATATAGCAGTTTATGTTAGTATAAATTGACCTTTTTAGATATATTAAGGCAGAAACATATACCGCTATATCTGAAAGACGGATAGATATACAAAGTTACATGGATGTAGTCAGGTGGATAAGCAAACCATGTCACTCCAGGAGCACTAATTGTAGGGTTAATACTAAAATTAAAACCAAAATATGGCTTTTTGGAGCAAGAGGAAGACCAGGAGGTAGATAAGGAGAGGAAGAGTAAAGGGAAGAGACAGAAAAGGGTGAAATATCGTAGACGACTTGAAAGGTGACCTACGTGGTCGGTGGACCTATAGCTTTACGTGGAATCCGAACCACTTGTATCATATATCCTTTTACTCTTCATTTTTGTCACTAATGCCCCTGTCCCACGTATTCCGTGTTTGGCCCGTACGATGTGAAGGATAGAAGAAAGGTGTATGGTGCCCGCAAGGAGTTAGTAGAGTTGCAATTAAATGCTACGGTGCATGGAGGTCATTTTAGGTATGTCTAGTTATGAAATTTATTATTTTAAGTTAGCAATTGCCTTTTACGGGTTTCTATCCTTTGTTTTGGTGCATGTTAATGTTATTTACGTGTTTTTATTGTTTTTAGAGTGGCGTTCAACCCGTTATAGCTGTTAGGGTTTATTACTACTGGTAAAGTTTTACTCTTTCTATGTCACTTTGTTTTTCCTTTTTTTATCTGTAAATAAGTAAATTCTCGTTTACTACATTTAATACTCACTCTCTTTCATTGGTCAATTCTATCCTGCGTAGATTTCTAGTTCCTCCTGGTCGATTCTTGGAGTATATGTAGAGAAGAGTATCTGTGCTTTCCCCTCCTCTCTTGGGCTTATCAATTCCATGATTTCCTGTCCTACTTCTTGTTGCATTTTTATATCAGTTTCTTTTCTCTCTTTTCTATTATCTTATTCAGTGGTTTTATCCTCGCTTCTCTATGTAAGTCTTGCGATCTTCTCATGTCTCTTATTCTTGTGTTAGTGATAACTGAGACTGCTTTGTTTTGTATACGCTGCAGTTCAGTCTTGTTGCTTCTATGGATGCTGTACATGGGTATTACTGGGTATATCATTGCAGAGGTAGATTTTCCTTTTATTTTTCTGATTAAAGGATCTGAATTGATAGAGTATGCCCATGTCCCTTCTTCATTTTTCCACTTTCTCTTTGACATGTTTTGTGTATCCGGTCCTTGTTATCGTAAGTCCTAGTACTTTGGTCTCGCTTGCGTAGTCATATCTATCTCCTTTAATTATTATGTCGCCGGTTTGTGCTGATCATCCATTGCCCTCTCGTAGGCCTCAATTATTCCTATTTCTTGGGCTGTTAGTATTGCTTGCATGTCAGGGTTCCTGGAAGGGCAGACGATGATCAGTGTGACGTCATATGCGAAATGAATATTGAGGCATCCTTCCTTAAATGGTGGAGGGATAGCCGAGGTGTACACAGAATATAATGTGGGACTCAGACATCCTCCGTGCGGAAGGCCAGCTTCCATGTTGAAAATATCGCCTCGGTGGTTTCCTATTTCGATGTAAGCCCGTCGTTCCTTTACATAGTCGCAGGTTAATCTTTCGAGTTTATTGTTTATTCGTAGCTGTAGTATTTTATACTGCATTCCCGTTATCCATTCTTTATAGAATGCTTTTGAAACATCCCTGCAGACTATATGGACGCTAGCTTTTTCTTTTCAGCTTTAGCTATTATTTCCGTAATGACCATGAGGGTCATTTGCGTTCTTCTTTTCTTCCTAAATACAAATTGTAGTTTGTTCAGAAGCCTGTTTTCTTCCAGGTGCTCACTCAGTCGTTGATTTAGTATTTTCTCAAACACCTTACCAATGAAGTCAAGTAGAGAGATAGGTCTATAGCTTTGCACTCGAGTTGGTGGCTTGCCTGCTTTAGGGATAAGTATCATCTTGGACACTTTTAGTTCTTTAGGGAATCAGCCGGTGTTAAGGCAAGCGTTAAATACGTTTGAGATTCCCTGTAGTATCTTCTCCGGTGCTTCTTTGTAGTATTTCTTGGTTAGATCGCATCTTCCTGAAACTTTCTGTTTGAATTGCGAGATTGTATTTTTGATATCCTACACGCTGATTCTTGCGTTGATCCCGTCGAAAGTGTCTATCGATGCATCTACTGTTGGACGTGGAACAGTTCTGTCAATTTCCTCGTTGAGTTCTCTTACAAAGTTGAATTCCTCGTTGTCCTCTTCATTTATGCTAAATATTTTTCTCCAGTGGTCCCTTAACCTTTGTTCTATCTTGTCTTTATCCTCTATGGTATTTCCTTGGTTGTCTTATATTTCCATTTTTGGGTCCTGCTTTGCCTTTCATTCGATTTATCTTACTCCAAAATTGTTTTACAGGTGCTTCGTTGCCAATTTTCTGTATTGTTTTGTTCCAGTGTTCCTTTTGTCTGTCTATTATATCCGAATTCAGTTCTCGCTTTGTCTTTCTTATTTCGTTGTCCTGATTTTTTCTGATATTTCCTTTAGTCTTCTTTGTTTCCGTACCATTTCTGGTGTCCAGGTGAATGTTTTAATTGTTCTGTAGCAGTTTTTCGGTATGGCTTTCTCGTCAGCCGCTTGCATTAGTGTTCTTATTATGTCTAATTCTTGATCTATTTCTTCTAGTCTTCTGGTGTGTATGTGCTGAGTTCTCTCTTATATCTCTCCCAGTCTGCTCTGTGAAAGGCTTTTCTTGCCTTACCTGGGATTTGGATTGGTTTTTGGTTTATTGTAAGGATAGTTCCTGTGTGGTCTGAACAGGGTATATCTTTCGGTTGCATATAATAATTACATGGAAGATACTTATTGCCTAAACACATATCCGGTTTTGTGGCTGTAGTACCCGTCTTTGGCAGATACGTCTTGCGAGCAATGCTTCGAGGTTTCTTCCTATTCCGTTTCTGGTTCTGTACCGACTCACTCGACAGTGAGCGTTAAGGTCGACAATAAAGATTACCGGGTTTCTGTTGTCGAAGATCTTGATAAAGTTATTAATAAGCAATTTGTTTCTTCTTGGCGGTTGATATCCCGTTGCTATAATGATGTTGGTTAGGTCCATTCTTACTTCGATTGCGATATAAGATTGGTAGAGCTTTTCCTTTGTTCTGAAGTCAATGCTTTTCTTTATTGCTATTGCAGCTCCGAAGTGAGGTTGCCCCGTAGGGTTTACCACTAGTAGGTAGTAATTACAAATATTAATTTCGTCAGTTTCTAAGTTGATTCCGTGCGCTGATATTAGGATGATGTCCGGTCTAATTTTTTGAAGATGTTACCGTACATCTGCCTTTTATCTCTCCATCCGTTTATGTCTATTTGTAAAATCTTAGGTCCGTCCTATTCGTTGATCCTGTGGCGTTTCCGGTCCGTTTGATCTATTTATCCGTACTCAGAAATAAGTTTTCTTCATCTCCGTTTCCTAGTAGTTCTCCTAGATTCTTTGGTTTTTCCTTTGTTGATGGGGAGGAGGGCTGGGAAAATTCCTTATTGCGGACTGGCTCGGACTCCTTCCCAACTTATACCTCCTTTGGCTTTGAGTTTTTCTTGTGGTTTTTCTAGTCCCCTCCCTAGTTAACTCATAGCTTGTGTCATCTGAATCACTTTCCTCATCTGATTCGGTTGCTGTTTCTTCTCCTTGTTTTTTTTTTGTTTTTGCTGTTTCCTCTCCCGTCTTGATGTGGCACGACTATGGGTTCCATGCCATTTGCTTTTAGTAGGGCATTTAGGGTATTCTGGTAAGTCCCTGGTTGAAGAGCGTTTTGCACATGCACGTGTATCACGCATGTGTAAATATTTCCTATCATGCTTCCGGAGGTATTGGGTAGTGCGTTTGGTGTGTTCACTTGGTTCTTAGTCGCTGATGCGTAGGTGTTGGTCATGTTTTTCTTATCTTGTAGTTCCTCTTCTCTTCTTTTTATTGCCTCTTTTCTTTTGAGGCATTGCATCGCCATTGTGCGGTGATTGCCCTCGCAGATCACGCATTTCTTGTTGGGCTTGCTGCACTTCATGAAGTCATGGCCTTCAGTGGCACACTCTGAGCACATAACTGGTCCTTTCTTGAGGGCAGTTTGCCGAGGTGTGCTCTTCTATTGCATAGCATGAGAAACACATTTGTATGTTTACAAATGTGTCACGTTGTATATTCCCTGGTGGAATTAGCATACTGAAAGCAAGTAAGCCCTTTTCTTGGGCTTTTGCTGCCATGTCAGGGGTTTAGCAGATTACTTTAAATACGTGGGTGTAATCTTTAAATTTGATTATCTCTGGCTAACCTTGGGAGAACTTTGGCAATTATATTATTCATAAGAGAATGTAAAACAATATAATTTATAATGGTTTCAAATTTCGTAATAATCGGCCGAATAGTTATGATGTTATGGCAAAACAATATAATTCCAGGGCTAACTTTGGGAGGACTTTAGTAATTATACCGTTCGAAAGAGAATGTAAAACAACACAGGGGTTTTAAATTTTGTTAGAATGGGAGAATAGTTAGGATGTTATTGCCAAAAAAATATAATTTTCTGACTAACTTTGGGGAGGGGGGAGGACTTTGGCAATTTTATCACTCGAAGAAGAATGTAAAACAACATAAGGGTTTCATATTTCGTTAGAATCGGCCGAATAGTTATGATGTTTTTGCCAAAATAATATAATTCCCGGGCTAACCTTGGGAGGAGGATATAAAAGAACACAAGTGTTTCAAATTTCGTTAGAATCGGCCGAATACGTACAATGTTATTACAAAAAGAAAAAAAGAAGCAAAACAGCGACTGACCGACCGACATAGTGACATGTAGAGTCACTCACGACTAGACTCACACGCGACTAAAAATCCTGCCGTTTAAAGGAAGAACTTGATTCCGAGCGCTTTATTATGCCGGCCTCATTCAAGGAATGAGAAAAAATGAGTACATCGTTTAATTGAAGACACAGGTGGGCGGGGACAGATTTAATTGATAAAAAGGTTTTCTTTTATTCAGGTTTTATGATGTTTATAATCGAGGCAATACAGATTCCAGTCTGTTTCGTGATAATCATTTGAGATAATCATTTGAATATAATAGTAAAAAAAAACTGATTGATATTAAGTTTAGTATTAGTGGATTAGCATAGGTATATACGCTGATACTAAAAAAAAAGCCGTTCTTTCTCAAAGCTTTTATTTTTCATTACGGTAACGACGTCAAAAACAAAGAATTTTCATTATCAATGTCACTGACCCAAATAATATCAATGGTTTACGGTAAAAAAAATATACTTTTGAAGAGCTATATTTGGCTTTGAGCCACGGCAGGAGACAAAATCTTCTCTGCTGATAAGCCAAATATTTCTGTAAAATTTTCCATTAAAAGAACCTTTACGATCAGTGATACATAAAGAACCACAGAACACCCAGAGAGCTCATGGCTCCGCCAAAGCCTTTGTAATTTAAACTTGAACAAGCATAAAATAGTTTCCAGAACAAGTCAAGACAAAAACTTAGTGTTCACCAGTCTTTGAGACATTTATAATACCCTTAAGTGTTTATTCCCTTACCATATGGGGACTCTAGTAAATGAATAAGATATCCCAGATCTGCCTCAGACAGAAACTAAGAGATATAATCGAATTCTTAGATCCTGGAAACATATCTCTAGCATTTGGAATCATATATTTATCATTAATGGTTTGTGACTTATCAACAAAAATATGAGTTTCCGCAATAGTAAAATTAATCCGGATTTCTACTCTCGATTAGCCTTAGGACAAATCAGATAACGCTATATAATTCCATTCACCCTGGAAAGCTACCAGTTCCATTAGGAATAATCATGTGCCTAACTTCAGTAGTTTGTGAATGATCAACATAGAGCTGATTTTCCATAAAGGCGGACACAGATCTTGTATTCGTCCAGACATGGCAGATCTTGATCTTTTATTCGTCCAGACATGGCAGATCTTGATCTTGTATTCATCCAGAGATGGCAGCGCCTGAAATTGTATACGCCAGATATGGTAGATTCGGATCTTGTATACGTCCAGATATGGCATGTTCGGATCTTGTATTCGCCCATACATGGCAGATGCGGGTCTTGTATTCGTCCATATATGACAAATCAGGATATTGTATTCGTCCATAGATCGTAGATCCCGATCTTGTATTCGTCCATATATGGCAGTTACAGATCTTGTATTCGTCCAGATCTAACTTTTTACCTTAAACAGATAGACAAAGTCTGTTTGAAAAATTCTAAATCTAATTTATCTTACCTACACATCGATGGCGCTCTTATGTTTCTCCTACTCTCTAATACTTTACTGTGACAAGGTAAAGATTGCCCATACAAATATACATTTTAATCCCATAAATCCACATTCTGTGATCAATGATCAAATTGTATGTGTTAGTAGACCGTCATAAGTTGTCCATCACTGGGTATTTTAAAATTTACTGCCCCATCACTTTTTTGTATTCCAAAATATGCTAGAAAATGCCCTTTCTAGCACAATTAAAGAAAGGAAAGATGCTCAGGAATCCATCTCTACATCTAGATTCATCAAATTTCCCAATAATCTGGAGTAGCTAGCCTACGTCTGGATTGGACCCCTCCTCTATCAAATAGACCTACATTCCTATCCACTAAGATATTTCTTTGCTTCCACCAGATGCCTACAGTCCCCCAACCCATTGGCCCCGCCAGTGTCCGATGACCCTTCTACTAATGCCCACTGGTACCTCTCATCTACAGTAGATCCACTCTTCTATGTCCTTTCGTTCCATCTGACCAAGTCAATCAGATCTCTTTTGGTACCAAAATAGGCAGACCTACATAAGGTAGGTCACATAACCTTCGCCAAACTCTATTGACGGAGGTATTTCGACTAATAAAAAGGAAATGTGGGCTGTAGGCACTATTCTAGGAAGGTATTGATGTCATTAACAGGAATATTAGTAAGAAGGGAGCTCAAGGTATTTTGGTAAACGGAGGAAATTGAGTCTGCTGTTAAAGTTTTCATTATAGTGGTTAACACCATCTTTAGTGTCTAAGGTTTTAGCTAATTTAAGACAATTTTGATGTACTAAATCAAAAAATCCATTGGTTTTGCTCAATCAGGTGAACTTTTTGATTGATCACCACATGATGTTTTTACGTTTTTTTTTTACATGTATGGGTATTTTCTATTTTTATGATGCAAAAATCTTTATTTTTTTAAATAAATGAATTCTGAAGAGTTTACATGCGGCAATTTTTGAGTTACTGGTATTTTTCTTTTGCAGGTGAATGAAATGGATTCGGCCAAAAGATCTTGTAAAAATAAGCCCGATCTATTCTGCTACATCGGCAGCAAATACACTGTTGTTCCTAACAGGAATCCAGTCACAAGTTTCATAAAGCTTGGTTATCATACTTATTTTGGTATGAAACTTGGTGACCAGGTTAAATCTTGGGTGCCACATATGATATGGTAAAACATGTACCGATTATCTGTGTCGTTGGACAAAGAATAAGAAGATATGTCTGAAGTTTGGAATTGCCATGGTTTGCAGGGAGCGGATAAACCATCTCACTGACTGCTACTTCTACGCTATTGATTTGACTGGAATCAACAGAAACAACTGGAGCAACCTCAAGTATCCTGATCTTCAATCAGCACAACGTCCTATAGCACATTGTGATGGAATTCTAGTACCTGTCTTTGGAAAGATTACTGAAATTAGTGACGAAGATTCCTCCAGTGTTGGAGAAAAGGAAGAAGTGGTTTTTGACAGTGATGCTCCACATTATTTTTTTCTAAAATCAGCTAAATGATAGTTCGCGATCTCAGCTTGTCAAAGTCCTCTGCCAAACTGTTGGCATCCATATTATAGGAAAAAATCCCTACTTTCTGACTGCGCTCACATCACCTTCTAACGGAAGAGATATCAAGAGTACCTCCAATTTTTATCTGAAGAGAAAGACTTGGTGTGCTGTACATATATTGCGCAGCTTTTGCACAAGCATGCAGTGCCACACTACCAACACGAAGATTAGAGACTGTTCATTGACAGCAGTAAGCGATCGCTGAAATGTGTTCTGCTGCACATCAACAACGAGTTTGCCTTTTTACCCCTCGCTAGCTCATCTTCACTGAACGAGAAGTACGAAGCGGTGAACTACGTGCTTGAGAAAATTTGTTATGATCAGCATCAGCTGATCATAACCTAAAGATGATGAACTTTTTGTTGGGACAACAAGTTCACCAAAACCCCGTTATTTCTGTGCATGTGCGATAGTAGGGACCGAACTCAGCATTACACGAAGAAAGACTAGTCTTTACTGGATAAATTGGTTCCTTGAAAAACAAGGAACGTCATAAAACCCCTCTGGTGGACAGAGACATGATACTATTCCACCGCTGCACATCAAGCTAGGCTTGATCAAAAAGTTCAGCAAAACTCTGGAGAAGGATGGTGGCTGCTTGATTTACTTGGGCCACGATTTCTCAGGATTAACGATGGGAAAGTTATTAGTTGGTATATTTGACGGTCCTCAAATCTGTTAGCTCATAAGTGATCCAGAGTTTTAAAACTCAATGAGCTTGTCATCAATATAGTGAATGCCTTCAGAAACCTCGACTGCAGCATGAACATCAAAATGCATTACTTATTCTCACATATGGATCTGTTTCCTGAGAATCGGGGATAGATGAGCGACGAGCTGGGAAAAAGATACCGCCAAGATATCAAAGAGATGGAGACCAGGTGTCAGGGACGCTGGGATGCAGTAATGAAGGCTGATTACTGTTGGACTCTGAAGAGAGACATCCCTACCGCAAATCATTAAGGAGTTCGAATAAACAGAAGTTCATGCCCTGAATTCTGAACAATGATGACCTAATATTCAATTTACATGTAATTTGCTTTATCAATGTTTATTATTCAAATACATTCATACCTTTTTGTAATATTTAGGTAATAAATTGTGTTAGAAAACGATATTTTTAGTCGCATTCACGCGATTCTATATGTTGCTACGTCGATCCGTCGGTCGGATAGTAACCATTTCTATTTTCAATAAGTTTTGAAAGCTTTGAAGGTCGTAAAGTCAAATGATGTGTTAGTTAATTCATAATAAGTTTGATAATTAATCATTTTTTTTCCTCTTTTTCAAATTTATTGGAATAAGTAAGGGCACGCTACTTAGGTCTGTTGACCTTATTATCTTAAAAACGTATTTTGGATTTGAAATTAAAAAAAAATCAACCGAACATAGCACAAATATGTAATTGATTTAGCTATAAGATGGAATTTTTAAAAACATGACTAGGCACAAAAACCTGACACGATGGGAGGAAACGGATGCCATTTCCTGATATAGCGGGACAAAATTGTCCTAAATGAGTTGAAAAAAAACCTAGACGACTTACAAAGATTTTTCTTTGTATCCCATTTTGTTATTAATGATTTTATAAATGGATTAATGATATGTGAATGAGAAATTGACCGGATCAGAAGGCTAGATACGCACCAGACTTGCATAAATAGCATTGGCACCCCCAAGTAACTAATGATTGGGCATTTCAGATTAGGGATTTTGATCACGCCATAGAAAAATTTAAAATGGGGCATTAAAATATTTAAATTGATTAATAAATTAAGGAAATCATTTTAGACGGCCTTGGAGACCGAAATAAATATCTTATTTATCTGCTCACTTGGGTTTTGTTCAAGTTTTAAAAAGTAAAGAGGATTCATAGCAGAATATTCCGTATTTTGAATACATGTTTCTGCATTATGACAACGGAACCACATTTAACGGGTTTGTTCAAATTAATACCTCGATTAACTTTTAACAATGTGATTAAACATCGAAATCTAGCCACAACGCCTAACTAGACAATCTTTAGCAAAAAGTTATTTGAACTTGAAATATTACGAGTAGAAGTAAGTATGGATAAAGTATGTGAATATTATTAAAAGAAATCTTGTAAAAGGAAAAATACATGAGTATTTTTCCGTTTAAGCATCCATTTATAAACTCCGCTTTAGCACAACAAAACATACATATATGTGAGAGGATGCCCTTCGAAGGACCAGCGTGAGAGGAAGCCCCACGGATTACCCCTTTCATTCCTTTCACTCCAAACCACGTGCTCCTTGTCGTGGGAATTTTAGAATCATCGAGAAGGAAGCAGTCCCGCACTGAGTCGCTCGACCCGGTTGTATTTGCTTATGCGGGGCACACCTCGCTCTCCCTTCCCCGCGATAACGCCGAATTCTCGCACCTATGCCTCACAGGCATGTCCTTTCTTCGCGAGCGCGGCCGTACAAACTCTACGCCATATCTTAGGGGAAAACTTCTCTGTCTGATCCAACTGTTATCTCGAAGTAAGTTTGCATAGACTGACGTTGAGAATCCTCTTGGGACCGCCATGCCCTGGGGCTATCTAACGGACCGGCTACCTGGCTATTTAACCCTGCGTCTGCCATTCCTCCTGGAGATTAAGAGTCTGCCAGTCGCTGCGTTTAGACCGTTTTGTCTGTTCCTCCGCGAAGTCTCACAAATCCTGTTCGAGTCGTACCTCTTCGTTAAGATCTCACCAGCAGATCGCCCTTAGTGAAGCTTTGGACCCTGTTCAGAGGCAAGCTTATCGAGCCACCTTCTTTCCGGAGAACTGTGCAGCCCCCCTCATCTCGTACCCCCATTCAAGACTCCCATTCTTCGTGTCTGAGACTCCCTGCCGAGCCGCGGAACGGTCTTGTGTTTGAGAATCCATCTCTCTGGAGCAGAAAAAAATCTCGTTCTTCAACAAGAAGTACTCAAACCTCCATCTACGAGTCCTCGTCAGGAATCACAAAAGTATCTCTTTCTCAAGACTCACAGAAGTATCTCCTCGAAGACCTATGCCGTTGGTCTTCCCCCTCGGAACACCACTAGGCTTTAAGGTAAAGCGATTTTGCATTGTAATTCCCTGAATATAACCCCTGTCAATTGTCACTTGCATCTCCGTTTAAATTGACTTTCCGCTCAAACTTAAATAATATCCATTGTTCGAATTAACGATAATTTTGCACTTACCGCTTAGCTCTGTCATATTGTAAACTGCAACGATCCAATTAACTATCCTTATAGAGCAATTTATTTTCCTTTTTGTATATATATATATATATATATTGCCCCGTTTATAATATATATATATATATATATATATATATATATATATATATATATATATATATATATATATATATATATATATATATATATATATATATATATATATATATATATATATATATATATATATCTATTAAAATTATATTTTGAGTCTTGATCTTTACATAGTCTTTGAACTGCAACTTGGCAAGCCTTTAGATAAATTCCGGTCAATCCTAAACGCACTCTAAAAAGCAAGATCTCCCATTCCTTTAATTGCTCCAAAGCATATCGCAGACGGCCTCAGGCCTCTGCACGTGCTTGTGTATGCGCCCTTGACCCAAGCGGGTCTTTACAGGCATACCTCGACATATATATATATATATATATATATATATATATATATATATATATATATATATATATATATTATTATTATTATTATAAATATATTAAAATCTGGTGTCAGGTAAAGTTGGATTATTTTCTATTGAAGGAACCCTTTTTCTTTTCAAGTCTTTCTCCCAGTTAAGTTGTTCGTTAACCAGGTCGCTATGTTCGTTCAAGGATATCTAAAGATAATGGAACAAATTGTTTATTTTTTTCTTTGATTGAGCATTTTATTGTACTCGTTTTTTCAAAGTTTATTTTCGTCGTGTGTGGGAATTTTGGGAGACGATCTCTCCCGAAATCCCTACTAATCTCCGTGCAGGATTATAAGACCATATGATTACTGGTCATATTGGGATTAATTTCTTAATCATAACTTTTTTTCTTTATTGATTGCGTACAATCATTTTGTGAGTAAATCTCCGTTGCGATTTTTGCTACGATCGTAAGAGCCCCATAATCTTTTTCGTGAGTTCCTTGGACGTGCCGAGCGGCCAGAGGCGCATTTATACTAGCACGATATCGTCATTTGAACGTTACCGACAGTAAGGAGAGATCCTTGGGTAGTTCGGCAAGGATCTAATTGCATATATTCAAGAGAAAGAAAGAAATAAAGGGACAGAAAAAAGGGAGCAAATAGAAGCTGAAGAGAAAAGAGAAAGAGAACAGAGAGAGATTGAAGAAAGAGAAAGAATTCGTCAGCATGAGCACGAGCTAAACAGAAACCATTTGGAGACCCTTTTCTTTAGCTCGAGGAATGAATCCCCATAAACACCATCAGTAAAGTTGACAATGTTTAAGGAAGAGACGAGGATTTCAGCGCCTACTTAACTCACTTTGAGAAAATTTTTGAAGTGAACCACTGGGACATTGAAGCCGATGGAGTCGCTCGACTAATCCCCCTCCTCAATACCCACTTCCGGGAAATTTTCATTTCGCTTCCTGCTGAAGCCCCCCTCGACTACTCCACCCTCAATTCGGAACTATTATCGGCTATTAATATAAATCCTGATTTCTATAGGGCAAAGTTCTTCCAGGCGAGGATACTGCCTGACCAGACCTACCGCCAATTTGGATTCCCCTCTAGAGGACTTTTTACTTCTGCTAGACTCAACTCTAGTTAACCGCGGCTATGTGCCCCTATTTGATTTCGTCTTATGGGATCAGTTGATGGCTGCTCTACCACCCGAAATCCGCGCATTCGTGAAGGATAGACACGTGCCTTCCTTCAAGGAATGTATCTAAGAGGCGGATGTGCACGCGTCAAGACACCACCTATACCCAGAAGACCTCAAGAAATCGCATCCCCCATCCTCCCTAAATAAAGGAAATATCTCCAAGTTTACCCCAAAGAACTCGCCAGAGTTTGTGAAGGACCTGTTCCCTCCAAACTCAAGTACCATCCCCTGCCAAAATTGAGGGATATTAAGCCCCTCATCATTAATCCCCGAGCGTGGGATTACCATCGAAGGTCCTTCGTATGTTTTTCCTGCGGCGTTCCCGGTTATGTGAGGACCAACTGCTCCCAAAACTCTTAATTCCGTTCTGCTCCTATTCACCAAGTCCATCAGATAAGTTTCTCTCTCTCTCTCTCTCTCTCTCTCTCTCTCTCTCTCTCTCTCGCCCACACGCCCTGAAACGCCACCAACTTTCCCAACAAATAGTCCCCGTGGACAGCAAATCAATTTATTGTTCAACAAAAGCTTTCCCAGTGGGCATAAGTTGCAAAACTGAATCATCAATAGTTGCAGAGTATCAAATCTAGTAAGAGACACCAGCTGCACTTACATCGTCGCCTGAGAACAGTTGCTACCCACAGTGAGCTCCGACCACGATAAATTCACAGTAGTACATGACTACTTGGGGCGTGTAAATCGGTTCCCCGTGGTCTGCTGCTACCTCGAATGTAAATACTTTACTGGTTAGACCAAAGTTATAGAAGCCCCAATTAAGTTCCGCGCCGGGTTGAACGACGGCCAGTGCACGCAGCTCTTCCCTAACCTCGTCATCACAAAAGCCCAGGCGCTAAAGGACACTGCGCTCCCCGCGCAATTGGAACACACTTATGCCCCAGAATTTGAAGCTTTTCAGAACGAAACATTTGCACCGCTCAGAAGGAGTGCAAACTCTCCAGACCTTGTGGAAAAAAAGCGAGAAATGACAAACGAGGATCTACCCGTGGGCAAAGGAAAGTCGCCTACCTCGTTAATGACGGACTTCTTTTTCGCTCCTGTTCGGTTGAGGATAAATCCTTAACTCGCTCTTTATTTATCCTCCGTTTGCATGTTTCCCAAGGCCTCCGACTTGCCCACGATGGATTACTTGCTGGCCATTTTAGCCATAATAAAACCACCCGAAAAATTTTCCGTTATTTCTTTTGGCCTAGTGACGGCAAAGAAATTGGTGAGTTTTGTAGGTCGTGTGACATTTGTCAAAAAACTACAGCAAAAGGGCGAATACCACCTGCCCCTCTCCAGAAGACCCCAATTGTCTCGGAACCTTTCTTTAGAATGTCCATAGACTGCATATATATATATATATATATATATATATATATATATATATATATATATATATATATATATATATATATATATATATATATATGCAGGAAAGATACTACAGTGATAGGATCAATTTATTCGCGAAACCAGGTTTCGACGGAAGCCTCCGTCATTGTCAATCGCTGGAATACTAATGAAATACAACGGACACACAAATTTACAAGTCAGAATGTTATTATGGGGTGGGAGGGGCGGCATGGGGAAGCAGCGGCATTTTTTACTAAAGGACGTATAAATCTTTTACTTATCAAGGGATTAGTCCTGAATTGGCTACCTGAAGTATTAAAGTTTGGAATTTTCTTTATAAGCGCCGATTCAATTAGACGCCCCTCTATATAATTGTGAGTATTCTAAATTATTTTTGTATTATCAATGTCAATTGAATGGTTTTCATTTGGTATGTGAAGAAACAAACTAGAATAAAGAGAGCCACGTCGCATATCGCATTTATTGCTTTCACCAATATAGACTTGATTGCAGAATTTGCTCGGAATACATATAATAGACTCCTTGTTCTTTATCGATGGATCTATTTTTAGTTAGACTATTTCGAATCATTTTTTTGTATTGAAAAGCTACATTGATGTTGTTTACACATGCCTTTTTTAAAAATTTATTAATTGTTGGCGAGTATGGGAATGTAATATAATAATTGTAACATACTTTTTCCTTAGGATTAGCTAGAGAGTAAAAGATGGTTCTGGCTTTATAATGACATTTTTCTATGAACCAAAGGAGATACTGCAGCTCAATGAATATTTGGATGATCGTATTGATTTAATCCTGCAAGAAACAAGGATCACAAATGCGATATGCTCGCAGGAACAGGGAAGAAACTACTGACTTTTTAACTGATACGACATGGCACGAGAAATAGTGACAATTGGCATTAGAGTTGGTTGGTTTCCGGTAGACAAACAATTTGCTTTGTTGTTTACTTTAGATATTTTTACAAGAAATGGCAATGAGTTATTTTGTTCCCATTCTATTTTAAATGTAATGGTGGGGTGGATATTTTTCAATTGCGTTATCATTAATCAAATGCGTTATCATTATTAGGCGATGTGGCACATACATAATACACATAGCGGAATCAGGTTATGGGATTAGGTAAGAAAGGGGGGAAGGTGTTTCTCAAAGTTCCCCATGAACAGATTACATAGTATCAGAGAAAGGAGATTACCCATGCTCAGGCCATATTTCTGTCTGTAAAAACAATCCTATTTGGTTTTATACTTCATATCCGTCTTCGATAATATTTCTCTATTTTGTGCCCTTTCGTTGTACATCGGCAGGACATTGCTCTGCTGTCTCTCACATATATACCACCTTTGTGAACAAATGTTCGTTATTCCTTGATAATGAACTGAACAAGTTCGAAAGTACTTGGAATCCGCCTTTCATTTTCCTGTGGGATCTTTTGCATTTATTGCTCTACTGACTCGCAGGAAAGAGAAAACAGAATAATTTTTCTTCGGAAATAGTTATTTCTTACTTCTAAGAAATCCGAGCTGGGGTGGGATACAAACCGTGCACATTGAGGCAGCGATCAACCGCTTTTATCTCAATTAAACCGCTTTTTAGACTACTCGGCTAAGCGGAAGACAAAGCGGTTGCGAGCTGCCACAATGTGCACGTTTCGAATCCCACCCCAGCTGGGATTTTTTAGAAGTAAGAAATAACTATTTCTTCGGGTGGTAATACCACCACAGGGCTTTCGCCATATTTATTCTCTGCCTTTCAAAGCCGTTTGGAAAACTCTACTTCGCTTTGGGGGAAGTAGAGTCACTGTCTCTGGTAGTTTAATGGTAGAACATCTGACCGGCAATCAGTAGACTCGGGTTCAAGTCCTGGCTAGGAATTTGAAACTTTTTCCCCTCGCGTTATTTCTGTGTTATCAGTAAGGATTGCCTTCATTGTGCTCAACTTTGCTCTCTGTCGAGGGTTAGTGAGTGGGTAATCCCAGTCCCACTTCCTTGGCATCTATTTTAATCCCGCAAGGTAAAGTGGGGTGAAACGTAGCCAATACATCTACCGTAGCCACTTCCAGTGAATAAGAATATCCCCGGTGATTCCCTTTTGATTGAAATTAAGATAATGATCCCCTGAATGTTTTTTCACTAAGTAAAAGCCAGTCATGGGTGGACTTATGTAATATTAAGAATTGAGCCGAGTGGATTGCTTATCAATTGCCAAAGGATCGTCCAAAATATTCGAAACATTCAGATACAAAAATTAACTTTAATATACATAAATTGGAAATATGAAGTAGCATATATATGTATAAATAGGATTAATCTTCGCACTGAATTGGTAAGTCTATATAATGTCATGGGGATTAATTACACTTGAAATCTACTTACTAGGATGCTTGCGTCTTAATTGCACCCGACAGAATGAAATGAATAATATTATGGAATTAAGCACTGAATTAATCACTTGAAATAATCGAGGTTATGAGCTCAAAAGGGAAATTCTGGTTAACGGTTAAACTGGTGAAGTTAGTGGAGGGGATAATTCACTTTAACGATACCTTGAGGTTCGAAAGTATTTGGAGTATGACGGTAAAGGACTTCTTCTTCTGACGATGTTCGAACTTAGCCCGGTCGTCCGAGGTTACCAAATGTGGGGGTAATCCTAGACCGGTGTCCGGATATAATGAACCTAGGCTGGATCGCGAGGGCGATTCAAACTGTGACTCAACTCGGAATTCTTCTCCTTCAAGTGTTCGTTCCGCGTATTGGCACCTGAAGTGGGTAGCCAAAAATGATTACCTAGTTGCGTCTAGGGTAATCCGCAGAGGGAGGTTCTGTGTAACCTCTGACTCTGAAGGGTGAGGGGGCAAGAAGTTTAGCTCCTACAAGTACAGTGACGGTAACAAACAATTCCCCGAAGTTTCTTCCTTGCAACGGGTGAACTGTTTCCTTTGTGTGTTAGCTTCACACACAAAGTAGGTCCAAGATCTTCTGCCCGATTCCAGGGAGAATTTTCCCTTTTATTCTCTCAAGAGCTAAAATCGAGAGAGTGCACCGGATTCTCATAAAATTCTTATCGTCACGCGTAAAGACCTTTCGTCTGCCGCCAGGACATGCCAAATATTTACACCTCGGCGCCATCCGAGCTTTCCTCGTCTCAATCGCAGGTTTATGACGGCGCGAAGAAACTCGGGCCTTCGTCGGCTGGCAGGTGCCTTTTGAGGCAGACATTCTTCTGTGTGGCTGGCCGCGAATTTGGTTTTCCCAAAGGCGCGAAAAGGGGTGATGGGGATTCGATGCGAAAAGGCGAATTTGGAATAAGGGTGGGAGGACACGCAGCTGTGTCGGTGTATTTATGTATGTACTAATGCATGGATGTATTTAGACTCTTACACTCTCTTGATCCTAAGTTCTTTCAATGTCCCTTTCTCTTAAAGCAACATCCTCCTGTTTCTTGTCTTATTGCTCATTCGCGTCAAATTTCTCTTTCTCTTTACTCTCCCAAAACAAAGCGTTTATATTTTTATTATATTTCGAGATTGCCTTACCATGTACTTTATATGTAATATCTTAGCTACTATATAACTTATAAATACACTATTCTAACTCATATAAATCATACATTCATTGAAGAATGTGGAATCGAAACTGTATGCAGTTATCAAGAAAACAAACATATCAATTGCCAAATAATTTACTCTCTGAAGGAATGTTCAATAGGATTTCCTTTTACTGCTAAAAGGATGGTTTCTTTTAGTTCATAACATTGTCAGTGATTTGATTTTATATATAATTTTTTACAAACGTGCCCATATCCTATAGTTCAAAGGATTAAGATCAAGGCTCTTTCGCGACATCTCAAATTCTAACAACACAGGAAATATGTCTTTCCGAACCGCCACAGAAGTAGAAGCAATGCGAGCTTTAACACCGTTCTGTTTAAATATATAATATGCATTTTGGGCCATTGTGTTCATTACGAGTATTATGCTCCTGAGTAAACCTGGTTATTCTCGTAATATATCTTATTAAATTTGACATTTCTCTCGACGAATTGCATAGAATTTTATCCCATCTTTGAGATCCATACACTAATACTGTATTACACCAAACGGTAAGTGTGATTTCGTCGCGAACAACCTTTCGTGTGAAATTGTTGTTTTTTTTTAATGCAGAGGACCCATGCATTCTATCATCTAAACGTAAGAGCATTACTTTACAACATATTTGGTGTATATTGATATCACTCTCGGCAAGTTTTTTCCCTTTAATTTTCTTGAAAGGTTTAAGATTTAAATCATTACACTAGTCAACAATGATTTTGCTACTCTGGCTTGTGATTTATACTTAATCGAGTATGATGATTCCGAATTTGTAATCAGAATTGTTCTGGTATGTATGGTCCCTGAGATACACACATACTCTTTAGTTACACAAATGAACAGTGTTGCTTATGCTACCGTAGTGAGAGGATGTGTTATGTGTGTTTGGCTCCTGCGTTAGACTCCTGCTTTATCACGTTGTCAAATTTAGCCATTATAAAGGGTGTTTCATTAAGACGGATCAAAGTTAGCAGTAAATAAAACAGTGTTATTGGTAAAAAATTATTGATTTCACTATTGGATTATGTTATTTGAGTCATGGCAATTATGTGTAAAAAATAATATCACCTAAATGCCCCCAAAGGCTTCGGCGGCACACCTCCACTCGATGGTCAAAATTTTTGATGACGTCTCTGCATAGTTGCTCCTCGATCTCACCAAATTGCCTTATTATCTCATCCTTCAGCTGTTGAATTGTTGTTGGCTTGTTGGCATAGACTTTACTTTTGAGATGACCCCAAAGGAAGAAATCTAAAGGCGTCAAGTCACACGATCGTGGTGTCCAATTGACCTCGCTGTTTCGAGAGATGATGCGACCTGGGAACTTCTCATTCAATAAAGCCATTGTTGCATTAACTGTGTGGCATGTTTCGCTGTCCTGTTAAAACCACAAATTTTCGACATCCATAGAATTCAATTCAGGCAATAAAAAGTTGGTCATCATGGCACGATATCGCTCGCCTGTCACCGTAACAGAATTCCCGGCATCATTTTCGAAGAAATATGGCCAAATGAATCCGCTAGCAAAAAATGCACACCAAACAGTGACCTTTTGTGGATGCAATGGCTTTTCAACAATCTTCCTGGTATTTTCATCAGCCCGAATGCGACAATTATGCTTATTAACGAATCCACCAAGATGAAAATGGGCTTCATCACTAAAGATGATTTTTTTGCGAAAAATCATCTTTGGTTTGTCTTTGCTCGTGCACCCAATTGACGAATGTACGGCGCTTCAAATGGTCAGCAGTCTTCAGTTCTTGTGTCAATTGAATTTTGTAAGCGCGTAGAGACAAATCTTTTGTCAAAATTCGATGTAGCGTTGTTGTGGAGAAGTTCAATTCGTGCGCGCGATGACGAATAGAGGTGTCTGGATCTTCAGCCACATTATCGCGCACTACAGCAATGTTTTCAGCTGAACAGCGTAAACGAGCACGCAATGGCGTTTTTATATTTGTCACTGACCCCGTTTGTTTGAATTTACGAACAATTTTCTCAATTATACTCTCGGTTGGTCGATTATGTTGACCAAAAAAATCGCGAAGTGCCCGAAATGCGTTTCTGTTTGAACGTCCACCATTTTCGTAATAGGCTTCGATAACTTTAACACGTTGTTAGATTGTTAATCTTTCCATGGTTGAAATTGCCAAAGACTGAAGTTGTTAAATCTGAAAGAAAAAGAAAAAAAATCATTAGACGCTTAAACTTAACTCACATTTAAAATCGGTTTAAGTCATTGGAATACCATTTATTAGTGGTATTGAAACAATATTTACATATAGTGATTAATTGCATTTTTCTTTCAGATTTATCTCTTAATTAATTTGCAAATAAAATAAGATTGTACAAAAGTATATAACAGGATATATACAAACTAAGTTGAAAACATGAATCGGCGAGGATGTATAAATAGCCCAGACAACTTTTGTTATATCTGTGGAAGATATACTCTAAGCAACCAGCGGAAAAAAATGAGATAAAATAGTGAAAACTGCATACAATTATTATTTTGGTTGTAAAGGTGGTGATTAAGACAAGCCCTGAACACCTCACAAATTTTGTACTGTGTGTTATACGGGGCTCACACAGTGGTTAAATGACAATTGGAAGGGTATGCCTTTTGTTGTACCAATGGTGTAGCGTGAGCCAACAAATCATGTCTTTGATTGCTACTTTTGTATGACAAATATTGCGTGATTCTCAAATAAAAACAAGTCAAAAATGTATATCCAGATTGTAGGTTAGCTAGAAAACCAGTCCACCATAATATGGAGATGCAAATTCCAGTTCCTACATCAGCTAATGCAGTTAAAGAAGATGATTCATCGCTTGAAGAGGAGGATAACAATGACGATGGAATATATGAGGATGATTCTAAGGAAAAGAAGATCCAGTTGATAAATCAAGAAAGATTGAATGATTTGGTGAGGGATTTGTCATTGTTGAAGGAGAACGCAGAACTGTTGGGCTCCGTAAACGCCATGAGGCCTTAGCTGCCTTCTATAATGAATAAGATGGTGCTTGTTTCTGTACTGATTTTTATGGCCTCATGAATAAGCTAGGAAACAAGCATTTACCTGATGAATGGAGACTATTCATCGATGCAAGCACTGCTAGCCTCAAAGCTATGTTGCTACACAATAGTAACAGAAAACCTTCAATTCTTGTCGCCCTTATTGTTGGGATGATAGAGACATATGACTCAATGAAATTTAATTTGGAAGGTGCTCATTACTCGCATCATAAGTGGAATATCTGTGGTGATCTAAAGGTAATTTTTTTACTTCTTGGACTGCAGTTAAGATATACAAATAATATTTGCTTTTTATGCCTATGGACCAGCTGTAACGACAGGAATCTTTATATTGTCAAAAAGTAGCCTGAAAGAGAAGAACACATAGTTGGCCGATACAATGTGAAACATATGCCTTTGATACATCCACATATGATCTACCTTACACCACTTCATATCAAACTTAGCCTTATCACGAATTTTGTTAAAGCAATGGCCTATGATTCTGATGGATTCCAGTATCTCAAAGAGAAATTTGGTGCAAAGAAAACCGATGCTAAACTTAAAGCTGTCATTTTTGTAGGGCCTGAGATCAGAGAATTAATACGTGAGAGGGAGTTAAGAAATAAACTAACTCCACTTGAGTTGGCAGCATGGGATTCAGTTGTCCATACAGTGCAAAACTTTCTTGGTATTCATAGTGCTGAAAACTATGAAGAACTAGTGTACAACATGCTAAAGGCCTATCAAAGATTCCGGTGTCGGATGTCTCTTAAGATGCAATTCTTGTATTCGCATCTAGATTTCTTTCCATCTAATATGGGTGATATTAGTGACGAACATGGGGAAAGGTTCCAAAGAGATATCGCAATGATGGAAACCAGGTATCAAGGCTGCTTCAACGAAAACATGATAGGTGACTCCTGCTGGTTCCTACAACGGGAGGATCCTATATCCACGTACTAGCGCAAGAGCAAGAGTCTCAAACATTTTTGAAGAAATTTATAGCTAGGTGAGTACTACTTCTTTTATATGTAATACATATCTTGTCTAGGTCTGCAAAAGGACGTACATAATGCTAAATAGGAGGCCCCGATTGCAAACCTTTGCCCAGAAACGTCTCATTAGTCTCAAACTCGTAATAATTATATCATTAATTGATCCAAGGTGACAAAGTGAACAATAAGGCCTAGTTACATAACTCAGGAACCCTACGTGCTAAGACAAATATGAGCACATATTTGGAATCAGCACATCAAAATTAGCTAGATACAACAACATTTACCAAGTAGCAGAGACAAAGTTAAAATTTGTTGGCTAGTGTTATTAGCAGTGCGATAAACGCTACTTTGGGACAAAAGTGGTATTGATTTCGCTATTTGACTTATACTTTTGTGATTTCTTGATCTATCTTCCTGGCTTAAAATTGATTCCTCTAATTCTTGTATATTTTATTCTCTCTGTGCACTTCTTGGTCGATTTTCCTCAATAAATTGTCTGGTGTCCATTTTGTTCATACTACCTTAGAAAATTATTTCGGTAGTTTCTTGCTTTTAAACATTTTATTAAGTCTAGGTATTATGCTTAAAAATTTTATCTTCTTTACTAACGATTATATCCAGTGAGCCGAACGACCTGAACAAAATAAATCATTGTTTAAAAGAGGATAAAATAAATGAAGTAGGTGAGGCTTAGTTTCTCCTTTTTTTTCGGGGGACTATATATATATATATATATATATATATATATATATATATATATATATATATGTGTGTGTGTGTGTGTGTGTGTGTGTGCACCAGAGGGTTGCTGCCGATTGACATTCGACTCAGTGAAAGCAATTATAACAAGGAGTATAAAAGGAAAAAGTGGCTGTGGAAAAACGGGAAACGTGTGTGTGTGTGGGGGGGGGGGGAGTATCACAAATACACTTACATCAAAACAGCGAGACTAGTGGCAGATAAGAAAAAAAAAATGATTCACGGACTACCAGGGTCCTTCGATTAGGAATAACCACAAGTGCTGAGTCATGGGAAGGAAAGAAGTGGCGCAGGGGATGGCAAGCACGTGACCCTCAGCGACCACGTGGATCACTGTGCGATTACAGGCAAGAGGGAGATCGTGGAGAGGTGTAGGTTGGTCGGCAAGACCTCATTTATGGAGTGTGTGATTCAAGGATGTGGGTCCGAGGTTACCAGGCACCGAGAGTTGCATATTAAGGATCTCAAAATGCCGACAGAAATTAGTGAATGGGTTGGGGACAGGGAATCCCATGCTGAAGGCAAACTGAACTGCTTGGTCGGCTGCTGGTGCATATGCATCAGTATGAAGGGAAGGGCATCCAGCTGAAGGTGACAAGATCATTTGGATGAGATCGAAACCTCACGTAAGTGAATTCGATCTCGCGGATCAAAGGATTAGGGTGAGAATGAACAGCGTCGGGGGTAGGCCCGCTTCCCCCCGGCGCAGGAACATGCGGCCTACATAAACACACACAAAGGTTTAAATATAGTGGAGGCCAGTCTCCTTCAAAAAGTCGTAAAGTCCACAAGTCGGTGTGCACGAACTCGTCCCGAGTACAAGTGACAAGTAGTAGCGACCCCTCTCGTCCCGGTACCGGGACAGATAACGTGCGTGTATTCGGTAGAAGGGACTAAATGGATTGCATAAAGGGATTTTCACATTGCGTACAGCTCTGCTGTATGCGAAAAAAGTGTGAATGTGGATGGATGAGGAGTCCCGAGGCAGTGTGCCCACCGAGACAGCTTCAGGAAAGCTGTAGGGAGAACGGGAGCCATCGGCGAAGACGGCAGTGTACTAAGCCTGGATTCACGCTTGAGTATCACTGGCAAGAGACGCTATACATCTTCAAAGTCCTGTCTCCTAGTAAGATGTTAAAATGAGTTACAAGAAATTTGCAGTACTTCAGAAGGCCTTCCGATCTATTACTGTCAGTACTGCTGACCGATTATTAATTGGCATACTGTGACTTCAACAGACCCGAAGCCTTTGTATGACCTTATCAAGACGGTCTTTGAACTGCTCCACGGTGTTGTTGTTAACAACTTCTGCGTGGAGAACGTTCTGATAGTTGCAGATCTAGTACTAAATCTTTTTCATAAAGATCCAGGTTGAATCGCTTTAGTTATCTGATTCATGCTTGGGAGATCATCCATTGAGAAACACCCGTGAAAAGGATATGATTGACTGGAGACGGAGGGAGCGGACGGAGAGAGAAGAGCGGATCTACTGTCGTTGAGAATTGTCAGTGATCATTAGTTGAAGTTCAGTGGACACAGGCAGAAGCACTGGAAATGTAGGCATCCGGTGGAAAAGAAAAAATGTCTTCAGGGATAGGAATGCACGTCCATTCGATCGGAGAAGAAGCGATACATTCCGCCCTTAGGTTAACTACTGGTAAGGAGAGAAAATCCTCTATAGACAAACCAAAGCTAGATTAAGATCGGATCAAGGTAAAGGAAGGTAGATGAAGCCAAAGTAAAGATAAAACACAACAGCGTGCGCCGATCAGCACCCTTTGTAGTAAGGGACAAATAATAGCGTAAAGAGTTGCAATGAGGTGGGGAACATGTGGTTTTCTTTTACCTGTTCTTCAAACTGAATTCTACCCCTACCCACCTTTCTAGAAAAAGCTACCAGTGGAACTTAGGGTCTTTGATGGTTCTAAATTTTGAAAAGGATGCCTCTAAACTTCAATGTGTGCAGATTGATAGGTAGCACTATTTGTTATGCTACTAGGATCTATTTGTTTTGATTCACCCTGAAACTAACGAGGCTATTTACCGTTAGGAGTGAATTTAGAGAATGTTAAATGGATATTCCTTAATCTGAAGCGTTACCAGGAGAGAGATTAGATTTTGTATTTTATTATAGTAAATACTGAATTTAACGTTATTAATTCAATATGCGAAATTATATGGTATACATTAAATATAAAATTAGCACTTGAACGTAAATTGCAAGATAATTAATTCGCTATTATTGCATTAAATTTATTAGTTTTACTTTATGTATTTAGAAAACACTGTAATTATATAGGAAATGATAATTATGCTTTTCGCTTGTATATTAAATTTCATGAACGCACGGAATGTCTTAAATTCTCATTGATTTCGAGGAAGTTATACGAGAAACGCGAGTGGAAAACTTGACGTGCATTGAAAAATGTAGGCTTCGATTTGGAGTCGTTTGTCAATGCGGGAAAAAGGCTAGATTAGCGATCTTGTTTGCTTTAGAATAAGATGTGTGACGAAGCGAGTTAGGAAGTTAGCAGACGTCCTTTACGATGGATAGCAGAGGGAGAACATCTCAGATTGAGGCAGGAGAAACGTCGAGTCTTTCGGCGTGTGGAGAATTGGATGAACACTAGCTTGATTAATTTGGACTGAATGGACTGATTCTCAACGGCAACAGGCTGCTTTTATTTCTTCCTAAATTAAGGGATTTTAATGTTTCACATAATTGGATAAGAATTGCGTTCCCTTGGGAAGCTGCTTCCGGAGGAAGCAACTTATATGTGAAACGCAGAAAAGGTTTATTTCTCTCTCGTTTCCTAAACATAGGAGGGTGGAAACTAGAACTAAAGGTACACCTGATTGATTGCATGGGAGAGCCGGTCTAAGTGAGTGCAAGTCGTTTGTTAAAGCCGACGGTCAGAATTTCTCAAAAGAATGGTAATCGCTGGTGAGCCTAAAAGCACGATGGGCCGATCTTCGCGAGGAGAGGATGAAGAGGTTTTCGGGTCATATTGTTTTTTTTATACAAAGCAGCCTTTGTGGATCTCTTCGTGATTCCAGGTGCGAGGGGCACTTTTTGCGCATCAGGTCTATCGGTATATATATGCTCTCATAAAAGCCAATACTACCTAATTACAAGAGTTTCGGGAGAAAGGGAGAGAGTGGGTATATTGTGTTGTAAAGTCGGGAAGGAGGGTGATAGAGATGCTGCGTGGTTATGTGCGTGATGATGCGTGTGGAGCTACTTACCCTGGAAAGTGTGAGTATCAGCGTATCCACCCAATGAACGGATAACGCATGACCCCGCTTAAAGGTTTTGTGTCCGCGCCTGCTTGGATTCGACCCTTGGCTCGACGATAAAAATACAACATCGTATCCATTAGACTAGTGTGAGCTCACTTCACAGAATATTTGATCTGTTTGGGGATCTTGCAGATAATTAAGCATGATGATTAGATACTTCGGTAGCGGCGGGAACACAAGAAGACGCAGGAGATTTGTGATGGAAAAGAATCTCTGAGAAGCAGGCGTGGATCCACGAGGGCTGAGAGGGCTGAAGCCCCCCTAAAGTTTCAGACCCTATCATGTTTATATTTCTTTTTTTAATAAATACCTGTATACTACTTACAAGAAATTAGATTTTTTTTTTAAACATGGAAAAGCAAACTTTTGAGATCAGAGCCGTTATCAAATTTTTAACCAAACTTGATTGGAAATCTCCTGTTATTGTCGATTCTTTGCAACGTGTTTATTATGAGTTTGCACCGCATATAAACGCTGATTTGAGGTAGTTGAAACGTTTCAAAGAAGGAAGAGAAGACCTTAATGACTACGAAAGAGAAGGGAGACCATCCACATCAACCAATGCAGAAAAGTTGGCCACCGTTCAAAAACTTTGGGATAAAAATTGAAGGATTATCGTTTAATTTATTTTGGAAGAAGTCGATATTTTCAAGGGATCAACATACTTAATTTTAACAGCCTATCTTGTTCTCAGCAAGATAACGTGAAGTCAAGACATGGTGCAACTCGCTAAAACCAGTAGTTCTTCAGAGAGGGACTTGTTAGGTTTAAACATCGCCTTCAGAAGTGCATTTACATAAATCCTAAATTGAAACTATGTTGAGAAATATTATGAGATTTGTGTCATTCTGATTTTTGATAAATATTTCTTTGATTTTGTAGCAAGAATTTTGGAAGATCCTATATATATATATATATATATATATATATATATATATATATATATATATATATATATATATATATATATATATATATATATATATATATATATATCGTGGTATACGGCCGAGTACATATGTACGTTTGCTCCGTACATGAGTAACTCCGTTCCACTTTTTGCTAAGAGTGCTTTATTTTAATTCGTCTTTGATTCTTTAACCAGGGAGAATTCGTAATATTATATATCTATTGCCATATCAAGCGTTTGGATGATCTAATTAAACAGCTGGGACAAAAATATACTTTTAATTTCATAAAAAAAAGAAATATTAAAACTTTAAATATACTAATGCTATAATAAGAAGATCTAATAGAAATTAATACTATCAATGAGTAATCCGCGATGGTTGACGAAAAAATCACTTTCGCACAGAATGTTAACTAACAAATATGAATAAGTTTTGGATTCCTTATTTTACCTTTAACTACGAGGGAGTCGGGAGTTGGGTGACTTTGAACGGGAACCTCCTCGATGAGATGATTAGCGGCGCGTTGTACTGTAGCTTTCTTCTCGGCCACGAGGGTAGCTGAGAAAACAGCTGATTCTTCTCAATGGGTGAAAGAGACGCGTGGCGAGTCTATTCGGGAGGAACAGCTGATGATTTTCCCTGGAAGGGGGGGGGGGGAATCTTAACTTGAAGATGTAAGTGAGGGGATTTCGGATGAACGGAAGTTATTCCGATCCCTGCGTTATAGTTTCGGTCTTCTCGATGATGAGACTTTACCAAGAGGTGAATCTTTTCTCGAGTGGGAATTCACGTTGGTATTCCTTAATGGTGAGGGTTATATCTGTTTTTATTCAGAAAACTGACATAGGGGCTTTCTATGAATGAGAATGGTATGAGAGTGGGTCTAGACACCACTGATCTACTCTTCTAAGCGACCAAAGGAACTGCCTCGGGAAGAAAAATCCCGCTCGGTTCCACTGTCTTCTCGATCCCCGGTTTGACTCCGAGACTCGTCTTCTTTTCTCGATTGCTACGCGGATTTCTCTTTATATTTCTCAAGATCAAACTATATATACGTCGACAATTAGCCCTTTCTGATTTACACACGGAGAAAGTTAGATTTCTTCTATTTAGCAGAAATAGAAATAAACAATCAGAGGGGGCAGTGAGCTTGTTTATAGATTTTTATTCTAAAGGTTCTCACACCCTCATCTGTTTATAATAACGGACTACGAAATCTGCTGACTAAAATCCTTCTTTGCGAGCAACGCTCGAAGGGTCTTTGGTGCAGCGGAGAAAAGGAGGAGTGGGGGGGGGGTAAAGTCTTGGCCCATGGGGCGCGTAACAGTTGAGGCTGTATAAACAAACTAGCGTCTGTTTGTCCTCGTGATATTTACTTCCCCACAATATATATATATATATATATATATATATATATATATATATATATATATATATATATATATATATATATATATATATAAAGCAAAAATAAAAGTTCAGCGGATGGTACCAACCACCACAGAACTTTCGCCATATTTAATTTCAGCCTCTCAAAAACCTTTTGATGACAGAAAGAAGGATGCAGACACCTAGAATTGCAGACCATATAACAATACATTACAAGAGAAAGAGAAATTTGATGTAAATGAGCAACGAGACAAGAAACAGGAAATTTTGAGGCGAGAGAAAGGGACGTTAGAAGAACACAAGCAACAAAGAGAGCAAAGGAGGGCCCAATGAGGCAAACTATACTGAAATTACGTCATTCTCAATATAATCAGACATTTGTGATAAATGAATTTGTTATATATATTTATTTATCTTTAATTATTTTAATACTTAGTTAGATCCCATTTGCTTTAATTAGTGCTATAATTAGTCCTGTCTTGGTTTTTACCGGAATTTCCACAAATATTTGACGTTATATTTCCCTTGTGCTAATTATTATTGCTTTTTCATGCACTACCCACAAGTTTGCTATTAGATTTAAGTCGGGGCTTTGTGGGGGCGGTGATCCTCATTTCTCCAAACTAATTTTTAGTGAGATTGTCTGTATGGTATGGAGCATTGACCTGCTGAATTTTAATTTCATTTCTTGGTCATCCAGGATGAAATTTCTGGCTAGATGGCTCTAGACTTTTGATAACATGGTGGTAGAAGTTGTGAAGTTGATTCTTTCCTGGGTTACAGTGAAGAATAGCATGATAGAACCATCTCCATGATTTACAGTTGGTACAACACAAGCAGGGTGTAATGCCTCTCTAACTCTTCGTCTCACAAGGGTAGCTCAAGAAGTTATGAAAATCTGCAAAATCCTTACAAAAAGTTTTCTAAATAATTTTCTTCCAAGATATATTAAAATGGAATTACAATATTACACTTAAACAAATATACAATATTTTGTCTTACCTACTTGATAATTACTTTCATCTGACCAGATAATTTTAGACCATTGTTCATGTGTCCAATTTTGGTCATCTTTGGCCTACTTAAGACGGTTTTTCTGTTCATCTCAGTTATACATAGATCCATTTTATACTTGCACCCTTTTAGCCTTTGATATTTAAGTCATCTTTAACTCTTCTGGTAGATTTGTATTTAACTTGAAGCTACAATGAACTCCTCAACAAGTTCAGATGTTTTTCTGCGATTCTGTGGTAAATCCTGGTTCATAAATGTCTTGTCTAAGTGTTGTAAAAGGTTTCCTGCCCTTTCTCTTCCTTGGTAGAAAAAAAAACTCTTGGTCTCTCGATATTTTTATAGTGGCTAGCACAGGATATCTTGAACATTTTATTACTAGTGCAATTTCTAATTGTGATAACATTAGGATATGGAGAAGTTGGATTTGTGTTCTCTGTGCTTCTGTTAGTTCATTAATTTTAGTCATATTACTTATTCAGAACGATGTTGACTACACAATAATTATAGATTGAAGATAATACATAAGAAATATTGGTAAAATTCTGATTTTAGAAAAGATACCATTTTATTAATTAAACACTAATTGGTAAAATACTAAGTAATTCAATCATTAAAAGAGTAGTAAAACATATTAGCAAAATTTATATTATTATCATACACATTTGTCAATAATATTATAAATTATAAAAGGTTTTATTAAATATATTAACTATATGAATGAATGACGTGAGCTTAATACCTTTTAACTAAGGATATATATATATATATATATATATATATATATATATATATATATATATATATATATATATATATATATATATATATATGAATACAAGAAACTCACAAAGTAGCGTGTGAATAGAGCAATAAATGCAAAAAAACCCACAGGAAAAGGAAAGGCGGATTCCAAGTACTTTCGAACCTGTTCAGTTCATTCTCAAGGAATAACGAATTACTTAACAAAGGTGGTATATATAAGAGACAACAGAGTGGTGCCCCGACCATGTACAACGGAAGGACACAAAATAGAGAAATATTAACGTAGCGTTCATTTTATATTTTTAACGTCGTTTTTGTGATCTTCTCTTCTCTGTGGTTTTTAACTTTGAACTTGTGCTGTTATTTATGTTTTTAGGCTTCGATTACTCATTTATAATTTGTTTTTAGCTCCTGAAGATGGGTTTTGTAATAACCCGAAACGTTGGAATTAAAGATGGGACCCGCCTTCTTCGTTTTGTCTTTCTTACTGAATAAAAGACTCAAGCTTTGTAGAAGAAATCTAGATGAATACACACACACACACACACACACACACACATATATATATATATATATATATATATATATATATATATATATATATATATATATATATATATATATATATATATTTCTATACTTGAAAGTGAATAACGAAGCGAAGCGACCTTGTTTAGCATCCTTTACAAAATCTCCATCGACGTCTTCAGGAAGTTAATTCTCAGTTTGCCAACTTAGACCTTTCATCAAGTTTTCGAGTGGGGCGAAGTGTCCTTGTTTTTGTCTTTGATCGGTTTTAGGACTTGGCTTGACATATCTTCCGCTTCACACACTCCAAATACACGGCCCTTATCCTCTATTATAACGTAGGCGAGTTAGGAGCCCGAAACAAGCGAGGCATCGAATTCTGCTCAAGACGGCGTGTCGGGCTACACAATCGTCATTAGTAATCTCATTGCACTCACTGTCACATACCTTTGTCCTGTCTTTGTAATTAATAACTCACTTAGTTTATTGCTAGACAGATTGAGCAAACTTTTGCATAATTATAAGATCGCTTCATTCTAGGCATAACTGAGCTCTTCTTGTGGAATTTTAATGAGGGCTTAATTTAGTTTATTCGGACTTAGTTTAAGCGAATATGACGACCACCTTCTGCGATTTGATTAATTACAGCTGTGTTTCTCTTCATAAGAGGAGGGCCAAAATTTGGAGTTTGCATTAGATGTGCTCGTGTTCATATTTGTTCTGACAGATGTTTGTTTCAAACTGTTTCGATTTATTATTATTATTTCACCGTCGTATAAAATTAAATGGCTATCCTAGGCCTTTTTAACTCCACTTGGTTTTAATTATTTATTTTTTGTGTTATTTTAGTTTCTTATGTTGCTCCTTCCATCATGAATACCTACTCTCTCATTGTTGGATTTGTAGCGTCATTAAGATCTCTCCCATGCCTCTCCTTGTCTTTCCACTCTCCTCTTTGGGTACATACACACCTTTTCCTATGCCTTTCTCTGTTGTCTTTAATTTCCTGTTTTTTTTAACGATTTATTTATTTGCCTAGTGGAGGATTCCTGGTTGACAGTGTTTTGTGTTTTGCTAGCACGAGATACATTTATGTCTTAAAGAAAAGAGAGGACCTTGGAATAACTCTTGAAGGATGCTCTGCCATTAAGTAAGTATAAAGGGTTTATCGTATGTACTCCTCTAGTTCTCATCCAGAAGAAAAACATAAGAAAACTAAAAAAAAAAAAATGCATACGATTAACGAATACAAGACCAAAGAGTAAATATTGAATAGAGGATATTAAAAAATAAAGACTAATTATAGATAAATAAAACAAAAACGATAAAAGATTAAGTGGACAAATACTAAACTTAGTGGCAAAGGTAAACAAAAAAAACAAACAAAAAGATATAAATATAATCTGAACTTAAGACTTCCCTGCTTGATTCTACTCTTAGAAGAAAGACAACCGCAAGAAAACGGAGTTGAAGACTGCCGTTTTTTTATGACCGATGAAAGAACCGGGATCGCCATCAATTCGCTCCTCAATACATTTTTATGAGCTCTCTGTGGTAAATAACTTTTCCCACGGGAATGGTAAAGGCAAATGATCGCAGTTTTCCTCCGCTCGTGTCTAGATAAGAGCAGTTGTATGATGATGTAATGGTACGGGTACTTAGCAGTAGCAGAAGTAATAGAACGAAAGGGAAGACTAAAACAAATCTATTACATCGAAAACACCTTACAGACACACTCAAATATTCTACTCATCCCTGTTCAAAGTCGACTAACGATGCATTAAGCTCATGAATATAAAGAAATACTAATCGATTAAAAAACATTGTAGATAATTGTAAATACATCGGTATGAAAGTGAAAACCAAGAATATTTCCGATCTCTTGACAAAAATCTTTCTTTCTCCATCTTTTGAACAAACTTTTCTGTCGAGAATAATCTTACTCTATAAATAATTCTACTCTATAAATAATTTTGTCTATAAATAATCCTACTCTATAAATACCTCCGATGGCTTGCAGATGTGTCGATTTATGGATGGAATTTAACCTTCTCCGAGAGACTCAGGCTCGATGTTCCTCCATTCAAACAACCTGTTGCTCTGATCCTATTTGAATAATATATTTCCATTTTAATGATAAAGAATTATTAATAATAAATTGAAACTCAGTGATAAAACAACGGATATATTGGCATAATTAAGGCATGCGATATAGGAGCAAGAAAGCGACAAACATGACAGGATGGAACTCTTCGTAAATCGCTTGAACCAGCAAACATATGTGGGGGAGGGAGGGGTTCTTAGCTGCTTGGTTAATCAATTGTCCCCCTCCTACCCTTATCAATCATGGACATGCTCCGCCCGACCCCTATCAATCGTGGACGTGCTCTAACCAACCCTTATTAATCGTCGATGTGCTCCACCCGACCCTTATCAATCGTCGATGTGCTCTACCCGACCCTTACCAAGAGTCGATGTGCTCCACCCGACCCTTATCAATCGTGGACGTGCTCCACCCAACCCTTATCAATCGTGGACGTGCTTCAACCGACCCTTACCAAGAGTCGATGTGCTCCACCCGACCCTTATCAATCGTGGACGTGCTCCACCCAACCCTTATCAATCGTGGACGTGCTTCAACCGACCCTTATCAATAGTAGACGTGCTTCGCCGGACCTTATCAATCATGTACGTGCTCCGCCCGTCCCTTATCAATCGTGGACGTGCTCCGCCCAACCCTTATCAATCGTGGACGTGCTCCGCCCGACCCTTAACATTAGTGGACTGCTCTACCCAACCCTTATTAATCGTCGATGTGCTCCACCCGACCCTTATCAATCGTGGACGTGCTCCGTCAGACCCTTATTAATCATGAACGTGCTCTGCCCAACCCTTATCAATCGTAGACGTGCTCCACCCAACCCTTATCAATCGTCGACCTGCTGTAGCTGACCCTTATCAATAGTAGACGGGCTTCGCCGGACCTTATCAATCATGTACGTGCTCCGCCCGACCCTTATCAAAAAAATCTTCATTAATATCAGAATGAAATGTTTATTGCGGACTAGTTGCGGAATGATAATGGAAGCTAGTCAGTTCCGCAACTATTCTTTGCAATTAAAGAATGGCATGGAATTTCGCATCCGATCAGAATGATGACCACTTGGTTCAGGGCCGGGCCTCCTTTGGGTGAAGGTTCGTAAAGAGAGATGGTGCAGTGTTATCTCACCAACCAGCAACGAGGAACCCAACCCTTCAAGGTCCGAAGGAGAGCGCTCATTCTGAGTCAGGGGATTGTGGACAGAGCAACACTTCGGGAGGTTCCTTCATAGAAGAGTGGTGTATTTTCTGTACGAACGAAGAAATAGGGGCGTTGTCATTGGTTGCGTGTGTGAAGACATACGTGGCTATATATGTATGCGTATATGCCTCAATTCCAACGTCACTTACTGAATGACGTCCCTCTGAGCAAAGCACTTGTAATACTACGAGTATGTAACGTGGTGGACCGGTATTTGTTCTCTAATGGACTAGGGACCCATAACATGTTTCCACTATGTTATTTAAAGTATCAATATTTATATTTCATGCTAGATATATATTATGTGATATAAAAGTGTCTTCATCTGTTTATTGGATAAACAATAAAAAACCTATTCATCATCATCATCACTAACTCTATAATTTAAGAATGGGATTTTTTTAGTATTTGAATAATAATTTCATCTTAGTTTGGTCATGACTTATGTTTTTTTATCAAAGTTGTTTCTAATAATTCTTTTATAATATAAAAAAAAATGTTGAAGTTCAGAAATAAATATAAGTATCGAAATTGTGTGAATTTTTTAAAACCCAAAGAATTACAAATGGTGAAGTTCAGAAAATTTATTTTTATATATCTTCTTCTATAACTATATTTTAGCAAAGTGATATTTTGAAAGGGGGGAAATTTAGTTTAGAGTTCCTTTTTAAAATTATTATAATTGGCGAATTTCAGAAAATGTATACAAATGTAACCATGGCTGCTTTTTTTTAGATTTTAAATTTTATTCTTAGTAGCGAAGCGCAAGCTCCCCCCGTAGTGGGCAGTGGCGAAGTCATTGCATGGTAATAATATATTGAAAGCGAAGTAAATATAGCAGATCAAAATTATTTAATCCTACGGAATTTAATATTATTTGAATAGGTTCCCGGTGTTGTCAGGGATAAAAAGTCTGTCGAAAATAAATTCAGATGCATATTGTTACATTTTGGTACAAAATATCTTTACTTGCTAATCATTATTATTTGTGAGGTGGAGGCAGATTGAGGAGAGTTTCACACTGTCGCTAACATATAACATCATATCATGTCACATGATATATAATATAAAATATCATATAATATATCTACAATGAGTAAACGTTTCACGCGCGCGCCTGGCAGTTTACGTGCAGGCGTGACTGACCGTTTGTTATGAGCGTCTTATAGATACATAGAAAAATGACTAGAAATAGACAAGAAAAGGAGCAGAGGGTATTTAATTAAAAATAGTATCTTACCAATGAGGTCATTGATTTCTAAGAGCGAAATTAGGATGTTGAAAATATATTCTACTCTCTTGGAGGAAGAGTTGGAGCGGTTGACTATAAAAACAGTCTCAAGATTAATATATTTATTTTTAACAATGTCAGGTTGTAATTCTTCTTGTTTGACTCAAGTCAGGTGGATTGCAGCTTACGTGGATGGAAAGGTTCTTGGGGGTTGATGTGTGAAGGCTGTTACTTGGCGTGGGCGAGGGTGGCAGCGATGGCGTTTAATTCTGCCTCCCCGTGCCTTACAGCCATGTAGGCCTCGAACGGCGTGAGGTTGCTAGGTGTCGCCATCATGGGGTTGCAAGTGGTTGCCGGTTGCACCAGAGTGAATAATATTGAAAGATTGTGCCAAATGTATAAAACTGAAATGAGCAAATGAAACTGAATAAAGAAAGTTATAGAATGCTAAAAGAGTTTGCTACAGCAAAAGTGGCATGAGGAATTTAGACTGGTTATATTATTGTAATGCAGAGTTAAATCCTTTTTTACACATATTACCAATGCGGAAGCTTTTGGCATCAAAATAATAATTTGGTTGAATTTCTTTTAGACTAGAGATAAATCGCTGAACTAAGTTAGATCTGTATGAATGAATTCAGTGTGGGTGCGTGGAAGAAATGAGGTGGTTTTAAGTGCGGCGACGCGATTAGGAAGTTAAAGAAGTTTAGGAAGTTAAGGAAGTTAAGGAAGATTAGGAAGTTAAGGACGCTCATTAACTCTAGATGGGAAAATATCGCTGGGAAAGCTGCGCTTTGATAGAGTTGGGAAATGTCTTTTCTGGCGGAAGATTTTACGAATGTTCTTGATGCAAAAGTTTACCAACTTGTCACTCTCCTTCGAACTAAAGTGAGTTTTGTTTTACCCAAGTTGGGGAAAATCACGATTTTCCTCGCTTTGCGGAAGTGTTCCTACAAGAATCTGAGACTAGACGGAAACCCCCCCAAAAGATGAGTAATTCCGTCCTTCCATTAGATAAAAAAGCTTGAAAATGACTGAATGTCATAAACTGGGTGAAGTCAGTGTGAATGTGTAAATGAAACAAAACAATTTTTAGGGCGTTGACCTTGTAATCTTGGGGAAGAGAGATGCTAATTACAACTGGATGGAAGACTATCGTCGGGAAGGTGAGCCATGACGGAGTTGGATAATGTTTTTCTTGCAGGAAGATTTTGTGTTTTCTTGATGCAAAAGCTTATCATCTTGCTTCTGTTCTTTGCAGTCGCAAGCGACTTGTGCCAAATGAGGGAACTAAACGATTACATTTGCATGGGAGCTTGTTCCGATAAAAGACTGAGACTGGGAAAACAAAGGAGATTAGGATAATCTCCTTTCTTCTTTAGACATAAGAAGTTTAAAAATGACAAATTGCATAAAAATGAAGAGTGCTGAAAATAGCGAAAGAAAAAATGTTCTCTGGTGAAAGGATATCTCCAGACTTTATTTCTTTTTACAAACTTTGATTACTATTAAAACATTTTAATCACTCTTGAACATGGTTTGACATTGTTAGTTTTTAAGTTTGACCTTAATTCTTTTATGTTCTCCTATTTCAAACTCACGTTAGATTAACGGTGAGCTTAGCGTTTAGCCGAATTTGGAAGTCAGGGAACCAAGAAGGGAACTTCTTGTTTGCTTGTCGAGGGACCTCAAAAAATACAAACTAGACTGCAAACCATTCATTGCCACTATATGCATGTGCATATATCAATATATTCAAGTCGGTGGTCTGCGAAGGAACGGCACCACAACATTGGTAATATATACTCATACTTATTTAGTAATTAAAGACTTATTCAGCAAAAAATATTACATACTGGTGCATTTATTAAAATGAAGATTGAGTCTGATTCTTGTTTGTTAGTTTGTCAAGCGCTAGTTTAATTTTGAACAGATCCATTCGCAATGTAGATTGATTATCCATGCTCATCTTGTACTTTGTCTTAAGGATATTCCTGGATGAGAAGCTATTTTAATAGCGGTTTGCTGAATGTATTGGTAAAAGAGTGCAAAGAAAAATTTAGATTAATTATGACTATTTTTTTCTCAAATTTTTAAAAAAAAAGATAGTGATGGTGCATTTTCAAAATTCATCACCTTCCTTCATTACAACCTAGTTATACCAATTTATCTTCCACAGTGACCTTCAAGTCATTTTTCCTAGAAAAAAAACGTGTTTTTGATCTTTAACTTCACTTTTTAAAGATCATTTTCTGTTAAAATAAAACTCAAAATATTTACCAGGTTCGTTGTGTTCCGTGACAAGATTTCGTAGAATTGTATTACTAAGCCCCCCCACCCCCATTTACATTAGTGGTAACAATTTTAAGTTATTTAATGTCATAGTATTCACTTGGCACTTGATTCTAACATACTTTTCAGCTTTTATTTATGTCGAAGGGAGGGGGGCAATCCACATTCCTCTAGGATGATACGCGTAGGCAACCCTTGAACCCTTTTAAATATCTTAAAAATAGTTCTCAGGTTTGCTGGTTGGTCTCTAACTCCGATCCTCCCGAGTGGGTGGATGATAAAGCAGAAGTGAGATTTTGAACCTCATAAATCTCATATCTTTTCCACGCCTGTTTAGACCTAGTAAAAGGTGAAAGTGGGTGTTAAACATTCTTAAAAATCTATGTTATGAACAACTTTGCAAGAATAATGAAACTGCCAACATTGCTGAAATGCAAGATACTGCAACAGAAGACGCAAGAATTTCAGATACAGTTGTGATCGTCCTTGAGTATATAGGTATTCACGTCTATTCGCATCCTCAGTTTCCTATGAACCACCCTTGAAAATTTTAACAGTGGGAGTTCACTATGGTTATATTTTAGTTGTATTATTTCTCGATCTTTTAAATGATTTGTCTTTTTTTTCTCATTTCATCAGAGTTTGATCTTTTTCTGTTTACAGTTTTCAAAGTCGAAGGGATAGAAGCTTGTACAGACTCATAACTTGCACACGGAAGTTGTCATTTTATTGATCACTCTTTTGTACTCGATTACGATGTGGAAAACATGAACTTTTGTGGAAATTGCTATGACCTTAGCCTGCGACAAGGAATTTGGTTTATTCTGTTTCGTTTGTAACGAACGTTTCTACCCAGCACCTGTGTGTCTTTTACCCACATTAAATTATGTCTGGTTCTGTCTAAGCATATTCGTCTATGCTTCCTAAAGCTTTATAAAGCATTCTTCATCTGTTTATGTGGATATGTACGTGTTCTTTGAAGCTTCTTCATAACGCATTCCAGTTTCACTAAACTCACTCCAAATCCAAATTCGTTCGAAATGGGCTCAACAAACTTTCAACAAAGACCGCTCTATCTAAAAAAGAAATTTTACCAAGTACGACGTCCTAATGACTCTTTTTACAGGTAAATATGACACCCTAGGTAAGTATTTTGCTAGTTTATAGACCAAAAATGCTTTTATGATAGTCCCTCAGGTCTATCATGGGACCAACGAAGGCAGGAGTTCACTCCCCTACGAACAAAGACACATAGAGGGATGGGAGTTGCCCATTTTTAGGTTTACATTAAATATTCTCCCATAGGATTTATTTTATGCAAAAGGTTAGGACAGATCTCTTGGTTTTTTTTTTGTCTACTTTTGAATTTTAATTTTTCGAAGCCAAAGACGCACTTCGGGTTTACGAAAATCATAAATTAATAAAATTGATAAAGTTTAACATATTTTTTCGGTCTAAAAGTGGAATTTGGGACTGAGGAGAGCAAGTGAACAGTGAATAACTGTAATTTCCTAAGGTAAGTTATTTATTCAATAAAAAAGTGAGACCAACGAGAAGATACCCTCACGAAATAGTTTGAAAACACAGTCATAAGTAAAGTGGTAGAGTTACGCGAAGGGAATATGTTGAGAAATTATATGTTTACATAATTAAAGAAATTTGGAATATCAAAGATTAGTAGGTAACGCAAATATCCTAAAAAATGTCCTCGTTCTTGAAGGAGAAAAGATATCCTGGCCAATGTCCTAGTAGGGTAACGCCAAAATCATTGCCAAATTCAGTGCCAAATTTAATATCAAAATCAGTGCCAACCTTATACCAAAATCACTACTAATTTTAGTATCAAATTCAAAGTCCATTTCAGTGCAAAAATAAGTCTAAGATTTAGTAGCAAACCCAGTGACAATTAATATTTGCATAGCTTGTATGTAGGACCTAAGTTAGGCCTACAGGCTCTGCTACTTTAGTATCTAAGCCTAATGTAGCGTAAACTTCGTGGCCTAAGATCAAGGGGAAATAATATTTTGAACCATTTTTGCCAGATAATATTAGTTCTTTTATAGTAATTAATAATATTCTAATATTTCTTTGCTTCTAAATTTTTATTCATTTGCCCGATTGGTTCTTCTTGGCAGGGCAATTCCAGCAACGTGGACACCTTATGAGTTCGTCTAATCTGATCTTTGATTTAGGAAATGCGATGCGGTAGTTTAAGGTTACACAATCCTCTCAAGGAGGTGCTCCCTGCAGACGGTTACATCTCGCACTTGATAAGTGACACTCTCTCTTTGGCCCAGTGACTTCCGAGGCTTAAACTAGATTGAAATTACATGGGCTTTATTTATAGTAGACATTGTACCTTTTTTTTACACCACTCTTGACAAAATTTAGCTATTTTTTTGCAGCTTATTTCGCGGTCTAGTCGCCTACCAGCTTTCGTCCACTCATCCAAGGGCTAAGCAGGGATGTTTTTTAACATGCAGCTTTCTTTTAATCCAGTTTTCCTTTCAATGCACCCATTTTTTCTCTTCCTTTAGTATTCCCCCCCCCCATAAGAGGCCATCAGGTATAGCCGATAAATTATGCTGCAGTTGACTTCTGAAGAAACATCTGTCCTCTCGATCTCCATCGTCCATAAATGCTTTCTCTCCCGGTCCCAATGCTGGGGGGGGGAGGGGATATCTTCCACACATTCAGGAGGTAGGGGGTGCTTATCTCCCACACATTCCGAGTAGCGGATCCAAATCACAGATTCGGGTTGTGTATGGATCTTTAACAAAAACCAGCTGAAATTACTCACCCAAGAAGGGGACAATAATTTTCCCAAACCGCTACCTGCCAAAATAGCTCTCTCCCTTCTCTTTTCTCTCCGTATTCCTCCTCTCCGTCTTCCTCTTCCCCACACTCCTTCTCTCTTTCCTCTCTCCACTATTTCGCTTCTTCCCTCCTTATTCTTCCCTTATTTCCTCTCCCGTATATCACACCCTCCCAATCTCCTCCCTCATATCCTCTTTTCCCCTCTCTCTTCTTCCCCTTGCTCTCTCTCTCTCTCTCTTTTGGTCTCTCTCCTGCTAATTTTTTTTATCGCAATAAACTGGGATCCCCAAATTATTCGATTGACATTGATTGTATTTCTAGTAAATTTATTCACCTAGGTAAATGTTGTAAAACAATACTTTAAAGTCATTTAAGAACTTCCGTGTAAACCACAATTTTTTTCTCCTAGTGCGTTAAAGTATAGGTTTCTTGCATTGCCAACCCTGGAGCATGTATGACACCTACAGTTGTCCATGTGAGAAGTATGGTTCTCCCAACTTGAGCTCAGCCACTTTCAGAGTTAGCCCTTACGATTTGTTGAGAGTCATTGCAAAGCTTGTCCTCGATGGATACTGCAGTCGCTTAAAATCAAATGGAATAAGAGGAATTTGAGGAATAAGCACTCGAGATCACCCCCTCTCTCTCCCCTACCTTTCCCCCTATCCAGCCTCCCCCCCCATCTCTTTCATCTCCCTCATCTAGCTCTCCCTCTCCCCTCATGTGAGTTTAAGAAACCTACAGATTCCCATTGGATGTCTAAGAAACCCACTCGGATCAAGGAAACTACTGGCGATGGGTCTAAAGAACCCTTTATTATATTTAAGAATCAAGTGCGGATTTAAGAAACCAAAACGTCTGACATACGAACGGCACTTGGATTTATATATACATATATATATATATATATATATATATATATATATATATATATATATATATATATATATATATATGAATAACGTTACAGCCACGAGGAAAATGAAACAACGGAGAATTGCGAGGCCTTTCGACTAATGGTCCTTTACTAAGCAGACTAAAAGACAGGAAAAAAGAGAAAGATATTTATACACCCTGTCTTTTAGTCTGCTTAGTAAAGGACCATTAGTCGAAAGGCCTCGCAGTTCGCCGTTGTTTAATTTCCTCGTGGCTGTAACGTTATTCATAAATTCCTCACGTTCTTTATTTTCGTGATTCAGTTATACATATATATATATATATATATATATATATATATATATATATATATATATATATATATATATATATATATATATATATATATATATAGATAAATGATAGATAGAGAGGAAACGTTTTTCCTAGGTGACCGAGGAGACAAATAAACGGAACACAGAATGCACTCGATGATTGAAGGAACTGAAGGTGTATAAAACAGAGGAGCTGATGGTAAATGACCCGAATTAAAAACTAACAAAGAAAAATAGTGGTAATAGACTAGTAATAATGACAATGAACAAATCAAAGTTAACAAAATCCCCGCCTAAACCATTGTTCATAAGGGAATATCGTATTTGTTGCCTAAATTGAGCATAAGGTAATTCAAAGGGGTACAAGGTTAATTTTGCGCCAGTGGTCAATAGAGATTGATGGAGACGTGTCTTTCTTAAAGTTGAGGTGTACTTGTTGTGACAGCTATGTAAAAAAGGCTGGCGGAATAGTTGTTTTTAAGGGAATTTAAAGTTTGTGATTCTTACTTTTTGCAAGATGAAATTAGATATACAACCTTTATTTATTGAATTAAACTCTCCTTCCAACTCATTAACGAGATTCAGTTATTACAGCAATGAGTAGCCACTTTCATAATGCTCTTGGTAGCCGAGTGGATATGGCGTTGGTCCGCTAACGTCGCGATACCGGGTTTGATCCTGGCGAGAGCGGACACAAACGTCAGCGCACGTAGAGATCTGGCTACCGACTGGTGGAGTCGCTTTGCTCAGCCCGTTTTCGGGTGGGTAGATATTACACCTCACACATAGCTAATCACAACACTGCTTTCTTTCCTCTCCCGTCTTCCCAGCACAACACACACATACACTCTCTGTTCCAAGGAATCCTGCCGACGGGTATCTATATCAGCATACCTCTGACGCGGAATAGGGCCCTCTGCCTCGGGGCGATGAAGGTTCCACCTTAACGCCGTTTGGTGTCAAAACATAATACATCCTTACATCTCTCCCCATTGAGGACCGGCCCATGGTGTACTCGGGTTTACCAGCGATTGTCATACTGACCTTTATGTCTATTTCATTATCTTGTCGGGATCCGCCTGGATAAAGGCAGGTTTGCCAACCACTACTACTAACACCTTCACACTGCCATGGGCACGCCTGGTGTATCCAATAGACTAATCCAATAGCTTGGCGTGGATGAAGAGCTTCCCACAGGTGTGACCGAGTAACCGAGCACCGTCAGTGCGTAACTTGGAATTTTCCTTTTTATTATTAACGAGCGCTTAGCGATCGCCCGATCCATATATAGAGCCCAAAAGGGAAAAACAACGACAGTAATTGGAATATTTATCCCTTCCATTTCCTCCCCTACTTAAAAGAAGTGCCGGTTTAACCTAGTAGCACATGTAGCACGTACTACGGGCCCCACGCTTGAGGGAACCCCGCGGGGATGTAAAAGATTAGTAATAATTAAGTTTTTGACATTAGGGACAGAAAGCCGAGACAAAATAATTATTCATTTTCTTGTTTTTTGATATTATTATTATACATATATGATATTACTATATATATGAAAAATATAGAAAACTCCACTAGAGCATACTGCATAGTATAGTAAGTGTGGTATTATGTTATGGTAGTACACGGTGTTGTTCCTTAAAAAGGAATAAAAAGTGTAAAAAATAAAACCCTCTTTTATTCAGTTGAGTCCTCTCAGCCATACGAGCAGTTCTTTTAGATTCCTCAGATAATATTTTCCATCTCTGCAGAGGAAAATGGGGGGTGGGGATGAGATACAATATATATATATATATATTTATTATAGCATGTTTTATTAAAAGGGGCCGCTAGTTTCGAATTAATAATTCTTTTTTCAATCTTCTCGATTTGTCTTATATTCGCCTTTTCTGTGGATAAGCGTACCGAAGTTCATCGGAGACTGATGTTTGTTATTTTGTCAAAGGTAGAAGTAAATTAATGTAATTTAGCACTTTCTTTAATTTAACTGACGCGTTTCGATACATCGAGTATCATCTTTAGAGTTAAAATGGAGAATTATTACAAAGTATTCAGTTTATATATGTTACAAAATGTGTTAACAAAATTGCGAACGAAGCTATACACGCATAGGCAGGTTGGATCCAAGTGATTAAAGGTTTGAGAAGGAGGTAGCCAGAGAAGGGGGGGGGGGGAAGTAAGCTGCTTGTCAGAGGGCATTAGTGGCTAGGGGCAGCTCTGAGTACACCTGCCCCTCTGTTCACTTTTCTTGCGCTCGGCAGGATTTCATTGGAGTTAGATTGTATGCTTAAACTCGGTTGCTTCTCTTGGATATACGAGGGGCGGTCAATAAGTTTTGCAATTCGGATATAAAGAAACGAAATATGAGGAAAATTGTTATATTTTTTTTTAATATAACTAACCTCGACTTCAATGCACTTGCGCCACTTGTCCCTGAGACTTCGAATTGCCGACAACCGGAAATCTCCCGACTGCTGTTCAATCCACTCCTGGACGGCGAGCTGGACATTTTCATCATCCCCAAACCAGCGTCCACGCAGTGCAGCCTTGAGCTGGCGGAATAAAAATTAGTTGCTAGGGGACAGATCTGAACTGTAGGGGGAATGGTTGAGGTCCTTGAATCCGCACTCGCGTAGGGCAGCTTAGGCAACCGTGGTCTTGTGGACAGGGGCATTGTCGTGGAGGAGCAGGACACTGCGTGTCAACTTGCCACGCCGCTTCTGACGGATGCACTTCCTGAACCAAGCCAGTTCCTTTGGCGTAATATTAGCCTGTGATGGCCCTTCAACGAGGCGCATAGTCCTCCATCAACAGTCCCTCAGAATCCCAGAAGATGGTGGCCATGATCTTCCCGGCCATGCTTTTGAGCTTGGTCTCGAGATCTCAGTGATTGACTCACGTTTCATTACCTGTCACTATGCGTGACTTGAATCCCGCCGGGTCTTGGTTGTACAGGAGCAGAAGCTCCTCCGAACTTTGACGACGTTGAAATCAATCATCAGGCGTGAGGTTTCGTGAGGTTTCTAGGGACCCAACGGGCAGAGACCTTGGTTATGGCCAAATTGTCGTGGATGATGTTGATAACACTCCCATGTGATATTCCAAGTTCTCGTTCGATTTCTCCGACCTTCACCCGTCGATTTTCGAGGATCATCCTCTCTACATGGGCCACATTGTCCTCGTTGGTCACGTATGACGGGCGTCATCTTAAATGGACTCACGACCATGGCGAAACTCCCTATTCCAGCGAGCAATGGTTGCATAGGAAGGGGCGGGGTCGGTGTACACTGCAAACATGCGCTCATAGATCGATCTCTTTTGCATTCTTGCCTTCCTTGGTCAAAATTTGATTACTGCGCGGTGCTCAACCTTCTGCTATGTTGAAAAATTTGTGACTGACGATCTGCGATCAGCTACTGCTTCTTAAATAGACGCGGCTGCAGATCCTGACTTCTCATAACTTGGCCTAACACCCACACAAACAGCCATCCCCCATCCTCTGTTTTGCCCTACCGATTCGCAAAACTTATTCACCGCCCCTCGTATATAGCTTCAAGGAAGAGCAGTTGGCGCATGTTGGGAACATAGTCTAATATATATATATATATATATATATATATATATATATATATATATAAATATATATATATACGGGTGGGGCCCCCGCTGTTCCTTGTGCTACGGGCTCCGAAGCTCCTTAAAGCAGCCCTGCTTAAGAGTCTAACAAAAGAGTACGACAAATGTTCTATTTAGGTTCACATGTTATGCATCAGTTTTTCTCACCGTTTGCCACTAACGTTTTACCACTTATTAGACACGAATTAATATGTTTATTTTTCATTTTTAGATATTACTCCAGGGTATGAGGGGTTAAAGGATTAAGCTTTGCCTTTAATCTGTAGCAAACCGACTTTAAATAGAATTTGACTTTCTTAAATCTTTTCTATCGACTAAGCTTAAGGAGCGATCAAATGAAGCCGGCGTATAACTGACCTTTTATAAATCCGCCTCTTGCCTTTTATTCTATAAAGGAGAGCGAGAAAGATCGTTAGATAAAAGGATAAATGAACACAAAGCTGATGTTGGCGTGTAAGTATGGAACGTATATTTTTAATAACTGCCAGAATTTTAACCATGTAGAAAATTACCCCAAGTCTCGAATAATCTTCCCCTGCAGATAGATTTTCGAAAAAGGGAAAATGTTGAAGCCATAATAATAAAAGTCTCTAATTTCAACATTTCGTATGGAAAATTCAAAGGTAGCCTCCTTGACAAAAACCTAACCTTTTATGATATACGTAAGGACTCCAGAGCCCCCCCTCCCCCCTGATTAGTGACATTGTTTGGTTTTGAGGTTATTTATATAGATAAATCTGTATCCTTTTCTCAGCATACGACTGAAAATGGTAAACATCATAATGAAACTAGTCTCGGGAATAATCATATATATATATATATATATATATATAAATAAAACCACTGTGGAGGAGCGTAGTAGTTTATTATCTCGAGACCAGTTTCGCCATGGAGTTTGTCATGCCAGCTTCAGTCGAACACTAAGAATACATGCATTCACACCAAGCGCACAATATATATATATATATATATATATATATATATATATATATATATATATATATATATATATATATATATATATATATATATATAGTTTACGGAGATCCAATTGGAGTTCCTAATCAAGGGGCGTGAATTAATTTCATTAAGGATATCTTTTAGGATTAAATCTTTGACATAGGGGCCCCATTTAGATTGCCCATACGAAAGGTTAAAGTTGGGGATTTTCATCTATAAGGGTGGATTCAATGACCTTTCTTTTGCGGAAGTCCTTACACGGGTTGATTAGTTTGGCCTGTGGGAAGTCTATCGGGTGATTAATGTTGTTACTGTGCGTGAAAAGACTAGAGGCTCTGTTTTCCCGTACAATGTTTCCTCTGTGTTCATACTTTCTCTTATTCAGGTTTCTTCTTGCTTCGGCTATGTAAAATAAAGTGCAGTTAATTTCTGAACAGGGAATTAAATAGATTCCTGCCTTGTTGTTTTCTTCTATAGGTTTCGTGGTAGGGGATGATTTTTTTAATGGTCGAAGGGTATTTGAATGTGGTGTGGTTAGGGGAAAGGAATACAATGAAAAGATATTTCCAAGTACTTTCGAACTTTATTAAGTTCATTCTCAAGGATAACTAGAAAATAAAATAATATAATAAGGGTATATATAAGCTAGTAAAGGATAAAGGGCCGCCTCTAAGACAAGAAATCATCAATGAGGATTTAGGAGAGGGATGGGTAAATTCACATTAAGAGTTAGCTATAGCAGGTAGCAAGGTCAAACCGAGAGGCAAGAAAGAGTGAAAAACAGGGTTCTTTGAAACAAGATTCCTCCCTACTATCCTTGACTTCCTTATTGTTTGGTGCAGGTATATTGATGATGTCATTAGCTTGTGGCCTAATCTTACCAAACTTAATTCGCTCGTCCCTTCCATTAAATTTTCCCATGAGGTTGAAAATAATAGAACCCTTCCCTCTTCTGATCTTCTTATTCATAAAACACCGACTGGTTTTAAATACTCCATCTATTGCAAACCTACTAATTCAAACTCTTATATTCATTTTTACTCTTCGCATAGCCCAAAGCCAAACGTTCCGTTTTTTCTCTATGTTTTTACGAGCTTTACGAGTTGTTAGTCCTGAATATATGGATTCTGAATTCTGCAATATCATTAAAATTGGCCATAAACTATGTTACCCTTATCCCTGTCTTTCCTCTGCAAAAAAGACGTTCTATAATACAACTCCTGCTATCTCTTTTAATGTTGAAAACATTTGGGTTTTACCCTTCTCTGTTTGTTTCATTGACCTTCTCCGTCTTTTAAAAAAATTTAACATTTCAGTTGCTTTCAAATACGAGTCAACTATAAAAAAAACATTCTAGTTTACAATAATTGTAATAATATTGGGGAAGTCTATTCAGTCGAATGTTCTGTTTGTCCAAGTAAATATTTTGGACAGACAGGAAAGCAATTATCTGTGCGTATTAATCAGCATAAATTCAATGTTAGGAGAGCTGTAAATAATAGTGCGTTTTTTGTGCATATGTCCGAAAATAACAACTTAATTAATTGGAATTCAGCAAAATTTATTTTTCGCTCAAATGACTCAATTAAAAGAAACCTTGTTGAATGTTTATGTATAAGCCTATTTAATAACTTTGACATTTCCATGGCCTTTTTAATATTGATGTTGTTATGAAAAAACTCATTCTTAAAGAAATTAGCTTTGACTTATGTCCCTATTTTTTTTTTCAATTTTCATTTTTATGGGAACCCGAATTGTCAATTTAATTATTGCATTGATTTTGTATTAACATTATTTTATTTATCTTCCTCTCTCCTTCGTTTCAATTTACTTCTCGTGTCCCTCCTTATCTCTCTCCTAAGACTATCGCTTTATCCATTAATCGTTTAACCCTTTTGGCTCTGTTCTTGACTCTTTCTTGCCCCTCAGTTTGACCTTGCTACCTTTGTTATAGCTCAATCTTAATGTGAATTTATTTCCCCCCCCGTCCTCTCCTACTTCCTCATTGGTGATTTCTTTTCTTAGAGGCGGTCCTTTATCTTTTACCAGCTTATATATACCCTTATTATAGTATTTTCTCGTGTCGCTATCCTAGAGAATGAACTGAATACAGTTCGAAAGTACTTGGAAGCACCTTTTCATTTTTTCCGCGGGACATTGCATTCATTGCGAACCTCATCTGCCAATTTATGAGTTATTCATTTCATATATATATATATATATATATATATATATATATATATATATATATATATATATATATATATATATACATATATATATATATATATATATATATATATATATATATATATATATTTATATATATATATATATATATATATATATATATATATATATATATATATATATATATATATATATATATATATATATATATATATATATATATATATATATAGAGAGAGATTTATTTATAATTAACCCACAGGAAAATGAAAAGATGAATCCAAGCACTTTCGAACTATATTTGCAAGTTCATTTTCAAGGAATAGCATGAACATGGAGAAGACAACCTTATATAGGGTACTCTGTGATGGTCGTTCCCTTCGTATCTTTGTACCCTATATAAGGTTGTCTTGTCCATTTTCATGCTATTCCTTGAAAATGAACTTTCAAATATAGTTCAAAAGTGCTTGGATTCATCTTTTCATTTTCCTGTGGGTTAATTTTCATATTATTGCTTTCGTCACGTGCCACTTTGTGAGTTTTATATATATATATATATATATATATATATATATATATATATATATATATATATATATATATATATATTTATATATATATATATATATATATTTATATATATATATATATATATATATATTTATATATATATATATATATATATATATATATATATATATATATATATATATATATATATATATATATATATATGCAAGGATTAAGTAAGAGATATTTTTAAAAAAATTAATTCCTGGCGCTTTCGTTTTTTCTAATATCTTCTGTTCGCCTCTTCAAGATGTTGGAATTAACTATACCGTTCATGACCTCGTTAGTTCTCTTGAAAATGACATAAACTCACATCGCCACTTATTTCCTCTATTACAAAGGTGTTAGAAATAATGAAAGTGAAGGAAAATAGCTTAAGTAATCCAAGGGAGTTCAGGTAACATAATCGCCAACGAGTTAAACGGGCAATCCACAAATAGAATTGAAAGGAACATACTAAATAGAAAGGAAAATAATCTTATTGAAAATTCAATAAATACTAAGCACAAAAACGTTGATTTTTATTTATTAAAATAAACAAACAACAAAAACTAATGGGAGCATTTATCATCCGGGAGGATTTAGAAATTTACAGGCAGAATTTTCATTGTTTTTCGCCATTTTCTAAAACTTTAAACTATTTTAATACTATAAATCCATGGCGGGATTGGTGTGCCTATTATTTTGTCTTTCCATAAAGCCCCGAATCAATCCAACCCAATCACGCGTTTCAATCCATCCACTCGAGCCAAAACAAACATCGCATCGCCATCAGTCCCAATTCCCCGTTCCAGAGGGATGAGCGCGCGCTGGAACGAGTCTATCGAATTTGAATAGAAATTCTTTATTGTGGGACTCATTAACTTCTGCTTCCTTTCATGGCCTTCCCGAGGGACCACCTCTCTCACCATGTCCATTAAAGCGGGTCCCTCTTCCCCTCAAGGGTGAATTTTTAAATTTTAGCACAGGGGTACACATACATTATTGCATCGCCCCCTCGATTTTAAATCCACCCTTACACTCTTCTCATTAATAATAAGTGAAGTTTGCTAATGCCCGCTATTTCTACTCTCATTTATTTTGCAGTCACTTCCTTTTGTTCTTTCTTTGTGTTATTTCTTATATTTTTTTTTTTTGTAACACCTTTCCCCCATTTAATGAGAGTAATGTGAATAGGCAACGTCTGTGAGTTTTAAGGTATTTATTTATTTTTTGAAAATTTATCATTTATTTATTTATGTATTTATTAATTTATTTTAATTTATTTATTAAATATATATATATATATATATATATATATATATATATATATATATATATATATATATGTGAATTTAGGCAGTATATGTTCATTATAGCAGGTTTTATTGAAAGCAACCGCTAGTCTTATGTTAATGATTTTCCTTTCAATCTTCTCGATTTGTCTTATGTTCGCCTTTTCTTCATTGTGAATAAGCCTATCGAAGTTCCTTAGAGTCTGATATTAAATAATTATAATTCCAAAAAGGTGGAAGGAAATTAATTCACCTTAGTATTTTCTTTTATTATACTGATGCGTTTCGATACAACAAGTATCATCCTCAGAGTTAGAATGGGAAATTAATAAATTTATTTTAGTATATAAGAATATATATTATAAAAATGTGTTAACAAACTGACGAACGGAATGTAGACATGTGTAGGTGAATTAGCAGGCAGAGGAGGTGCAGGTAGGAACTGGTTGAAGAAGTGTAAGGGACCTGAGAGAGGGGAGGGGTAAGGTGCTTGCCAGAGGTGATTAGTGGCAAGGGGCAGCTGTCCTAAATATACCCATTCTTTTGGATTACTCTTCTTGCGGTTGGTAGAATTTCATGAGACGTGAATTGTATATTTAGTCTTGGTTGGTTTTCTTGAATATATATTGCATCAAGTAAGAGTAATTAGCATCTGTTGGGGCTATAATCTAAAATTTTGGTATTTTTTTTCTATCATTTTTTTCTTAAGGGGAGTTTCATGCATTTCTCGTGTATGTTTTTTTTAGGCGCACCATTGGTGAGGTGGTATGATATTTTTCTTGAGAGTGTGGTTTCGGTCATATATATATATTTATATATATATATATATATATATATATATTATTTATTTCTTAATTAATTTTTGTATTATTTATTTTATTTATTATTATTTATTTTTCTAAAGTATTGAAGTATAAGTAAGGTATATAGAAATATTGGTAAAAGGGTCAGGCTAATCGCTGTCAAAAATTACGTATAGCATAAATTTACATAATGCATATATTCGAAATGTTTATGGTGTTCAAGCCGTTATTATCAGTTTTTGTTTCGTTTATTTTCATTTACCTTCTTACACTTTTGCACGAGAAAATATTTGTTTTGTTTGAAACTTATTGTTATTCCTATATTTTTGTTGTTTTAGCTCATAGAGATAGTCTCTTATTGTGTCTCTTCACCCCTGCTTCAATTTTTGGGCTGCTGTCTTGTTTGGGTAAGTTTGAACATTGGACATTGGTATCTTCATTCTGATTCATCTCTATATTGTCGCTTCGTTGCCTTTTTAAAGCCTATTGACACTAATTGGAAACAATGCACGCAGTTTACCTTCTTTGTTGCTCAATCATGTCATCTCCTAGGTTAAGAGCCATCTTTTCGTACATCTTTCTTGTTATTCGTTCGATTTATTTTTTGTTCAGAGGTTCAACGTTTGCTGGCCTATGGAAGTCTGCCTGCCTTTTCCTTTCCTTTCTCTTCGCCGAATGCATATGGTGATTATTAATCTCCTGATTTGCACTCTATACATTTGAAATTTCGAGGTTTTTGAGAAGAAATAAAAATTTGGGCAGGTTACATCAGCATCGCCATGACCAGTGACCAGTGCCATGTACAACTTTTTCTTATTCTTTTTCTGGAGTTTTCTGAACTTATATATACGAGGGGCGGTCAATAAGTTTTGCAATTCGGATATAAGGAAACGAGATATGAGGAAAAGTGTTTTATTATTTTTCAATATAACTACCCTCGATTTCAATGCACTTGCGCCACTTGTCACTGAGGCTTCGAATTCCCGACAACCAGAAATCTCCCGACTGCTGTTCAATCCACTCCTAGACGGCGAGCTGGACATCTTCATCGTCCGCAAACCGGCGTCCACGCAGTGCAGCCTTGAGTTGGCGTAATAAAAAGTAGTCTCTAGGGGCCAGATCTGGACTGTAGGGGGAATGGTTGAGCCCCTTGAATCCGCACTCGCGCAGGGCAGCTTGTGCAACTCTGGCCTGGTGGACTTTGACGACGTTGAAGTCGATAATGGGGCGCAAGGTTTCTAGGGACCCAACGGGCAGAGACCTTGGTCATGGCCAAATTGTCGTGGATGATGTTGATAACACTTCCATGTAATATTCCAAGTTCTTGCTCGATTTCTTAGACCTTCACCCGTCGATTTTCGAGGATCATCTTCTCCACACGGGCCACATTGTCCTTGTTGGTCATGTCTGACGGGCGTCCTGGACGGGGGTCATCTTCAAGGGACTCACGACCATTTCGGAACTCCCTATTCCAGCGAGCAATGGTTGCATAGGAAGGGGCGGTGTCGGTGTACACTGCAACCATGCGTTCACGGATCTCTTTGGCATTCTTGTCTTCCTTGGTCAAATATTAGATCACTGCGCGGTGCTCAACCTTCTTGATTGTTAACAAATTTGTGACTAACGATCTGCGATCAGCTACTGCTTCTTAAATAGACAAGGCAGTAGCGTGCGGTTGCAGATCCTGACTTGTCATAACTTGTCCTAACACTCCCATAAACAGCCATCCCCCTTCCTCTGTTTTGCCCTACCGATTCGCAAAACCTATTGACCGCCCCTCGTATTTATAAATGCCAAGGAAGCTATTGCGATTTGACATCTTTGACGTTCATCTTGTACCCAATAGAAAAGATTTTCAAACCGAGTACATTGATCACTGTCACTGATCACTGAATTGAATGCTGATTGTCTGAATTTTACACTTATCTTCCTACTTGTTGATATTATTTATTTCTATTGCAGTTATTGAAGCTAGCATGGGAGCATCTTTACTTGTACATTCGGTTATCTCTATGACGTTATCAGTGAATTAAAAGTTGAGGCTGATGTAGTTTAGTGAGGCTTGGATATCCGCCACATGCATTGACTAAAGTTTTGCTTAAGCATCCACCTTGCGTTACACCAGCTAGGAGATTGAATTTTGGCCAGTCAATCTTCCCTATATTAATGAATGCATCCCCTTCGTCACACATTATCAAACGCATTCGAGACATAACGACATATAATATACACCTAATTCCTGTTATTTTCAGTGCGGGACATTTTACCGAAGTGACGCGGATTGCCATTTACGTACTGATGTCAGGTGAATAAAGAAATGGCTTTTAGGTGGCCAACAAATCTGTTTAAGAATTTTTCAAAGAGTTTTCCATTAAATTCCAAAAGTGGAATAGGTCGTTAACTCTTTTTCAGTCTGTGGTTTTCCAGGCTCTGTAATGATAATTTCCGCAACCTTAAACCAGTCTGTGAAATAACTCGTATTTAGGCAGGCATTTTAAATACTCATCATTCCACCCAAATTGCATAGAGGATCTTCGCTATAATTTAGTTTGGTTATGCCAAACAGTAACCCCCCCCCAAAAAAAATCATGTCACATTAACCTATACCCATACTTCTCCAAGCTTGTATTCTTCCTCACCAGCTGCACTCTCTCTTCTCTGTTCAACTCAATCATTCTAATGAAATTCTTTGTAATGAAACGACTTGTTTTGTGCGTGTGAGCTTTTAGTCATGTGCACGTGACTCTATAAGTTACTATGTCGGTGCGTAAGTAGACGGTCAGATGGTAACCTTTTTACTTTGTAATGAGATTTTTGGCCATAACATCTTAACTATTCAACCGATTTTAAAGAAATTTGAAACCCATATGTTGATTTGCATAATCTTTTGGATGATATAATTGCGAAGGTTCTCCGAAGGTTATTCAGGGAATTATTTGACAGTAAAATCGTAACTGTTCAACCGATTCTAAAGAAATTTGAAACCCATATGTTGTTTTACATTATCTTTTGAATGATATAATTGTCAAGGTCCTCCCAAGGTTAGTCCTGGAATTATTTAGAGTTTTGCTGGTCATAAGGTAATATCTTGATAAGGTTATAAGACAAAATAATTGAGAGCACGCGACTAAGGTCTCATGACGTTGTGCTTGGGGCAAAATCTACGATTTTCTTTATATTATTATTCAAACATTCATACTTCCATAACCATCAAGAAAGACTCATTTCTCGATTGATTCATTCCTCGATTCATTCATTCCCCGATTCATTCATTCCCCGATTCATTCATTCATCGATTTATTCATTTATCGATTCATTCATTCATCGATTCATTCGTTCCTCGATTCATTCATTCCTCGATTCATTCATTCCCCGATTCATTCATTCATCGATTCATTCATTCCTCGATTCATTCATTCCTAGCCTCAAATAGGTCCTAAACATTTCACTTCCAGCCAAACTTTTATCGGGGCAAAGACGCTACACTACAACACCCCGTGGTTTAGGGCAAAGGGAAGCGGAACGCCACCTACGATGTTGTTGAAGTTGAGGCACATCGGGTGTAGTTAGTTACAGGATGGAGTTTTTCTATTAAACATTACAGCTGCAGTCATACACTGTATGTAGATAGCCTGGCTTCGGTATCCAAGTTAATCAATACGTCACTATTGAAAAAATAAACGGCATCAAAAACTAGTGTATATCCGTAGTATAAACCCAACCATTTTTTTAACAACCACACAGTTTTACCCTATCCAGTCTCAGCTTTACTTTTTCAAGTTTAGTTTACTCAAAATTTTGGATTCACATTGTAGAGAAAAAGTGTTCAGCCATTCCCAAGTGGAAATACCACGACCACCCTAACTGGATGCAATCATTGAGATTATACCTCCCGACATGGATGAACTCATTGAGTTTTACCTCCCGACATGGATGCGATCATTGAGTTTATACCATCCTACCTGGATGCAATCATTTAGTTTATACTACCCCACCTGGATGCAATCATTGAGATTATACCTCCCGACATGGATGAACTCATTGAGTTTTACCTCCCGACATGGATGCGATCATTGAGTTTATACCATCCTACCTGGATGCAATCATTTAGTTTTCCCACCCACCTTGATGCAATCATTGAGTTTATACCACCCCACAAGTATTCGATCATTGAGTTTATACCTCCAGACCTTGACGCGATCATTTTTTTTTATAACTCCCCACCTGGATCCGATCATTGAGTTTATACCACCTTCCCTGGATGCGATCATTGAATTTAGACAATTCCACCTGGATGCAATCTTCGATTTTATAGCTCCCCACCTGGATGCAATCATTGAGATTATAACACCCCAACCGGATGTTATCATTGAGTTTATACCTCCAGACCTTGATTCGATCATTAATTTTATAACTCCCCACCCGGATGCGCTTATTGACTTTATACCACCCCACTTGAATGCAATCATTGAGTTTAAACTCCACAGCTGGATGCGATAATTGAGTTTAAACAACCTCACCTGAATGTAATCATTGAGTTTATAGCACCTCACCTGGATTCAGTAAATGAGTTTATACTTCAGGCACTGGATGCAATCATAGAGATTACTCACCCCATCTGTATGAATGCAATCATTGAGTTTATACCACCCACCTGGATGCAATTATATACTTTACACCACCCTACCTGATGCAATCTTGTATTCGAACCACGTCAATTGGATGCAATCTTGTATTCGGATAACGTCAGTTGGATGCAATCTTATAGTTTATACCACCACACCTGGATGCTATCATTGAGTTTATACCACCCCACCTGGATTCAATCATTGTTTTTTACCCCCCACCTGGTAGCGATCATTGAGTTTATAACTCCGCAGTTGGATGCAATCATTGAGTTTATACCTACCGACCCTGATGCGATCATTGAGTTTATCCCTCCCGACCTGGATTCAATCATTGAGTTTATACCACCCTACCTTGATGAAATCATTGAGTTTTACCACCCCACCTTTTCGCGATTTTTGAGTTTATACCACCCCATCTGGATGCCTTTATTGAGTTTATAATACCCCACCTGGCTGCATATATTTAGTTTATAACTCCCCACATGGTTGCAATCATTGAGTTTATATCTCCCGACCTGCATGCAATCATTGAGTAAATACCACCCCAACTCGATGCAATCTTTGAATTTATGCCTCCTGACCTGGATCCAATCATTGAGTTTATACCACCCCAACTGGATGCAATCTTTGAGTTTATACCTCCTGACCTGGATGCTATCATTGAGTTTATACCACCCTACCTGGATGCAATCATTGACTTCATACCTCCCAACCTGGATGCAATCATTGAGTTAATACCACCCCACCTGGATACAAACAATGAGTTTATAACACTCCACCTCGATTCAATCATTTAGTTATACCTCCTAACCTGGATGCGATCATTGAGAGTATACCACCCAACCTGGATGCAATTATTGAGTTTATACCTCACCTAAGCTAACCGGACAAAAAATTTGTCACCCAGTGAGAAAAAACATAATTTAACATCTCAAGCGTGTGAGAACCTTAGGCAGCCGAGAGGCGTAGCTGAGTTTACGTCGAAACGTTAGTTAGGGTTTATTTGTGTTGCGGAAGGAGTCAAGATCTGGAGATAGCAATTAGTTCTACTTAATATGGGCCGGGAAAGCGACGTCATAAAATGTCAAAAAGGTGTGATTGCATTCGCCCGCGCCAAAGGTTATCATGTGAAGGAGGTGGCGGAATTTCGCAGTGTTTCAACGAGTAAGGTCATCCGGATATACAAGCGATGGCAGAACTCACAAAATGCGAAAAGCTCTCTCCAGAAGAAGGTGTTGACAGACAGGGACCGTCGTAGAATCTCCAGGCTAATAATTGCTAATCGATTTGCTTCCAGGCAGGAATAGCTACAATCGTCAATTCTGGCATTCACCACCCATTTCAGAAAGAACATCACACAGGAAATTCTATGGCATAAACATATGGAGAAAAGTGGCATGCAAGAGGCCCTTACTGTGGTTACAAGTGACTAATCTTTAGTCCGTTGATCTTATTTGGAAAATAGGTTGATACAGTTGCCTGAAGAAATTTCGTCAAGGCAGCTACCAAGAACTTGCTGCCAATCTTCTGAGATTAGCAATCTTTTAGGATAAGGTTCGAAAAAAAAAATCTGGATTCTTATAATGAAAAACCATAATTTTGATGGAAATAAGAGAATTGAAATGATCTATAGTTAATTTATGATTTATGGGGGAAAAAGAAGCATTCATATTAAGACATTCCTCTAATCTATCGACCGTTAATTCCACGGTTACTTTTGTAAACAGTCACACAACATTAAAAGACAACATAGTCTTTGTTTTAAGGTCAATATTTTTTTGTTTTACTGATATCATCTATAAAAAAAACAAGATTTTTGTTTTTGTTTTTGTAAACAAATAAAGTTTGACTCGGCCCTTTATACTAGCCGATCAACTCTACCATCGCCAACGAATGTATGACTGTGTGAAGGAAAAGACCCCAAGGAAGGATAAAGAAAAAATAGAAAATAAAAAGAATAGAAACAAAGGTAAGATAATGGTTTTTATATCAAGTGCTGTCAGCTCTAAATTGCCAAGATGTGGGAAATAACATTTCAGAACCTTAACATACACAACGATACATCACGCCCTCTGTCGGCCATATAAAATACCAACGCTCTAAATGGTAGCAAATAAATTTGAAACTTTGTTTAACTTATTGCAATTTTCCAAATATTTATTACGAAATACGACTCGAAAAATTTATGAGCCTTGTTTCTTTATGTTTTATAAAGTCAAGAAAAGTTTGGAATACTGAAGCTTTATTTATGTTTATATATATATTTATGCGGTTGAAAAGGCAATGTTGTATCGATATCCTCTCGTAACTGTGAGAAGAGCTCCTTCCGAAGGCTTGATGAAAAGTTTAGTTAGCTACATAATTGCCTTTTTAAACACATAAATATAATTGCGCCATTGCAAATAATTCTCTCTCTTTCTCTCTCTCTCTCTCTCTCTCTCTCTCTCTCTCTCTCTCTCTCTCTATATATATATATATATATATATATATATATATATATATATATATATAAGAAAGAGAATAGATTCTACTGGAGATGACCCCGAGAAAAACAAAGAGAAAAAAAAACTGACCGACCAAGACTCGAACCTCAGACCTCTGGTTATTTCGACCAATGCTACCGACTGAGCTAACGGGACACGTAAGCCATGACAAAAAGATTTTCATCAATTTAACTTTTTCGTTAGCACCTTCAAAGACCACCGCTCAAATGAAACTGTGCCTGTAAGGACGGAGAAGATACAGTTGTAAAAGCCCGACATCCCTTCTTTGAGCGACCGAAAGCTATCGGCCAGTGTGGATGGCCAGTCTGTGTATCACTTCTTCAAACTTACTGTTATCAATCATTTAAGTTTGAGGGTGGATGCGTGCTAGTTTGCACGCCAACCACACCGGCCAATAGCTTTCGGTCGTTCAAAGAAGGGATGTCGGGCTTTTACAACTATATATATATATATATATATATATATATATATATATATATATATATATATATATATATATATATATATATATATATATGTATATATATATATATATATATATATATATATATATATATATATATATATATATATATATATATATATATATATATATATATATGTATATATATATATATATAAGAGCGTTATTAATTTTAAATTGTATATTCTTAATATTTCTTACAAGTTTTTTAACGGGGTCTTCGAGGCGAGAAAAAACATCTGCAAACGAAATTCTTTATTCCTAGACGTCTTTCGACCATGTTAGGTCATCTTCAGGGAATTATTAAAAAACACGCCTAATCTCATGGCACTATCCTAACCCGTGAAAAACTGAATCAGGACACCTCCATTATCCTGAGACTCCAAAATCGCAGAAGATTGCGGATGGCCGAAGCCGTCATTATTCAAATGAAGAAACCGACAATTAACGTTCAACTTTAGCCGGAAACCATACTCCCGACATCTCGGCGTCCCCGAGTTTACCGCCGTTAAGAGAAGCACGTTTTCAAACTTTCATTTTCCTTTGCCTCCTTTGCCAGAGAACTAGATCGGAGCGACAAATAGTCAGAAGGACTTAAGGATCATATAAGATAGAAAAAGGGTGTGATAGTAAGAGAGGTAAAAGATAGAAAAAGTGTTATTTTAGTAAGAAAATTATGTGCCAGTACGTCTGGCTATGGCTTTCCATGCACTTGTGTGATGCTTCCGGGGATGTTATTCAAGCATTCAAGCCTTAATTTTCATACTTTTACGTTTTTGTCATCAGAGCTATCTCTGTATCTTGGTCATCTATTGTTATTTTGAAGTAGTTTTGTCCACTACGGATATTTTTATTGTGTCTTACTCATTTATCATTTTGTCCACTACGGATCTTTTTATTTTATAATATTTAGTTTAACATCCAATTATTTTGATATTCATATTTATTGTTTTTCTGGTGAGAAATAGTTATTTGTAGGTTGGTTCCAGGTATTCTTGCAACCGCTGTTGGCTGCTGGCAAATCCTTGTCGGTAATGTCTATTTGGGTTGTCAATTTCGGGTATTTCTATATCATGCATGACTCTTTCGGGTAAGTAATCATGCATGCTCCTCCATATTCTTGTCGCTCTTCTGTGCAACGTCACATTTAGAAGGTCGATCGCTGCGAGTTCGTGTAATCTAATCGATGGGATCATGTATAGTAGGCTGAGATCGAAGATGAAGCGTAGTGCTTGATTTTGTACTACTTGTGCCGTGCAAATTTGTGTCTTGCTTGCCAAATGTAATGGAACGGAGGGGTATAACAAGATTGACCTGACTAAGGCCAAATATATCCTTCTCTTATTGCGAAAGGAGAGTCTTTTGAACCTATAAAGTTGTCTAAGTCTGATCTTGGCTTGCGAGACCTTCTCCTTAATATGTTCGTTATACCCATTTGATGTAATCTTTAATCCCAGAACTCGGGCTTCTCGGGTATATGGATAGTACTTGCCATTTGCTCTAATGTTGGCCGTTTTAGGACGTCCGATAGGGAGAATCTTGAACTTATCCATATTGGTGCGAATCTTTTTTCTTTTCTCATAGAGATTGAGATTGTTGATTTTCCCGGCTGTCCTATTTGCGACGTCTACAGGAGGTGGGTAGTCGCTTTTGATAATTTGAGTTATGTCGTCGGCTAGCTGGACATATATGGCGTAATCTTGAGTAGGAAAACGGAGGTCACTCGTGTAGATGGTATACAATGTTGGTCTCAGAGATCTCCCTTGAGGCACCCCTGCGTTCAACGAAAAGGGTTGCCCTTCGTGATCATTGATTTTTATGGTTGCCTCTCTATCCTCCAAATAATCACAAAGGATTCTGGTGATATTGGTTTCCATCTCAAGGTTACATAATTTGATCTTTAATCCAGGCACCCAGACCTTGTGAAATGAAGAGGCCACGTCTCTAAGTACGACGTCCACCCTCCTATTTTCGGCCTTTGCATTTGCAATGTACTCTGTCATAAGAATAAGGGCAGTTTCCGTACCGAGGTGACTACGGAATCCATGTTTTTTCCTGTTGTATCCGTCCCTTGTTTCTAGAAGGTTCTTTAGCCTGTCGTTCACAAGTGTTTCCAAAAGTTTTCAAATAAATTCTAGAAGGGAAATGGGCCTGTAACTCTTTACTTCCTTTTTTGGCTTCCCTGGTTTCAAGATAAAGATCATTCTGGCTCTTTTGAGTACATCTGGGAAGTAGCCAACGTTTAAACAGGCATTAAAGAGACTTAGTTTGGCTTCATTGATGTTTGGAGGGGCATTCACTAAGTGCGCTTTGGTAATACCTGATATGCCAGGGGCCCTCTGCTTAAAGTTCTTTAAGGCTGTCTCAAATTCTTCCTGAGTGAACGGTTCTCCTTCGGCTTCTGCTCGTCGGGTGTGATAGATGAAGTAGTACGGCGTTATGGTTGGTCCTCGCCATCCCAGATTGTCTTAGACTCCTCGCTGATGAGATATTTGATTTCCATGTGCAGGTTCCTAAGTTCGCGGTATCGTACCGCCGTGTTCCCGTTCTCGTTTATTTCTGCAATAAGTTCCTCCAGTCTGTCTTTCCTTGACGTAATCTCCTAATTCCATCGTGGAGCAGGGAGAGTTTTATATTTAACCCTTGGGATAGCTACTCAATCTGCTTCCTTGATCTTGGTTGTAAGGTCTTCGAAGTGACGATCTATATCTTCGAGGGTAGACCCGTCCAACGATTCTATCCGATAATCTTGGAGGACTCTCTTGTATTCGAGCTAGTCAGCCTTGGGCAAGCATTTACGGGAGAGGATTTTCACCTGAATAGGTGAGATCGAGATTGTAATGATCATACTAAGGTGATCAGACGGAGAATAAGGGCCAGGGACGGTATTTTGGTTCAGAGCGAAACCGTTATTCGTTAGTACGATGTCGGGAGTAGTTGAGGATCTCCTCGTTAAGTACGTAGCGAAATCTGGACCTGCTCTATTTACCACGCCGCGTTCCATAAGAAGCCTCAGGGAGTTACCTGCCCCATTGAATGCCGTGGTGTAGCCTGTTTCCCTGCAGCGAGCATTTAGGTCGCCGATGAGAATCACTGAGCAGTTCCTTCTAAAAAGGCGGAGAAAATTAGGTACGGGCAAATACGATCTCCTCGGTGGCTGGTACCCTACTGCAATAACTAAATCGTCGATAAGCGTATTAATTTTTACCGCTAGATACGATTCTTCTAAGTCACTTATCTCTTTGAATTTGACACCCTTCCGCACTGCAAGGGCGACGCCGTCATATCTCTCGTTAGAGTGACTAGTCGTGATTGTGGTATAGTTATACAATTTTATAGGGTCGGTTTCTGGTTTAAGTCCGTGTTCAGCAATAAGGACAATATCCGGGTCTACCTCACGGATTCAATTGTAGTAGACGAATTTTTTTCCCATCCAGCCATTGACGTTAAGAGAAAAGATCTTTAGTTTGTTGATATAGTCCCGTTGTCCATATTACTCCCCGTGAAGATTTGACACTTTAGCTGGCTCCACCTGTGCGGGCGATCTCACTCTGGCAGATCTCTTCTTTTTGAATTGATCGTGGGAAAGGTTGAGACATGATTCGCCACAGATCTCGATTCTGCCTTGCCTGAGTGCCGAATTCATCTCTTCCTCACTGATATCAAAATCATAGTCCCATTTGTACTTTCCCCTGATCATCCCATCAACGACGTCTTTGATCTTCGCTGATCTAGGCAGAGGGGCCGATGGGAAGGCATATACACGTAGGTTTATTTCGGTAGATTTGTAAATCGGGGAGGGTTGTTTGGTCTTCTTGGGGCTCTTAGCTCTTTGGGTCGCCTTCTAGGAATCAGTATCCTCTCGTGCAGGTTGGTCGGTCTCCATTATTGTAAGGGTGCCAGATGTGCTAGGCTTGTTAAGCCTCGGATCCCGAGATTTTGAACGTCTTCTTGCCTCAGCCGTAGGCCTACTTCCTGTTTGGGTCTGGTATAGCTCGGTTGAGGGGGGATTGTCCGGAAATCACATTGGTTTCATCCCATTCTGAGTCAACATGCGGTTTAATTCGGTAGCCATACTTCCCGGTTGTCCGATGTTCACAAAGTGAGCGTGTATGACACACATCGAAAGGTCCAGATTCATCGAGGGATCTATTTGTAGGAGGGTCTTCTCCTTCTCCTGGCTTTGGGCTGCCTGTGCGCATGAAGTCGTTGCCTTGCGGTGCTTTTCCTCTTGAATATTCTTCTTTTTGTCAGTGACCAGTCTTTTTCAAAGGAAACGACATCGACAAGGTACGGTGAGGGCCGCTGCAATTCAGGCATTTCTTGATAGCCCCGCTCTACACTCACGCCAGGTTTGGTCATCTCCGGCGCATTCGCTGCAAACCTTTCAATGAAAAGTACAGTCTTTAGTGGCGTGCTAATCCAGGGCATAGCACGAGATACACACTTGGACTGACACAAAGGTTTCTCTCTCGATGCATGACGCAGAAATTTTTGGATAAAACAAGACGAGACCAGCTTCAGCTGCCTTAGCGGCTATCTCAGAGGTTTGGAAGGTCGCTTTAAATAGATGGGAATACTCACCTCCTTCATGATTTTTAAATTTATACACCTCTTCGACTTTCGCCTAGGTTTGTCTTGTCTCTATTTCATTCTTAATCTCTTCGATGCTGTGGGAGCAGACCCATGGGTCCAAGTGGCGACAGATAATGGATCTCTGAGCAGAGACATGGGGAGGGATCTTCGGGGTCAAGTTGGGTTCGTCGAGTTTCGCTCGTGTACCGACACTAAAAAGCTTGTCAACGTCGTAGTCTGTGTCGCAGATTGCTAGGTAGCCCGCTAGGGGAGCTCTTCACCTCGGGCAAACCAGCATCCTATTAAGTTGTGTCCCTATTATAGAGCTCGGATCACCTTCTCTGCCCTACCTATATTAATTTGTCTAACAGGACCCACCTACCGGTACTGACCACTCAGCCCCCTAATGGGGCCCCCTTCTTCTCTCTCCCTGCGGGTCTTCCTTCCGGGGTTCGGACACGTCAGATACCGGTGGTCTTTACAGGTCTTAAGGACGCGAGATGTGCTGCTGGTCTTAAGGGAGGAGCAAACGCTGGTCCGAAAATGGGGTTCGGTGCGGGGCTTGCCCCGTTAACACGCCCGCGCGCGCGCCCGCGCCCGCGACTTCTTCAGTGGTCCAGGGACGTTAGCCGTCAGTGGTCTTGAAAGGCGCGAAAGATTCTTCACCTACTATCTCTCGTGGAAATATAGATGATAAATCAAGTAGGAGTTTATACTCTCTTCAGATGAGTGTTGAAAAGCTCTTTGAAGCGAAGCGCAGTCAAATAGTCAGACAATCTGAGCCTTCCAATTTTATATGTTTCTTGTAGCGCTTAGTTTTCCCTTGAAAATTTCCCGCGCCATGATTGGCCAATTTTTGTAATACTTATGTTCGCGTAGAAATACTATATATAATGTAGCAATTTTTTAATAATTCTGCTGTTCCTTCTCCCTCCCCCCCCTGATACCCCTCCTTCCTAGTCCCAACCTCCTCTCTCTCCTGACACTCCCTCATCTCATAATTTGCACCTCCCCTACGATCTCTAGCCCCTTATCTCTTAGCTCTAATCCTTCCACTTCTGCTCCTAACTCCCCCCTCCTAGACTCTACTCTCTCCACCCCTGCTTCCACGACCGCTATCTCTAAACCTCCCTCCACAGAACACACTCTAACCTCAACCACGGCTTGCCCACTCAATAGCACCACTGACAACCCCTCCAGACCACAGCCGACACGCGTAAAGGTACTGGCTCCTCACGCCTCCTGGGCAATAACCAAGGAGAGGGAAACGGTCCTGGCTAAATCAGCCTCACACGCATTCCGCCCACGACAATAGGTCACCTCAACGTGACACAATTAAACGTACGCAGTGTGCATGGTATTCGCCATACTGTTGCAAACTGGGTCGTAAACATACAAAGACCTGACATAATACTCTTAAACTCGACCAGCCTACATCCTCCCAACAACAGACCCTGCATTGCAGGCTACCACACGTACCTATCCCCACAGGCGCCGCACCTAGAATCAGCGATCCTAGTAAAGCGCTCTATACAACACTCCCTCATCCAAACACAAGATGAATCTTTTCTAGCCTGAAAGATACAGACAAGCTCCGGCCCCATCCTAGTGGCCACATATTACAGACCACCACGCCTACAATTAAACATAGAAGTCCCACTCCGGGCTCTATCAAACCACAACCTTCATATATTCTTTGCGGGAGACCTCAACACCTTTCACCCAACACTCCTTTAAAACACCACGAATGATGCAGGAAGGTACCTGGCCGGTGCCTTGCCGCGATATCACTGCGAGCACATTCTTCGGTACTCGTGGAGGTACTACATCTTCGGACGTGATTTTCAGCAACGACTACACCACACACTTCTCCACCCACATCTCACCAGGTCCCCACGTACTCTCTGACCACATACCGATATGCCTTATCATATCCACATCTCCCATACTTATACCCTACCCACACGACCTCTCTTCGACTACAAAAACACGAACTGGGAAGCGTTCAAGAGACCCATAACAGATAACATGCCACAAAACCTCGACCTGGACCACACTAATCCAGACATGTTAGATGACCACTGGTGCTTAATCTTAAACACTATAACCACAGCACGCAACCTACACTCACCACATAAAATCTACACTTGCATAAAAGATTTCACATTTTCCATACACACTCAGAGACTCATCACACAGTACAATGATCACTACACTAGAGGCCCACGAAAACACAACATTAATCACCTACGTGCCCGCATCCTACAGTGCGTGCAGCTAGATAGGAACCGGCAGTGGTGAGAGGTCCTCCGCATAGCAGACGACACCCGTTGCACTAACCCCTCCTTCTTCTGGCGGCACGTAAAGAGGTTGCTAGGCACTTAAACACCCAAAACCATCACCCTCCAAGTAAACAACCAAACACTCACAGACACTAACGTCATCCTAGACGCATTTAGGTCCCACTGGGACACAGTACATACACACAACCCACCTAAACCACACGCGCGGGAGCCCTTCCAGGAAGTCTAGGAGTTGTGTCGGGCCTACGCTCATGAGCTAAAGCCCGCTTTCCTGATACGAATGGAGCTGCTCGACCACATATCTGCACTGACCTTCCCCATCAATGTCGAGGAAACAAACACTACATTAAAACAACACCAAAACGTGCCCCGGCCCCTCCGGGCTACCAGCCACACTAATACACAACCTCTCTGCAAACATATACCCCACACTTACACACCTATTCAACGCCTCACTAGCCTTAGGCCACTTCCTTAAAATATTCAAAGTCTCTCACAACATACTTCTACACAAAACGAACAAAGACCCAAACACCCAAACAATTACAGGCTTATTGCTCTATTAGAGCACCTAGGCATGTAATAAAAAACTTCTTCACTTACTCGATTATTAATGATTGGAATAATTTGCCAAACGAGGTAGTGGACAGCAGCACTATAGATTCATTTAAAATGAGATTAGACAAACACTTAACAAATATTGGAATTGTTTAGCATAAGCTACAAAATAAAATAATATTACAAAAATATAACTCTTTCAGGTGTATGTAAGTGGTTTTCACATTCATTTCATTTAATTACTATTCAATGCAAATTTCCTTCAGGTACTGTCTTCTTACACCTGCAAGGTACTTTTCCCAAATTATTTCATGTACGGCTTTTGCCGGAGGGAGTGGAGGGTGGGGAGAGCCTAAAACTTTTCTATCCTTTACTTCTACTATTCTATGTGTAAGTGGCAGTAGATTTAAGGCAAGATCACCTTAGTCTGGGCCGTAAGGCCCGTGTGATCTGTGTATCTATGTAACTCTATGTAACTCAAACGCATGATCAACTGCCGCCTACGGAAATACCTGGAAGAGAAGGACTGGTTCTCCCCCACCAATATGGGTTCAGGAGGGGCCGGTTCATGACAGAAAACAGAAACAACGCTAGGTACATCAAAAGACACTCTTCATCAGCAAGGACGGGGAGAAAGCCTTTGATAAAGTGTGGCACGAGGGACTCCGTTGGAATCTCACCAACAATAAGGAGTTACCTCTCTGCACCAGAAGGCTCCTCTCGCACTACCTCACTGAACGGAGATGCTACATAAAATACAACAATACCCTCTCACAACCCTTCACACCACGCTCAAGCGTTCTCCAAGGAAGCGTACTGGCACCCACACTATACATTATGTACACAAACGACACCCCACGCCCATCCGAAAGCTGGTGTCACACATACACAGTGTCCTACGCCGATGACGAGACCAGAAGAAATCACGCTCCACGCACAAAGAATACTAGACGCGAAGACAGATTACGAGGATAAATGGCTGATTGCCACGAACCCTCAGAAGACACAGATGACACTACGGCGCAAGAGATCACTTCATGCATAACCTAAAAATCTTCTCACACACACCAGACATGAACCATCTAAACCCAACAAGACTCGAATACACACAACACAAAAAAATCCTTGGGGTATCTTTTGACAAGACCCTCAGGTTCAATATACACCAGAACATAACACAAGCAAGAGCCTCACATACAAACACATCGCTGCACAGGTTGTACCCTGCGGGCATAAAATGACATTTACACTTATACGAAACACTCGTGCGAGCTCTTCACTCGTAGCCGCGAGTGAAGAGCGCATTCAAAACTCTGCTCTAAAGCGCGCTTACTGCTCTCCCCGGTACATGAGTATGTCCACACAACATGGCGACAACAAATTAGCACACCTCAACACATATGCTCATACTAAACTCTCAAAATGACTCAGGAAACTCGCCAGAGACCCATTATACACTGCACTACATGTAAGACGATATGCTATGGCACCACGATACCCCGAGGCCCATGACCACCCGCAACCCATACCGTTCTTCGCATAAACTAAAGGCATCAGGAATAACGCGTTTCCGACTAAGCAGACACGCTCTACTTCCTGAACACCTTCCAACCGTCGTCCAGTCACGAACAACTCGAGACCAACCTAACCACACCTCGCATTGGCGTCTAGCCACCGACCTATCAACTCTTCCAATCCCCTCTTAAGTTTTCCGCAACCTTTTCCTCTACGATTGCCTGTTCGCCTGTGTTACACAGCGACCCCTCTCTGTCCTTTCTATATACAAATGATGATGATGATGAATAATTCCATTTCTGTTCATTCCCTGAAGATGATCTAACATGGTCGAAATACGTCTAGGAATAAAGAATGTCGTTTGTGGATGTTTGTTCTCGCCTCGAAGACCTCATTAAAAAACCGGTAGAAATATTTAGAAAATAAAAGTTAAAATTAATTACGCTGCCACAGCTGTTGACTTCAATAGAACCTATATGTATATATATATATATATATATATATATATATATATATATATATATATATGAAAAACTCATAAAGTATCAAGTGAGGGTAGCAAATGAATACAATGTGCCGCAGGAAAAAGTGAAATGGTGTTTCCGAGGACTTTCGAACTTTATTAAGCTCCTTATCAAGGATAACTACACGAAATAGTATTATATTAGAGGTATATATACGAAACAAAAGTATAAAAGATCGCCTCAAAAACAAGAAATCACCAATGAGGAAGACAGAAGAGGAAAGCTAAAGATTCACATTAAGAATGACAAGAAGCAGGTAGTAAGGTCAAACTGAGAAGACGAAAGGGTAACAGATGTAAAGAAATGGAAATAGCCTAACGAGTGAGATTATAAGAAACGAGGAGCGAAAGAGTTGGGAAATTACAATGTACATAACAGAGCAGTGATATAATTAAAAAAACAAAACAAAATTGGTACACATAATTAAAGATTGTATATAGAACTAAAGACAAAAGTCAGAAGTAATTTCTTTAAGTAGTAGTTATTTAATTATACGAGGAGCAAGCAATAAGTTTTGCAATTCGGATATAAGGAAACGAGATATGAGGAAAAGTGTTTTATTATTTTTCAATATAACTACCCTCGACTTCAATGCACTTGCGCCACTTGTCCCTGAGGCTTCGAATTCCCGACAACCAGAAATCTCCCAACTACTGTTCAATCCACTTCTGGACGGCGAGCTGGACATCTTCATCGTCCCCAAACCGGCATCCACGCAGTGCAGCCTTGAGCTGGCGGAATAAAAAGTAGTCGTTAGGGGCCAGATCTGGGCTGTACGGGGGATGGTTGAGCTTCTCGAATCCACACTCGCTCAGGGCAGCTTGTGCCACTCTGGCCTTGTGGACTTTGACGACGTTGAAGTCGATCATGGGGCGTGAGGCTTCTAGGGACCCAACGGGCAGTGACCTTGGTCATGGCCAAATTGTCGTGAATGATGTTGATAACACTTCCATGTAATATTCCAAGTTCTTGCTCGATTTCTTAGACCTTCACCCGTCGATTTTTGAGGATCATCCTCTCAACACGGGCCACATTGTCTTCGTTGGTCACGTCTGACGGGCGTCCTGGACGGGGTCATCTTCAAGGGACTCACGACAATGACGGAACTCCCTATTCCAGCGAGCAATGGTTGCATAGGAAGTGGCGGTGTCGGTGTACACTGCAACCATGCGTTCATGGATCTCTTTTGCATTCTTGCCTTTCTTGGTAAAAAATTTGATCACTGCGTGGTGCACAACCTTCTCTATTGTTGAAAAATTTGTGACTGACGATCTGCGATCAGCTACTGCTTCTTAAATAGACGAGGCAGGGGCGTACTACTGCAGGTCCTGACTTGTCATAACTTGTCCTAACACCTTCACAAACAGCTATCCCCATTCCTTACGGATTCGCAAAACTTATTGACCACCCCTCGTACCATCTATTTTATATAGCCAGGGGAGAGTTTAAAATTATCACATTGGCTTATATAGCACATTCAATGATATTCCTTTTTATGGGGTCATTGGAACGATAAATGAATTTGGCCGAGTTCCAGTTAATTAGATGGTCCTTATCTGACATGTGGACAAAGAAAGCACTGTTATTTTCCCCCCTTCGGACACATTATATTTATGTTGATTTATGCGAACAGAAAGTTGTTTGCCTGTTTCTCCATAATATTTACTTTTGCATATATATATATATATATATATATATATATATATATATATATATATATATATATATATACGAAGTTTAAGGATGAACATTAATAAAACTGAATTTATGATTTCCATCATAGTTGTATAATTCCTAGGTACCCGCGTTTCGGGTTGGACCCTCTTATCAAGGATCTAATCTAAAATTAAAATTAAATAGAAACGTGAATAAGATTTTGGCTATTAACTTAACATGGTAATTATTTGGTATATTTAGGAAAAAAATTGAAATTAGGGGGCATTACAAGGAAAGCATTTAAAAGAATGAAATTAAGTAAGACGTTTATCTGTTTATATTTAAAATCTATACATTGTTTGGGGAAAATATGAAGCGTGAATGTAACATCACGAAAATTCAATGGATTACCTGTAAATAAGTGAAAAGGTTATAATAATCCTTATCATATAGGATATCGACCTGTTGCATGTTTCTTCCTCGTATAGAAAGGTGAAAAATGAATGCTTGTAACCATTATTACTTGTTTGGGGTGGGAGAAGTTTGAAGGTGAAAGACTGTGGTAGTTCCCATATGCAATAATAATAAAGGAACGGTGGCGATATCAGAGCTTAGAGTCGAGCTTGTAAATTTAAAGTAGAGGGATTTGAGTTTTCTTAATTGGCTTTCTGTGTTGGCTGTATCTGTAATTAAGAATTTATCGAATGAAGGTGTAAGACCTGGGTCTTTGGTTCGATAATGCCATCTGATAGGGAAATTTTATGGATTATCAATTTAGATTTCAGTTCTATAATATATTCCGAGGTGTGCGCTAATACGAGCATATAAAGGCCGCTGCGTCGAACCTAAATAAACCTCGGATTTACATCGTGTTCAGATACTCGTATATTTCTAAATAATTGTGGCTCGCAGCAGAGTTGGCACTTTTCCTTTTTTTGTTAAAGAGACGTCATAATTTGCATGTGTTTTGAAATACGGGTTGAAAGTCTTTAGCGGGGAAAGTATGTTTTAGGTGAGAGTTTAGAACATAAAAGGGAGTTAAGAGGTCCTATATAAGACAAGGGTATGAATTCCATCTCTTTAGGGACATTGTAAGAAGAGTCTTTAGGGTTGAACTTTGCATTAAGAAATCTTTAAAGCGTTCGGTCGTAATCGACTTAGCGGGTATCCGTTTTGGGTGAAGTAATTAGAGAGGAACATAACTTCGTTATGAAAGCTGAGGTAGGCGAGGCGAAGTTAAATGCGCAGGAAAGAAGTGTTTTAATGGAATTTAGTTTAAATTTGGTGGCACAGCAACTAAAAAAAAATGCAACTCGGAGCCTATATGTGGGTTTACGTTAAATAGATTTGGGGAAACTGTGAGGTGTGCGAGTTATTTGTAGGTCTAGGAAGGAGATGGAGTTATTGTCTTCTTTTTAGGGGTAAGATTTATATTTGGGTGCAACTGGTTAATGTACTCTAGGGATATATGGTAAGAACTTTTAGAGCGGACAAAAGGCTATCGTGTCGTCTACGTATCTACTCTAGAATATAGGACAGAATTGAAGTAGGCAATTTTCAAGGGCTTTATCCTCCAAGGATACATGAATAGGTTTGCCTTAGGGGATAACAAAAATACGAATATATATATATATATATATATATATATATATATATATATATATATATATATATATATAGTTATAGTTATTGCAACTGACAAGCAGTTAGTATATTTCTTGACCACAGCTAACAAATAGACATACGTGTGACTACAATCAGGAGAATTAGAAGGCCAGAAAGTGGCGTTGTTAAAGTCGGAGAAATTCTCTGATAACCACTTCTGACTCTTTAGGGGGGTATGGACTTCCAGCAGAAACCCTCTCCAGCCAGGGTTTGAGCAAAATTTCAATCAACTTCACATTACCTTCCTAATTGAGCATAAGACCCTGTGGGGGAATAAATATCACGAGGTCAAACAGAAGCTAGTTTGTTTATACAGCGTCAACTGTTACGCCACATGGGCCAAGACTTTCCCCCATCGTTTTCCTCGCTGCGCCAAAGACCCTTCGACCGTCGCTCGCAAAGAAGGATTCCAGTCAGAAGAGCTCGTAGTCCGTTAATATAAACAGAGGAGGGTGTGAGAACCTTTAGAATAAAAAACTAAGAACAAACTCACTGTCCCCTCGGATTGTTTATGTCTATTTTCGCCAAATAGACGAAATCTCACTTTCTCCGTGCGTAAACCAGAAGAAGTAAAGTCTCACAACGTTGAAAATTAACTGTGGGCTATTGAGAGTTTGCTCCTCCTAAACTCCCTCGTTTCTCCTCCCCCGGTGGATAATCGACGTATATATAGTTCGATCTTGGTCGCTTAGAAGAGCAGACCAGTGGTATCGAGACCAACTCTCATACCATTCTCGTCCAGAGAAAATCCCTTATCTCAGTTTTCTGAAAAAAAACGGAGATACCCCCACACCATTGAGGAATACCAACGTGAATTTCCAATCGAGAAAAGATTCACCTCTTGGTCAAGTCTCATCATCGAGAGGCTCGAACTTATAACACAGGGATCGGAATAACTTCGGTTCATCCAAGATCCCCTCACTTACATCTTCAAGTCGGGATGAGCATCAGCTGTTTTCCTGAATAGACTCGCTACGCGTCTCTTTCAGCCAGGGAGAAGCATCAGCTGTTTTCTCAACCATTCTTACGTCTGCAAAGAAGGCTCCAGTCCAACTCGCCTATAATTAACTCATCGAGGAGGTTTTCGTTCAAGGTCACCCCACTGCCGACTCCCTCTTAGTTAAAGGTAAAAGGAATCCAAAACTTATTCATCTTTGTTAGTTACCATTCCGTGCGAAAGTGATTTTTAGGTCAACCATCGCGTATTACTCATTGATAGTGTTAATTTTTATTAGATCCTCTAATTATAGCACTAGTATATTTAAAGATTTAATATTTAATTTTTTTATGTAATTTATAGTATATTTTGTTGGAGTTGTTTAATTAGATCTTCGAACGCAGCAAATTGCAATAGATATATAATAATACGAATCCTTCCTGGTTAAAGAATTAAGTTAGAGCACTCTTAAAGAAAAGTGGAACGGATTTACTCATGTACGAATCAGACGTACATACGTACTCGGGCGTATACCACGACAGACCCTGATCAAAGATGTGGGCGGCATGGCGTCACGCTCATCGCAGACACATACACATACCATCACAGTTTAGGGAACGTGTCATGGCAGAAGTTCTTTTCATTTGATAAGAACCAGATCGTTCCCCTCTCAACAGGATACTTCAGGTTGTTCAAGAGCTTCTTTGCATTCGTCAAGCGGTTCTCTTTGGTTTTGGCTGTCAGAATTTGTCCCTTCCGCTTATGGTACGGGTGGTAGCGAAGCTCCTCATTCAGGGCTAGCTTTATGAGGGTGACTCCAACATCCAACTCTCTTGCCAAAGTCCGAAATTCCTTGTTTGGGTTTTCCATCGCCTTGTCCTGCAATTGTTGGATGAATTCCGTAATGCAGACGCAGTCAAAACGCCTTTCGTGCCCCTTTCTGCTAGCCACGGCTTCTTTACCGCTGTTGAAACTGTCTATGTTACGTCTTACATCCTTATTAACACCGTTCACATAGCATTAAAAGCAGTGATAATGTTGGCATTTTGATAGCCGGAGCAAAGTCTTAAGATGTAGGTATCTCTTTTCCAATATTCATATGGCTTCTCGTCCTCAATGTCAGCTAGCTTTTTCTCAACTAATCCTTTACTAGTATGCTTTCTAACACCGAACAACATTGTATATATATATATATATATATATATATATATATATATATATATATATATATATATATATAGTAGGAATATGACAAACTAGATGATTAGACTAATCATTTATTGACCGGGCGTTTCGGACCTTCACGAGGACCATCTTCAGCGACTGTGTCGACTAATGAGAAGGAGAAGGAATATTAACGATTAACTACATATCAGATTCCCCAAGAACAAATCAAATACAAGTATATATATATATATATATATATATATATATATATATATATATATATATACAGTTCTAGAGATTGGAACCCCTATATTTCTATCACAAAATTTTATAAAATTTTGCCAGAGAAAATTCAAGATTTTCAAGCTTGGAGTAGAGTAACGTACATGTAAAAGAACAACCTCTGACCGCCCTTCCCTCAATTGATCGGAGACCACGTGCTATGGTATCACGCCATGGATGCCGTCATTTCCTGTTCGAACATTCCCAAATTTTCGACTTCTGAGCAAGTTGGGAAAATATTTCCCAACCCTGCGGAGTCGTCCCAAAGAAACGGATGAAAATCTCCATCGATTACCTTGAGGAAAAAGAAGTTTCCTCTTCCAGTGTAATTACGAGTAATCACACATTTCCCGTCGAGCGTCATCTTTGAAGATTGGCTATCTTCATCCGAAGGTTGGTTCGAATCATGCCCCACCTGCCTCATTCGGACCGTACCCAACCTGCCTCATTCGGATCGTGCCTCGCTTGCCTCATCGGATCGTTCCCCACTCGCTTCATCGCAAGAAGGACCTTCCTCGAAGTCATCGACCCGTAAGACTGAAACCCCCTCCATTATTAGTATTGTCAAGTTCCCCCTTTTTGATCTGAGCCTAGTTACATTAATCAATTAATTCCATTTGAGAATCCCTTCTCATAATAATTATCAAGAGATTCTTTCAATTTAAATAATTCCCTTTTGGTTATTATAATTCTTATTTTGATCTTTGTAAATAAAATTATATTTTTATTCTTTCATCTTTTAACTAACCTTGAACGATACCCTCGTCCTATTCAAGTAAACCTAACCTAACCTAACCTAACCATTTATGCACTCTGTCTCATTATTAAGGCTTTGAAACCCAACGCCTCAAGTGTGACCTCCTAGTTGGTCGTTAATCCCTGCGAACAGTCCTTCAACAGTTCGCGTTGCAGTAGGTGATTAACTCACTCCCCCCACATAATAGAGTAGTGTATGGTATAGAGTGGTTGTACCACGACAGTACATGTATAAAGTACCGAGTAATGATTTTTTATATTTGTTTCTACCATAATAAACTGTTTAAGCTTTTAATAAAGACTCCTTCGTAAAATCATCTTTGTACCCCAATTTGCTAAAGTCTATTTATTAATGAGTTGAAATTTTCATCAAGAAACTCAAAACACAAATACTAAGGGCCTGTAGCTACATATCCATGATAAAACCTTCAATAGTTAGAGAACCCATGTAGGTTTTGATCATAGTCAGTGAATTTCCTCTTTATCTTAAAAATCAGTTTATTCTGACTATTTTTCTATATTAAGACATCTAAGAAAAGTAGTTTTCATTCACTTTCTTCTTCAACATTAAGCGAAATGGAAGGAGAGAGATTAAGGACCAAACGAAGGAATTTATATCAACAGAAGAATTTACCATAACAAATGTGTTGTAAATATAGCGAAACCAATTCACACCCGGGAAAAGGAAATCTGGAAGAATTATATACTTCTCTCTTTGTCTGCCTTTCGCTCTTCTTGCTGGGATTCTTCCAATTAGAATCATTTTTTTTATTTTTCCTCTTCGCATAACATGTGCTAACAATCTCATTTCTCTTTATCTTAGATTTTTCGGTAATTTTCTTCGAGTTCCCATTTGTCTTAGTACCTAATCATTTGATATTCTCTACATCCACGAGATCTTCAACATTCTCCACCAACACAAAATCTGAAATGACTCCAACTTTTTCTCTATTTGCTTATTGATCGTCCAAGCTTCTGGTCCATACAACAGCACATACTAGACAAGTTTTAACAGTTCCTTTTCTTGTTTTTCTTGATAGGTATTTATTACATAAGATATTCCTCATCTTCTGAAATGCCTTCTTTGCCTCGAAGATTCTTCTTTTAATTACCCGGTTACATCTTCCGTCTTCAGTAATATAACTTACCAAGTAGCAAAATCTTCTTACCTGCTTAATATCTTTGTCATTCACTCTTACCATGAACCCAGGGACCCAGTGGCGGTTCTTCCTATGGGCGGTATGGACTGTCGCCCAGGGCAGCACTTGTGAGGGGGCGGCATTGCCACCCCCTCAGAAACGTTTTTCATCATTAAAATATGTCTTTCATAATTGCCCTTTAACTAGCGATCTGGCAACTTTCATTTTCTAATTGTCTCAAATTTTCATTCGCGTTTCAATTCATCCCTTTTTTGACGGCGGTGAGTTTTAAACCGTCTAATTAATTTATTAATTTGATTTTTGTGGTTGTTTTTAATTGAGCATGAAGTATTGAATGTATTTGTGCCATTGGGAATCGAAATTGGGCGATATTTGCGGATAGACCTGTATTTTAGGCTATGCTCGCTAAACTAAGGGAAGCCCATATATATATATATATATATATATATATATATATATATATATATATATATTAATATAGTACAAGAAAAAGAAGAATTGGACGTGAATGAGCAAATGAAACAAGAAACCGGAGTTTTTTAAAGGCAAGAGAAAAGGACATTAGAAGAATCCAGAATCAAAGGGAGCAGAGGGCGGCACAGTGAAGGCGATTCTTTACCGAGAAGACATAAATAACGACAGGGGAAAAAAGTTTTGAATTCCTGGCCAGGACTCGAACCCGGGTCTGCTGATTGCTGGTCAGATGCTTTACCACTAAGCTACCAGGCACAATAACTATATTTCGCCCAAAGCGTTACCCCATCAAACCCAGTATCTCCCTAAGCTAGTAACCTCCAATTAATTTTTATACCACATCCTCTTACCCGCTCACAATTTAAAGGCTAACTGTCCATGTATCATACAAAGAAGGAGCAACTACAGGATCTGCAGGTGATTATACCACCACCACAGGGCTATGCCATTTATATTTGCTGTCTTTCAAATAAATTTGAAAGGATCGCCTTCACTGTGCCACCCTCTGATCCCTTTGATTCTGGATTCTTCTAATGTCCCTTTCTCTTGCCTTTAAAAAAACTCCGGTTTCTTGTCTCATTTTCTCATTCGCGTCTAATTCTTATTCCTCTTGTACTATATGTATTTATAGTCAGCTACACCAGGTTTATGCATCTTTCTTTCTGTCTTCAAATTTTATTTGAAAGACAGAAAATAAAAATTAAAAATGGCATAGCCCTGTCGTGGCTGTATAATCACCCGCAGATCTTGTAGTTGCTCTTTCTTTATATATATATATATATATATATATATATATATATATATATATATATATATATATATATATAAAGCTTATATAGTAAGAATGGTATTGTATCATATGTTAATTATTACAGAGAACAATTCTTAACACTAAACCATCAAGGACTAAGAAACGCAAATGGATAAGAAAAGGTCTAAGCTATCAGGTGCTCAATGGAGAAAAAAGAGGAAAGAAGAAGCAGAGAAACGAGCAAAAGATGAAGGTATAGAACTTTGCCAATACTTCTCACTGCTATTTTGTGATCATACATCTTTCTGGGATATTTGAAGTGCACTGATGTATTTAGTCTAAGCCCTAATTTGCCTAGTTTCCTAGGAAAATGTTTAGTAACTTGTGCTCAATAAGTTAAATTATTGTTTTCGCAAACTCATGCATTGGTCACTTATGTTTTTTTTCCTCCTGATTGCAGGGGCCCTTTTGAAATATTTTGAAACCTCTGCCACTAGCCAGGATGGTAATGTGTCTACTTCTGCAGCCCCACAAGCCTCTACAGAAATGGTTTTGGAGCCTTCGGACCCAGCTGGGAAACCATCTACTTCTACAGCCTCACATAGACCTGTGTCTCCACAAATGCAGTCGGATCCAGAGGATGAAGACCCATTCGCTTCCACTGCTTCCCATCAGGACTCTTTAGGTGAGTTATTTATTTATTTATTTATCATTTTGCACATAGGATGGTAAATAATAATTTAACATAAATAAATGATGTATTTCAAATATAAAGCAGTAAATTATTTATTAGTGTGTGTGTGTGTAAACAATTCTGTAAACAGTTATGAATTATAATGCTATTATCACTGATTCACTGAGGTTACCAAATGATTGTTGTGTCTCACGAGTCACAACTATCATTCCATAACACTACCACCATAACACATGCTGTGAATATTGTGTTGTCAAACTTAGATGTGCATAATAATTTATATTTCTCTTTTTCTTTCCATTAGAACTGCCTAGAGCTGAATTGACTACCGAGGATGAGCCTCTGTCCACTGACCCTGCTTATTGGCCTTCATTTCTGACAGACAGAATTAGGACACAATTGACTTCCAGAGGACTAACTCAAGTATCATCTGAATTTGTATTCCCTAAAAACGACAGTGATGGAAGAAGTTGCCACCATCATTATTTCATAAAGTCGTTGATTAGTGGTGAGAATATAACCAGAAGCTGATTGGTCTATTCATCAAAAAACAACAGCCTCTTCTGTTTCTGTTGCACATTATTTTGCAAGAGAAAGATACATTTAACAAGACTGCGACTTTCAGAAAGAGCTGGCAGTGAGGATGAAAAGAGGGGAGACCATTGACAAGCGGGACATGGCACTTCAGGAGGCTGAGATATAAAGATGGAAAGCAGTGCTAACACGTCTTCTTACTATTGTGCATTCTCTGGCAGTTAGGAATTTGGCACTAAGGAGACACACAGAAAAGTGATTCTCACCATCAAATGGCAATTTTTTGAAAGAAGTTGAGTTTATGGCACAATTTGACCCTATAATGCAAGAGCACATTAACCGTGACCAACGAGGGACCTCCAGATACGCCAGCTACTTTGGCCACCACATACAAAACGAGCTCATTGATTTGTTGAGCAGCAAGACCATTTCAGCAATGGTGGCTGACATCAATCAATCTAAGTTCTTCTCAATAATTCTAGATTGCACTCCAGACATCAGCCACACTGAAAAGTTGTCAGTTGTGATTCGAGCAGTATCACTTGAAGGGAAGCCCCATATCATAGAGCATTTCATGGGGTTCTTGGAGGGGAAGGAGTCCACTGGTCAACATTTGGCATCTATGATTTTGAAGAGACTGGAAGAGTTAGAAATTTCTTTCATGGACTGTAGAGGATAATCATACGACAATGGGGCCAACATAAAGGGAAAAAGCGAGGGTGTTTAATCCAGGCTACTTGAAATGAATCCCAGATCTCTGTTTGTTCCATGTGGGGCCCATTCTCTGCATTTGCTGGGGCCGATGCTGCAAAGGGATCTATTGATGCCACAAGTTACTTTGGCATCTTGCAGAAGCTTTATAACTTGTTTTCAGCCTCCACACAACGATGGACCATTTTGAAAAAAACATGTGAATATCACCTTGAAGATGTGGTGTGCAACAATATAGGAGAGCAAGATCAAAAGTGTGGAGCCCCTAAGATATCAAGCAGCTGGAGTGATCAAGGTGATAGATCACACTAAAGATTCTGTAATAAAGGTTGAGGCCCAATCTCTCTCAGAGGAAGTTGGATCATACCGCTTTGCCATTCCTTCAGTTGTGTGGTACGACCTGTTGTGCAAAATTCAGCATGTGAGCAAGCAGATGCAATCTCGTATCATGCAGGTTGATATTGCAGTAAATCTCCTAAAGAAGACAGAGAGAGAGCTCTCTATGATTACAGGGCAACAGGTTTTGTTGCTGCACAGATGGCAGCCAAATATATCTGTGAACAAATGCATGTGGGAGCTGTGTTGAAACAGAAACGGCTTAGGTCTACAGATCGGCACTTCTCCTATAAGACATGTGATGAGCCCTTAAATGATGCTTTAAAGAAGTTGAAGGTGACATTCTTTAAAACAGTCGTAGATGCTGCAATGTTAGCCATTCAGGAAAGATTTTCCACCTTGGAAAATGTGGGAGAGAAGTTTGGAGTGCTGACTAATTTCCATAATCTCACATTTGAGGAGCTGCCTAAAGAATGTGAGAACCTTAGCACTACACTACACTTTAAGGGTCATTCTGACTTGAATGGTAGAGAGCTTGTACAGGAGCTGAAAAACTTGTCAGACATGCCATCAAAAACTATGTCCTTGCTTGAGCAATTAACATTTATCCACGAAAGGAAGCTCTCTGAAATATATCATAATTTGTGGACTGCTCTCAGGATTGGTATTACTTTTCCAGTCACTGTTGCTGAAGCAGAGAATAGCTTTTCGAAATTAAAACTCATCAAATCCTACCTGAGATCAACTATGTCACAGGAATGCCTCAATAGTCTAGCCACCATCAGCATAAATCACACAGTTGCTGAGAAGATTTCATATGATGAGCTAGTTCATGATTTTGCAGCTAGGAAAGTGAGAAAAGTCAGGATTTAGATGGTAGAAGGGCTGCGGTGCAGTAGATTTTATTTATTATCTTATATCAACTTTCTTATACTTTTATGATAAAACATTTATATAATTTACATTACAATATTGTTTCTGTAGTTTATGTTAGCTGTGCAATTTCATTTGTATTATTCCTATTTCTGGTACCATAACTATATTCCTATGTTTGCGTTTTATTTAAGTGATAAAGAGTTTGTAAAATTCATAAATGACATTTTTTTAAAATTCTGAAGTAACAATAATAGTTAAATAAAAAGTTGTTTTGTGAAAGCTATGGCTGTCCTAAACTTCTTATGGACACTGGAGGGGAAGGAGGCGCCGTAGGTGAGGTTCACCCAGGCCCCATGTAGGCTAGGACCGCCACTGCAGGGACCTGTGCCTTTTTACTAATTACCAAAACTTCTGTTTTATTCACATTTATTGACAGGCCTTTTTCTTCACTCCTTTCCTTTACCACTGTTGAAATGTCTTGAAGTGAGGGTGACGCCATGCCACCGTTCAATTCAGACGGGAATGATGCTGAAAGGCCATACCTACGCAAAGAGTCACAAATGGTGGTCGAAGAGTTTCTACGACTTCAGCAAAGCCCACTTTCTGGCCGCCTAGATACCTCGATTGTAATTCCATTGATTGTTATGTATGGAGCGCGGTTAAAATAAGTCACCGGCCGATTTTCCTGCAACTCCAGGATGAGCTGGTGGCCAAGATCAGGGAGATGATTAAAGAGCTTCTCAGAGACACAGGAACGCATGCGCCAGGTTCCGGATCCGTCGCGATGCTGTTATGGTAGCTGAGGGCGGCTACTTTAAGTAAACTGTTATCTCCCAGCCATAATCTAGTTGATATTTTTTAGGTTTGCAAAGTAAATTTACTTTGAATTTTGTCCTGATTTTTCCTGTACTTTCTTCACAAATTCTTGAGTTCTGATGGTATTAGAAGCTTTTGCATGTGTTTTGCGTTTTGCTGCTAATGTTGGATCCCTATCAGTAGCTTCCAGGTCTTTTTAACTTTGACAACGAAAGATCGTGCAACGTTCAGGAAGCGAGTAATCTTTGAATTATCATGCCGATGTTTTATAACGATTAGAGAATTACTTCGTCACTTTAATGTCCTTCATTGCATTTTGTAACACGATTTTGGTCTTTGGGTATCAACTGTTATTTTCTATTTGCTTGTGTCTAGAATACAGGAAGAAAACACTGTTATTTCAAACTTTGCTTTTGTGTTCAGGATAATGATATTTATATGAAATTTACCTATTCCCTCTGGAAGGAAGTAGCGAATTTGAATTTTCATTTGTATAAAGTAGAAACATAACGACACAATACAAAAATAACATTTATTTATTCTAGAATTACATAAGTGAGACAATTAAAATATTAGAAATGAGTAGTTTTGCGTAATTTACGCTTATACTGTAAATTACTTTTACGAATTAACCTCCAAATATAGTTTTTCACCAGATTTTTATTATACGATCCTTGAAAGTGGGGTTCAAAGTCCAGTAGATCCTGGTGAAATCGCTCGCCATGCTCCATGGAGTACGCTCACATGTTCTTAAATTGATCAAGATGAGCGTCAAGAATATGGACTGTTAGAGACATCCTGCAACCCATCTTGCCTCAGATTTTCACCAAGTTTTCAACAAGCTCTACATAGTTTTCGACTTTGTGATTACCTAAGAAGCCAAGAAGCACTGCTATAAAACTGTCCCACGCTGATTTTTCCGGCCTAGTGAGCTTCTCTGGAAAGTCTTTGCACTCCATGATTATTTTATTTGTGAACCGACGAAGACCGCGGTTCCGCAGATAGCTTATGGAAGAAATCTTGGAGATACTTGAAAGCTGCAGATTCCTTATCTAGAGCTCTGGCTAATTGTTTCATATGGCCCAATTTTAAGTGCAGAGGAGGAAACAGTACTTTTCAGTCGGGGCTCCAAAAAAGGCTCTTATTTGACGTTGTTTCTCATCACAGTAAACTCGATCAGTCGTGGCTAATCTCGCTGATAGTAGTGTGGCATGGTGTACCTGCTGTTCCAAAGGCAAAAATAACAAAAAAGCTTGGTAAAGCTGCTTTGGAGACCCATTAATAAGACAACCATTTTGAAGTCTTCGATAACCTCCCAACCATACTCTTCATATTTCAATGCATCTAGCAAGATCTTGACACTGATGTATTCCTCTTTGAGCTGGACCGAGTGAGCAAGTGGAAGAGATGGATACACGTTCCCGTTATGAAGCAGCACTGCTGTGATGCTCTTGGACGAGCTGGCTGTCATTGAAAAGGCGCCATTCGTTGGGCTTACTGGCGATTTCGATTGCCTCAAACAGACCGGTCACATTATGACAAAAGCAAAGCTCATCTTGACGTGTGAAAAAGCTTGAAAAATACTGGTGACACTTTCTCTGACCTCATATTTGCACACTCTTATCTGAAAAATCCTACTGCTTGAGTCTCGAAGCTAAAAGCTCGGCATTGGACTTTGTGAAACCAGGATCTTTGACAAGGTCGTTGAGATTTTGGGGGGTTAGGGTAGTATGGGTTTTTCTTCTCAGTTGAACCTCAGTAATTTGGATCAATGACTTCATCCTCTTTTCAACTGCTTTTCATTTCTAAAACCTGCTGTTTTCTTTTTGGAGGAGTGGGTATGGGGAGCTCAGAACTGTGTTACACTGGCGCAATAGATGACAGAAGGTCTGGATACATGATAACAGGCGCATTTTTGCCTGCTCGACGTTTGGAAGGATTCATCATGCAGAAGAAACAATTGCTTGAGTGGTCAGTTGGTTCCCTCCTCCAAATTCGTTGGATTACGAAATTCATCTTTCTTTTCTCCTCTCTACCATCCTGTAAAATATACAAAATGAAAACATAAGTATAGATATACAAATACTTTTCACCTAATGTTACTAGGAATGTTAAAAAAATCCACTATCCTCCCAAACAAAACACATTATATGTATATATATATATATATATATATATATATATATATATATATATATATATATATATATATTACTTTCCAGAGTTCTTTTGCAGAGCTCTCAGGTGAAATGAGGTGACCAAGTTTTATCTTGATCTCCGACTGGCATGACGAAATATGACTTGTAGGCCTCGCATATTTTAGCATATCTCTCTACAGAGTACTTTTTTAGTCTTGTCTTTATAGATTCGCCGCAGACATATCAAAATGCGTCTGTCGGATGCTTACAGCCTCTTGATGCGATGTGTGACGAATGTTTCTACCAATGACGAGTGATGATGTCTGCGCTGTGACGGCTAGATTTAAACTAATCTGTTGAGTAGACATTCTTTGTACTTATACAGTCATTTGCGTTACCAGAATGTTCTAGAACTTCTTCAAACATATAAAAAGTTCTCTAAAGTTCTAGAAAGCTATACACCTAATTTTTTCCCGAATTAGTTCTGAATATATGTGGAATGTAAAAGATCTGCCATTGCTGTCCAGATCGCCAAAAAACATATAAAGGAAATGATAGCTATTACTACTGTATTACTGTTTCTATAACTTTTTAAATACAGTATATCATGTTTATACCATAACTGAAAAAAATAGCCCTTAAAACTTTTGAAAATTCAATGTCCTAGCCACAAAAGCAAAGTTTAGGAGTTAAATTTGACTTTTTTTATTAAAATAGAGCCACAAACTATTAGGAAATAATCCTTTTAACCCAAGGACAAGACACAAGTCAAATTTCGTTACACAGTTAATTATTAATCTGAAAAAGAAAAAAATAGGTATAATGTTATCTATTTAAATTGATGTTCCAAAAATACTGACGCATTCATATCCATCTGTATCAGATCGGAAGACATTTTTGCTTTGGATTTATATTCTTCTGCAACTGGATCGACTCTGAGAAGAAAATCACCTGGGCAGACCTATTACGGTTAGAACTCCAGAAAATGTGTCATCATTAGGAACATCCATTCAGCAATCGCTAAAGCGTTCCGCTCGTAAGAATAACATATCTCTAGAGATATCAAGTCAGAGTTCAAGGAGGATTCTGCGTACCGATTTGAATCTGCATCCTTTCAAAAATTTGCTCAGACAGATCATAACAACCGTCGAGCCGTATGTGCAAATATTCTTAAACAAGTTCCCGCTACAACTGTTCTTCAGAGCAATGATAAGTCTCAAATCCATCTCAATGGAACCGGAAACAAGTAGACTTTTCGCTACTGGGTTGAACTTAATCCTCATGAACTACACCAAAGACTGCTTCATTTTCCTCTTGTAACTGGTTGGTGTGCAGTTGCCGACTTTGGAAAGGTAAAGCATAATGTTTTCTCATGGCAGGTAATATAAAATAATCAGTAAAACTTACAAATGCAGGCAATTCCGTGAAAAATGCTAGGAAGTTTGAAAAGAGTTCAGGAGAGAACAAGGACAGACGGCCTAGAAAAACGTCAAAATCACAGGATTAGTTCATCAGAGTCACATCTCTCCGAAATCGCCACATTACTGGTCCAGAAACAGATCAGGAATTAATCAACGCCGAAGGAGCAAACGTCTCCGCTTCAATGATGGAAAGGAGGGTTAGAAAAGCTAGTACTTTCTTGTGAAAAATTACATCTATAGAAGTGAATTTATATTACTTTAACATATTCAATTTCTATAAAGAGTCTCATTGTATATAAATTATATATAATTTAGGTTAAATTTGGGTTTACGCACACCCTCAAATAATTAGATAATTCATATATATATATATATATATATATATATATATATATATATGTTTAAAAACAATTGTTTATTAATGTAGACAATGTTTTTTCATGAGAAAATGAAAAAAAGTGTTTTTTTTGTTAAGCTATTGCAATCGCATCATATTGTATTATATATAATTTTAAAAGTATTTTTTAAATACACAAATGCTATATAGACTATATTTACGATATACACTATATGGATTTGCGTTTTTTTTTTCAAAATGAAGATATTTAGAATAAAGCTCCCACAAAATTTGAGGCTGGGCATAAACCCAAATTTAACAATAATTTTTATCTTAGTTTTTCGTCGACTCTGATATTACTTCGTTATTTTCCAACCTTATCCAATGGGGTCGTTTTTCTATCTTTGTGTTCGATGAGGTTTTGTTAATATGTATATAAACCTTACGCGACTCTAGGGCAAGTCATCGCCACTAATACAGCGTCTTCAACTTATCTTCGTCAAATCATCGATGCTAAATTATCGTCGCCAATCCATCTTCGCCAACTCATCGCCGTTAACTTATCTTCTTCAACTGACCTTCGCCAACTCATTTTCACCAAATCATCGTCGCCAACTAATTGCCGAGAACTCATCGTCAAAAACTCATCTTTATCAACTTATCGCCTTTAATTCTTCTTCGCCATCTCATTTTCACCAACTCTTCGTTGCGAACTCATCGTCGCTAACTTACCGTCTCCAGCTCATCATCTCTCAACTAAACCTACGTAAAATTTGAAAAACACACCATTGCATCAAAATAATGACACCTCTAATATATTTTGCACTAAATTTTGCATATAAACATTTACATAAACTAATAGCACCTTTAAATTTTCCAGAAAATTTAAAATCTTAAAAGATAAAATGAAATTAAACTAAACCTAATGAAACTCTTTTAATTTAAATTTTATTAAGAACATTGAGAAATTTCCAAGTGTTTGATGATCCATCCAGATTGTTTGTCTTTCCTTCTTTATAGAAAGTAGGAGCGCATAGATTCCACTTTCCTCTTTATATAAAGTAGCAGCACATAAACTCCACTTTTGTCTTTATATAAAGTAGTAGCGCATAAATTCCACTTTTGTCTTTATATAAAGTAGTAGCGCATAAATTCCACTTTCCTCTTTATATAAAGTAGCAGCACATAAACTCCACTTTTGTCTTTATAGAAAGTAGTAGCGCATAAATTCCACTTTCCTCTTTATATAAAGTAGCAGCACATAAACTCCACTTTTGTCTTTATATAAAGTAGTAGCGCATAAATTCCACTTTCCTCTTTATATAAAGTAGCAGCACATAAACTCCACTTTTGTCTTTATATAAAGTAGTAGCGCATAAATTCCACTTTCCTCTTTATATAAAGTAGCAGCGCATAAACTCCACTTTTGTCTTTATATAAAGTAGTAGCGCATAAATTCCACTTTCCTCTTTATATAAAGTAGCAGCACATAAACTCCACTTTTGTCTTTATATAAAGTAGTAGCGCATAAATTCCACTTTCCTCTTTATATAAAGTAGCAGCGCATAAACTCCACTTTTGTCTTTATATAAAGTAGTAGCGCATAAATTCCACTTTCCTCTTTATATAAAGTAGCAGCACATAAACTCCACTTTTGTCTTTATATAAAGTAGTAGCGCATAAATTCCACTTTCCTCTTTATATAAAGTAGCAGCGCATAAACTCCACTTTTGTCTTTATATAAAGTAGTAGCGCATAAATTCCACTTTCCTCTTTATATAAAGTAGCAGCACATAAACTCCACTTTTGTCTTTATATAGAGTAGCAGCGCATAAATTCAATTTTTCCTCTTTATATAAAGTAGGAGCGCATAAATTCCACTTTTCCGCTTTATATAAATTAGCAGCGCATAAATTCCCCCTTTCTTCTTTATATAAAGTAGCAGCCCATAAACTCCCTTTTATTCCTATTATAAAGTAGCAGCGCATAAATTCCCCTTTCCTCCTAATATAAAGTAGCAGCACATAAATTACACTTTTCCTTTCATATTAAGAAGCAGGGCATAAATTCTATTTTTCCTTTTTATATAAATTTTCGGCGCATAAATTCCCCCTTTCTTCTTTATATAAAGTAGCAGCCCATAAACTCCCTTTTTTTCCTAATATAAAGTAGCAGCGGATAAATTCATGTTTTCCTCTTTATATAAATTAGCAGCGCAAAAACTCCACTTTCCTCTTTATATAAAATAGCAACACATAAATTTCACTTTTACTCTTTATATAAAGTAGCATCACATAAAATACAATTTTCCTTTTTATATTAAGAAGCAGCGCATAAATTATACTTTTCTTTTTTAGATCAATTAACAGCGCGCATAAATTTCACTTTCCTCTTCATATAAAGTGGCAACGCATATATTCCATATTTTCTCTTTATATAAAGTAGCAATGCATAAATTCCACTTTTCATCTTTATATAAAGTAGGAGCGAATAAATTCCACCTTTTCTTTTTATATAAAGTAACAGCGCATAAATTACACTTTTCCTCTTTATATTATTAATTAGCAGCGAATATATTCCACTTTTCCTCTTTACATAAAGGAGCAGCGCATAATTTTCACTTTTTATCATCATCATCATCAATATCATCATCACTAATTCTATAATTTAAGAAGTGTATTTGTTTGAGTATTTGAATAATAATTTTATCTTAGTTTGGTTATGACTTATGTTTTTTTATCAAAGGTATTTCTAATAATTCTTTTATAATATAAAAAAAAATGGTGAAGTTCATAAATAAATATAAGTATCAAAATTTTGTGAATTTTTTAAAACCCAAAGGATTACAAATGGTGAAGTTCAGAAAATTTATTTTTATATATCTTCTATTCATAACTCTATATTTTAACGACGTGGTATTTTGAAACGGGAGAAATTTAGTTTAGAGTTCCTTTTTAACATTATTATAATTGGCGAAGTTCAGAAAATTTATAAAACTCAACCATGGCTGCTTTTTTTAGATTTTAAATTTTAATCTTAGTAGCGAAGCGCAAGCTCCCCCCGGAGTGGCGAAGCCATTGCCTGGTCCTTTGTATATTAAGAAGCAACGCATAAATTCCACATTCCCTTTGGGAAGAGAGTGGCATTTCTGCCAGTTCCACGTCTATTTAACCCACCTATAAATAAATAACCAGTTCTTTTTATAAACTTTCCTTTGCCTTGCTGGCCTAAAACACGCTCCATTGTGTAGGAATATATAAAAAAATGAAATAAAATCTTAGCTGAGTTAATGATACGAACTGCAGTTTCCAGCGTCTACTGTTAATAAGACCTAAAGTGGCCAGATTCATTTTGTGCTTATTTGCTTTGTAATTTGGTAGTTTAGTTGGTCGATAACTATTCAAAATTTAGCTTATTATTTTCAATGGTGTTTTTTTAATCCCATTTATTTTCATGCGGGCTATATAGTTGAGGCGTTTGAGTTGTCCTATTCAACCATTCCCTGACAGATTTTATGACTATGTAGACCATTGGACTATTTGCTATTCTCGGTCTAAATTTCCTTTCTTTAGCTGCCATTTACATTCTTTCTTCTTTTCATCTCCCTTTTGTTCAGATTCCACCTCGATAATTTTTAACAAAACCTTTTTTGTTCCTACTTCGTCGTATTCTCATCCTTTAAGGAGAATTTTCAATATGGATTATAAGCATTTCTCAAGGAAATTACCTTGAAAATTTATACCCACATATATTTTAGAAGGTTATAAAAAGTTTGGTATATCACAGTTAAGTTTATGCCTTTATGAACCATAGAGAATTTACCTTCGTTTATACCTGCGTGCACAAAGGCTCAGAATGTTATATCAAGAACTTAATAATACCCTTGGAAATTATGGACTAAGTTGGAGTTTGTAACTCCTTTTTATCGCCAACTTTTACAAGCCTTTATTATTTTATTCTTTCCTCTTCTCTACCATTCCTAGAAAGGAATTTGTAAGTGTGTACCTACTCTCATAGACGATATTTTTTACCTAAATTCTGCCATTTTCCGTGTCTTTTTAAATGTGGCAGAAGAGTTCAACTGACGCGGACATTCGGTTGAAGAGAAGCATTTCTTTACGAAAGGAAAGAAAATGTACACTTAAAATCGAAGAGAGGAACGCCGTTATTACAAAAATGAAGAAGCATCTCACTTGATAAAGCAATTGGTTCCGTTTGTTTTTCACGCAAGGTTGATTCTTTTTAACTCGTATGACACGATTTTCGTTCATATTTTGAGGTTCTTTTCTTTTTGGAATTTTATTCTAACCGCTATAAAATGGAAGGAAAAAGAGAGAATTAAATTTCTGTTTTTGCCTTTTTTTCTAATGGATCCTGTAATGTTATCGGAGGTTACTGAATATTAGATAGTATTTTTCGGGCGTGTGGGTGTATGCACACAGTCATACTTACATATGAGTTATTAAGTTAGATACATCGATTTTTATATCACTGTAGATATATATGCATGCATGATTGTAAAAAAGGCAAAAATTAGGCACGTTTTTGTGACTTAATTTCCTTTGTCTTTGAAAACAAAGAGGTCACATGTGAATAGAATCACTTTGATTCATTCAATTTTTCAGTGAGAAAATATTTTGAGGGAAAAAAACCTCCCTACATTTTTAAATAAATGAAACGTGACAAATCTGGAAATAAAAATTTTAAAAAAAATTCTGAATTATTTTTGTATTTTACGTTTGCAAACAACTTTTTTTTCTTTTTGAGAATTCCAAGAATTCTCTATTTTTTGAGAACCAATTTTTATTCTAAGCTTTTGTCCTTTATTAAAAAGGACCAACGGCAGTTCGGGAATTTCTTTTATAACTGGATCAATTGAATTGGTTTTAGACAGGCGCAGACCCGTTTATTTTTATATTCATTTTACTAGCCACACTTGTATTTTGTTATTCAGAAAGAGTTATGTAATAATATAGAATATATATAAAACCATTTTTTAAACCTTTGTGATCGAATGTATTATATATGATACATATCTAAAATAGAGGTAAATCTCAAAAAGAATTATTAAGTTCAGTATTATACCTTAACTGACGTCCCAAAACTACAATTCAGATTTTTTGAGGTGTGGAATAAAATTCGAATTTGATAGAGTTGGTGCTCATTCCCGTGTAATATACTGTTATTTATAATTATCAATGGTGTATAAGATAACCATTAGTTATGCTTAATGCCCTTTTCTCAGACTCCTCAGAGGGAGGAATTTAGATTAACCTCCCCTTAATTTTTTCCTTTGGATCCGCCACTGGTTTTAGGCCCATTTTTTCGTTGCTTCAGGGAAAACCGCGAAGAAAATTTCGGATTTCTATAAATATGTCTTTATTTTTTAATTCATAGTAAAAAAACGATAAGTTAGAGTAAATAAGCTAGATTAGATTAATTGAGTTTAATTTAGGTAAGATAGGGTTAGAATACGTTAGGTAAGGGTAGGTTAAGTTAGGTAAGAAGCTAAATGTAGGTTAGGCTAGTTTTACATACATATATTTCTCTATATTTCATCCTGCTTTATTAAATAGTTTCTATAGGTGTACATAAACCCTTATCTGGAAGCTACTGATTAGAAATTATACAAGAGTTTCTTAAATTTGTACTTTAGGATCCTGTGGTCTTTGCACAAACCTAACCCTACAGATCTGTAATTCGGTCTCGTCCACAATTCTAATCCTGATTTCATCACTCCTTCTTCACTTGCTTCCTATTCTAGTTGATTTTAAAGCTTTTACTCGAGCGGTCCACTCCTCCCTCTATAGTACTTTTGTTAAATAAATCTACTCTTGTTTGTTAGATAAATTTATTGTTAATCTTTTATTGGTCTAGCAATCAGTGTCAGCTCTCCTTCTCTCTCTGTGTCTATCTGTTTGTCATTTTTACTCTCTTTCTCTGTATCGGTCTATCTGCTGTCTCTCTCTGTGTCTGTCTGTCTGTCTCTGTATACATGAAAAAACAACCAATCAGTCCAGAAGCGAAACATAAATTACCCACCAATCACTCCAGAAGCGACATATAAGTTACCCACCAATCAGTCCAGAAGCAACACATGAGTTACTCATCAATCAGTCCTGGAGCGACACATGGGTTACCCACCGATTAGTCCAGAAGTGGCAGATGAAACACCCACCAGTCAGTCCAGGAGCCACACATGAGTTACCTACAATAAGTCCACGAAGCAACACATGAGATGCCTACTAATAAGACTCAAAGCAAGACATGAGTTACCTACCAATGAATCTAGAAACGACACATGAGTTACCCATCAACCGCTGCAGCAGCAACTGATGAGTTAACTATAATTAGTCAGGAAGCAACAAACTATTTACTTACCAGTAGAGTCAACTATGCGACACAAAACTTACCCACCATTGATTCCACGAGGCAACACCTGAGTTACCCATTAATCAGTCTAGAAGAGATTCATGATTTCCCCATCAATTAGACTACAAAGCGACACATGAATCACCCACCATCATTCCAGAAGCGACAAATGAGTTTCCCACCAATCAATGCACGAAGCGACAAGTGAGGTAAGCACCAATCAGTCCAGAAGTGACCCATGAGTTACCTTATAATCACTCAACGAAGCGAAATAAGAGTTACACACCAATCAGTCGAATGGCAAGTCATGAGTTATCCACCATTTAATCCAGAAGTGACACCACATGAGTTACCCATAAATTAGTTCACGTAACGACACATAGGTTACCCACCCATGAGTCCAGTATCGAATGAGTTACCGATCAATCATTCCACGAAGCGACACATGAGTTACTCAGTAATCCATCCAGAAGCGACACATGAGTTACCCATAAATTAGTCCACAAAACGACGCATAAGTTACCCACAAATCAGTCTAGAATCAAATGATTTACCAATCAATCATTCCACGAAGCGACACATAAGTTACTCACTAATCCGTCTAGAAGCAATCCATGAGTTACCCACCATTGAGTCCACTTCTGGGTGAACCGGACCTGTTTCACTTCTTGGATCTACGGATTCAACTACCTATCGGCCCGTTCCCTATAAAACGTAGGAAGATGAGAGGAATGATAGCGTTTTTGTGATTTGTTATACGTGTGATAACCTGTGTAAAACCTACCTACCACTGGTGCCCAGACCTTTTCTTGCAGTGACGTTTGTTTCCGATCTCGTTTGTGATTCGACCAGAGACTTTGACGTTAAAAAAACCAAAGCCGAGATCGTTAATAGGCGTTAGTTCAATTTTTCCTGCAAATGAAGTCCCGTTGTGGACATAAGGTCTCCTATCCCACCTTGACCCGAAAATCCTATATGTTAATAGGGGGCAGGAGGTTCTTTTTTTACCCCTCAACTCCCCTTGCCTAAATCAAAGAGCCCCGACAAGAGGGATTTATCCCAACTTTCGTTATTTTTCTGCCATTCTTCTTAATTCCCACATTTTGTCTAAAGTTCGTTCGTTTATCTCTTCTTTTCTTCCTTGTCCTCTGTCGTGGTATATCACTCTATACCATACACTACTCCTATATTATGTGAGGGAGGGAGGTGACTTAATCACCTACTGCAACGCGAACCGTTGAAGGACTGTTCGCAGGGATTAACGACCAACTAGGAGGTCACACTTAAGGCGTTGGGTTTCAAATCCTTAATAATCAAACAGAGTGCATAAATAGTTAGGTTAGGTTAGGTTAGGTTTACTTGAATAGGCCGAGAGTATCGTTCAAGGTTAGTTAAAGATGAAACAACAAAAATATAATTTTATTTACAAACGTCAAAATAAGAATTAAAAGAATGGCAAAAGAGGAATATTTAAATTGAAATAGTCTCTAGATAATTATTATGAGGAGAAATTCTCAAATAGAGTTAATTGATTAGCTTTACTAGGCTCAGATCAAAAGGGAGAACTTGACAATACTAATAATAGAGGGAGTTTCAGTCTTACGCGTCATTGACTTCAAGGAAGGTCCTTCTTGCGATGAGGAGAGTGGGGAACGATCCAATGAGGCAAGTGGGGCACGGTCCGAATGAGGCAGGTGGGGCACAATCCGAACCAACCTTCCGATACAGATAGCCAATCTTCAAAGATGATGTTCGACGGGAAATGTGGGAATGCTCGTAATTCCACTGTAATACGAAACTTCTTTTGCTCAAAGGTAATCGATGGAGAGTTTCTTCGGTTCGATTAAAGGAAGGGAGACTGTCGCGCAACTTCAAAGGCTTACCGTTCACAGAGCCGCCCAATTGACTGAGGGTAGAATCACGGCGGAGAAAGTCTTGCTTGTCGGATGAACGCTCACGGGACTTCGACGAGACGACAAGGACGACCTTGAGGTGCGTGCGTGACTCATCGATCTCCAGTCAAAACCAAGTATTTGTATGGGCGATTCTGAAGTGAAGAGAGAATTTGGAGAAAGGAATCACAAGCTCCAGACATCTTAATCCGGAGGAGTCGATTCATCATTTTACAGCAAGGCGCGAAACATAGCGGCTCTTTCTCGCCTCGTCGCCATTCGAGAAGATTTCGCAAGATTGGGGGATATTTCCCCGATGCGCTCAGAAGTCGAAACTTCTCGAATGTTCCGAACAGGAAGTGATGGTTTCCATGGCGGGATACAATCGTACGTGGTCTCCAATAAAGTGTGTGTGTGTGGGGGGGGGGGACGGGGGGTGTTCTTTTACATCCTCCATTTTCCGTCTTTCCTTCTTCCCTTCCTTCCTTTTCCGAATTTCCTTTCCTTAGTTTTCGTCCTTCTTTCCCTCTGCCATTCCTTATTTTCTTTAACTTTTTCATTTTTCTCCATTCCTTCCTTGTTCTCCCGTTTCCTTTACTTTCTCCCATATTCTTTGTTTTCCCTACTTCCCAGCCATTTTCGATCTTTTCTTTCCTTTCTTTAATCCCTTAGTTTTTTGCGCTACATTATTCTCTTCCTTTTCCATATTTTCTTTCATTTCTTACTTTTCACCCTTCTTTCTTGTCCTCTTCTTCCCTTCCTTTGACTCCTTTCGTTTCCTTTTCGCCGTTCCTTCCATTTCCTCCAAACTTGCGTTCTACTTCCACATTTCCTTTCCTTCATTTTGGCCTTCCTTCCTGTTTACTCATTATTCCCTTCCTTTTCCGTATTTTCCTTCTGTTTCCTTCTTTTTCGTACTACGTTACTTGTCCTCTCTTTTTCTCTTTGATATCCTCCTTTCATTTCCTCACTTCTTCCTTCCCTCTGATTCTATTCATTTCTTTACTTCATTATTTCCCCCACTCCATTTCTTCATTTTCCTATCCTTCCTCCTTTCTTTCATTTATCCTTCTCGCTCCCTTCTTTGGTCTATCCGACATTCGCACCCATTTTCAATTTATCATTCTTTCGCTCTCTTCTTTTATTTAACTTTATCTCGCTTCCTTCTTTCATTCATCCTTCTATTATTCCTTTTTTTCATTTATCTTCATCTCGCTCCATTATTTCATTTATCCTTATATCGCCTCCTTCATTCATTCATCCTTCTCTTACACTAGTCATTCATAATCCTCATATTGTTCCTCTCCTTCATTCATTATTCTCCCACTCATCATTCTTTCCTCCTTATCTCGCTTCTTTAGTTCATTCATTCTCCTTTCGTCCCCCTAGCTCATTCATCCTTCACTCTTCCCTTATTTAATTCATCCTTCATTCTTTAAGCCTTCTCTTGTTCCCTTAATTCATTCATCCATAACTCGCTCCCTTCTATCACCTCCTCTTTCATTCATTCTTCTATTACTCCCTTCTTTCTTGAATCCCTCTTTCATTCCCTTCTGTCATTCAGCCTTCTCTCGTTCCCCTTTTCCATTCATTCTTCTCTTTTGCATAATTTTATTCATTCTTATCTCTTTACTTTCATTCATCCTTTTCTCGCTCTCTTCATTTATTCATCCTTCTCTCACTCTCTTCTTTCATTTATCTCTTCTCGCTCCCTTCTTTTATTCATCCATCTTTCACTCCCTTAGTTCATTCATCCTTCTCTGGCCTCTTCTTTAATTCATTCTTATCTCACTTCAGTCTTTAATTCATCCTTATCTTTCTCTCTTCTTTAATTAATCATTCTTCCACTCCATCTTTACATTCATACTTCTCTCCCACCCTTATTTCTTTCATCCATTTCTCGCGCCCGTCTTTCAATCATTCTGCTCTCGTTTCCTTATTTCGTTCCCTTCTTCCATCGATCCTTTCCGTGCTCCCTTCTTTCATCCAACTTTCTCATATTTCATTTTCATTCGTCCTGACCACGATCCTTTATTTGTTTCATCCTTCTCACGCTTTCTTTATCCATTCATCCTTCTATCGATCCCTTCTACCATTAAGCGTTCTCTCGATCAATTTATTCATTCATCCTTCTCTCGCTACCTATATCAATTCATCCTTTTCTCACTCTCTTCTTTAATTCATCCTTTGCTCGCTCCATTCTTTTATTCATACTTTCCTAATCCATTTTTATATTCATCTTTCACACGCTCCGTTCATTCATTGATCCTTTTCTCGCTCCTTCTTTCATTCATCCTTGTCTCGCTCAATTCTTTCATTTATCCTTCTCTCTCTTCCAGTTCGAACATGAATCCTTGTCTTCTTTCATTCGTGCATTCATCCTGTTTTGTTTCCTTTTGTCAATCATCCTTTTTTGTCTCTCTTCACTCATTCATTCTCCAACTTTTTTTCTTCATTCATCCTTTTCTCGGTCCAATCATTCATCCAACTTTCTTTCTATCCATTCATTCATTCCTCCTCCTCTCGCCACCTTCATTCCTTCATCTTTCTCTTGCTCGCTTCTTTCATCCATTCTTCTCTTGTTCCCTTATATCATTCATCCTTAGTCGCTCCCTTCTTTGATTTATCATTCTCTTGCTCGCTTCTTTCATCTATTCTTCTCTTGTTCCTTTATATCATTCATCCTTTGTCGCTCCCTTCTTTCATTCATCCTTCTCTCGTTCTTTTATTTCAATCATCTTTTTTTGCTTCTTCTTACATTATTCCTATTTTCACTCGCTTCTTACATTCTTTCTTCCCCCGCTTCCTTCTTTTCTTCATCTTTCTCTCGCTCCCTCCTTTCGTTAATCCTTTTCCAGCTCTTTTCTTTCCTTCATACTTCCTTTGTTCTCCTTTGTAAGTCATCCTTCTTTCGTTTTCTTCCTTCATTCATCTTTTTCTCCTCCCGTCTTTCTTTAATTCCTCTCTCGCTTCTTTCATTCATCCTTCTCTCTCTCCTTTGTTTCATTCATTCCTTTTGCTCCCTTTTTTCATTCATCCATCTCACGCTCATTTTTTCATTCATCCATCTCACACTCATTTTTTTCTTTCATCCTTCTCTCGCTCCCTTATTTCTTTCATCCTTCTCTCGTTCTCTTCTTCCAATCATCCTCATCTCTACCTCCTCTTTGATTTATTCTCTGTTGATCCCTTCTTTTATTCATTCTTTTCTTGCCCCCTTTGTCATTCATCCTTCTTTCGCTTCCTTCCTTCATTTATCCTTCTCTTGCTCCCTTTTTTTTACATCCTGCATTTTCCGTCTTTCCTTCTTCTCTTACTTCCTTCCTTCTCTTCCTTCCTCTCTCACTCCTCCTGTTATGTTCCTTTTTATAAAACTAATTTGGAAGCCAATTTTCTCCAATGTAAATAAAGCCCATTTTCATTAATAAATGAAAAGAGAAAGTCCAAGGTTCATCTTATGAGCTTGCTATTTATCTGCTATCAGAGAAAACATTATATGAATGAATTCACGGCGGAAAAACAAACGAACAAAGAAGACAGTTAAATAGACCCGGAGACTATATTTTTTTGCAGCCTGACTTGTTTTAGGTTAAGTTAGGTTTTAGACAACAATTGGTCATTTGGGGCCCTCTTTTCCAATTTGGAGTAAACAATTTTGGCTCACGCATGTTCTCAACCGTCTATAAAATTTCTGGATTTCTCACTGCTACCTTCTCCCATATACTCCTGATGGTTGTAATCTAAGCATTTACCAACCACTCGATCATATACATCAGAGAATTAATCTCTTGACTAATGATCCGCTAGTGGAAATATCTAATTTCGTAAGTAAAGCTTCATGAATTTAAGATTTAACCAAGAAATGGCTAAATTCTTATTCCAAAATTGCTTTAATTTGTGTGTGTTTCAAATTTAATATACAAAATGATTAGCTTTATTTTTATTCTAGGTATTACGAAAATGCTCGAAATATTCTGTACATACTACACTAAATAAAAACAGCTTAAACCAATAAACTATATGCGGTTATGTAGAGTGCTTTTACCACACTGCGTAAATTATGTCATTTTTTATAAGTTTCATTAGAATTAACTATTATTTTATGATATCAAAACAATGAGAAAGTGAGAAAGTAAAGAGGCTGTTCATTCTTGAGGTGATACAGAAAATCTAGTTATAAAAGAGCTAAAGATTCGTGAGGCCAAGAAAGCTTACGATAATTCTGCTTCTTCTGTAAGACCAAATTCAGTTTGGGCATATAAACATGGAATTCTTTAGAAAGAAAAAACATGAAAATTCTAATATAGTTGACAAGATCTTTCCTTATATTTTAAGAAAGTGAAACAGAGTAAAATTTATTGAGTTTTAAAAGTTTTGATCGTATTTTACAATCTTAAATTCTCTACAAAAGAACAAAATAGGGATTCTTGTATTATAATCTGTGCTAAGTCTCCTCGTTAATTCTTTAATAGCAGATTTAATTAGTGCTAAAATAATTAAAAAGTCCGCCAGATAATTAAAAACGAAAAATATTTTCCGAAAAATAACCAAACAGTGGAAATCTATTGCATAATTTCTTCTATAAAATAACCCTCTTTGCAATTTGTCGTTCTGCAATTGGGTAAACAAGAACAAGGGGTCATTGCTACGACTCTAAAATGGATATCCTATTACATAATATTGCGGTAAATAAATGATATAAAATAGACCAACAATAAACTCGCGAAAAAGAAGAAAAGTGCGCTATAAAGAGGAAAAAGCGCGAATTTGTTTTTCTTCTCATGATCCCTTCTGGCAGGTCTGAGTTGTCGTCTTCATTGTCTAAATTAATTATAAAGAATATTGTGTCTTATGAGAAAGGAGTTTGCGATAGCTAGATTGATTTCTCTTTGTTTGCTTCGCCCGCTCTTATTGAACAATAAAAACACGTCCAACTCATCATTGGTTTCAACGATGAAAGAAGCCTAATTTTAAGGAGCCATAATGCAACTATTTCCGCTATGTCTGCAATAATGCTTTCTAAAGAAAGAAATACCAGTTGAATTCTCTATCACAACAGTCTATCACTTTCTTGTAATTTGATCGAAGGACGATCGTATCTGTCGTCCTTTGACTTATTTTGTGATCTAATCTTGTTCTCTTGCCTTATTTTCTTTATTTATAAGCTGATTATTTTCACTGTGGCGTCGAGAGATGCATAATGTATCATTTTGTATCGCTCTTCTTCTCGCAAAAATAAAGAAAAACTCTAATTGCGGCGTAGAAAAAGTGAGCCAACAAAGTTAATTAACCTGTTGCTTTTCCGTCATTATTTCGTATGAGCATCGTTCTTCATCGGTCTTTTATAATTATTTTAGAGCTTTTTGCTAATGTGCTGGAATTTTACTTCTGAATTAATGATATGGCCGGCGTTAGTGAGAAAAAAGTAACTTTGTGTATATTTTAATATAACAGGTCACTCAGAGGAGGAGATTGACTTAAAAGAAGATATATGATTAAGAAATAACCAGGGAATGAATTGATATGAGAGAGTAGGGATAGAAGAAAAGAAAGAACTGAAAATAGAAAAAAAGGGGAAACAATTAAACGAATGAAAATCAAAGAAGATTAATAATGAAAGAAAATAAGAATGATAATAATGACTAAACATTTGATTCAACCACGCTTCAACAACTTATTAAAGTAAATTGATAGAAATAAACGTACTTTTTCCCCCCCAAAGAATAGGGTCCCCAAAGAATTCGCTTCATCCTTTTGGAACAGGGCGAGGGTTCTGGGGAGTTACATACCACAAACCACTAGTCTTATATGACCCAGCACAATCTCTCTTTACTCAACTTCACTATGCTTTCACCTTCTTTTAAGCAATATTTGCCTAGAGGAACACGTTTTATTCCTCCCTATTTCCTAATAATAATAAAATTAATGAAGTGTAAAGACAAGTAGTTTCTAATTTAGCATTTCACAGTTCCAGAAAAGGGTAGAAGATATTAACTGGGTCCTCCTAATATTAGGCCCGACGACAACATTACCAGGTATTGCAAAAGTCCCGCTATACTCGTTAGGAAGCTCTCAACAAAGTTGGCCATCAGATGTAGAATAGTCTGCCTGCAGACATACACTTCCCTTCTTCACCTGAAAACAAAACTCTTCTGTCAGGCCTTTTCCTAGTCGATGGACGGGCTCTCTGCGAAGGCTTCAAGTTCTTAAAAGGCACCATATAAAATCTCTATTATTATTATTATTGGTATCATATAGTACCTGAGAGAATTCTTCAAGGTAAAGATTCGTTTTAACACAAAGGGGCACAGTCATTTAAGGATGTGTTTTTCCTATGCAGTCTTTTGTGTACTTCCCAGATCTGACACTCGTTTTCCCCAGGGATGTATACTTTGCCCATAATCGACCGAAGGGCCATATACATTTTCAGCGAAAACGATTTTCAGATCTGAAAATTACACATAAAATCGCATAAGAAACACATTATCAAAATCATTTAAAAGATCCACAACCACACCAAATCTGATCTGGTAATTTAAGACGACGATAGCGCCGCCTACTTTAGGCTATTTCCGCCAAAAATTAAAATTTTTAGGAACTTTTTAAATGGGGGGCTTCGTCTTCCATACCCCCCACCACCCGCAACTTAAAAAACCTCTTAATATTCTAATTTAAAAGCTAACCATCATATTTGAAGACAAAAATCGATTGCTAAATGTTGTTAGGACTCTAGTTTGAATCAAAGCTTTGCCGGAAAACAGTTTATAAATAAAAAGCTAGCACTTGTTCGAATGCGGGAAATAGAAAGCCACGTGCCCTTAAATGCACTAACGGAAGATTTGCATTGGATTTTTCGCACTTTCGAATCCTTTAATCCCGACCTAGCACAGCCACCGCACGCCATTATACCATATAAACTAAAAAAAAGAGAGCCGCGAATCCTCCCAAATATACGGCAATCTAAAACAAAATGCTATTGGATAATCGGCAAAAGACGCATGCGCAGATCGGCTGAGGATCTAACAAAGGCTGGTATTGGTGAACCAGTCAGGCAATCTAAAACAAAAGCCAATTGGATAATCGGCAAACGACGCATGCGGAGATCGCCTGCAGATCTAAATACTCGTAAGCCTGGTATTGGTTGTATATCGCCAAAAGGCACCTGTGAAGATCTCCTCCAGATCTAAAAAAGCCAGGTCTGGGTGAATTAGTTAGGCAAAAAGTTGAAGAAACGAGGGCAAAAATGTTGCAGAATGATTCAAGTTTAGCAAACTAAAAATATATTTTTGAAAAGTGAATAACTACGTTAGTATTAAGGTTGAGAAGCTTTAAAAATACTATCGTCGAGCATCATTTTTAGAATTAAAAACGTTTGTCTTTGGAAATGAAAAAATCGTATTTGTGTAAAAACAAATCTTTTCCTTCTTCAAGTCTTAGTGATTTTGTTTCTAAGGCATTCTGTGATGTTTTCCACTTGCTGTCTGGCAAATGTTGTGTTGTCTCATCGCTTTTAATGATTTATTATTTCTAATAGGTTTCGACTGCATTAGTAAGGTGTGTTCTACGTTCTACTTTGAGTAGATTTTTAATATTCTGGTCGAGTTCCTTCTACTCTATCCTTTCTTTAAGTGTCCCAACGAGTCTCACTTTTCACCTTTCCAAAATTCTTTTTGAAGCTTCGAATTGCCAGAGTTGCACATTCAGAAAATAGTCTTTTCTATTGCATTGCTCCACTTTTCTATCGTAGATCTTGTTACTATATCAAGAAGTTCAGCAAGCTTGTTTGCTAGGGCAAATTGAAAGGTTTTTAATTTACTTTGGGTGTCAAAGTTCAGTTGGTTTGTTATTTTCGCCATAAAATTTTCTCTCTCCACTTTTTAAGATCATTTTGAATTTCACCCTGAGTTGAAGATGCTGAAAACCGATACATTCTTAAGGATTTTCTTTCGTGTTAAAGAGTATGAAATTGCTCTCACATTTTATTACATTTGGTTTAATCTTTGTCTATGCTTCCCATTTTTTAAATCAATCAATAAATCCTTTTATGTGGCACCCATGGGGGTGCATAGGGCCTCAATTAACTCACGCTACCACGCTCTATCTTGAGCTAATGCGTCATCATCTTCCCAACAATCATCTCCTGCTTCCCGCCTCATAGTCCTTATCCAATTCTTCCTAATATAAAGGTACGCCTGCTGCTTCTGCACATTTTACCAATCAGTTTCCACGTTCATTACCATCGTCTACTGTGAATTCTTCTCTATTATCTATCGTGTCTATGTTCATCAAACGGTACATTAACGTCCCCTATAATCACATATAGTTTAATGATATATGTGCATCTATGAATACTGAATAGAAATCTTCAACTTCTTTAGATTCATAAGGTGTTGTATGTTCAAAAGATAGTATATTTTAGGCGATGCCCTTTTTATATTTGAATTACTAGTTCAATTCATCGGACATTCCTATAAATTCTGTTATGAAATTTGCTATGTCCTGGAGTATGAAGAATCCTATTCGTGTCATATGTGCCATTTCTACCTTTACAAGAGTGTATGGGACGAATCTTTAATTTTATATTTCAATTTCTTTTTCTTTAAATTCTCTGAGGCCAAAAATGTTCCAATTTCTCTTCCTTGAAGTTCCTTTTTACGTAGAGGTGTCGTTTGAGAGTTGTCAAATTTGGGATCATTTCGATGCCCAAAAGAGAACGAGGTCAACAGACTTAGGTCGCGTACTCTCAATTATTCTAATAATTTTGAAAAAAAATTATTCAATTTAAAGTCGTATTATCAATTAACAAACATATAATATGACCTTAAGACCTCCAAAACTTTTAACAAGTTAGGCAATCAGATCCATAGATAGTTTTTTTTAATAATTCCCGGACTAACTTCTGGAGGACCTTGGCAATTATAGCATTCGAAAGAAAATGTAAAACAACAAAAGGGTTTCAAATTTCGTTAGAATCGGCTGAATACTTAGGATATTATTGCCAAAAAACTCCTTGAAAAGTAAAACGGCTACCATCAACCCGACCGACCACCGACGGATCACCATCGTAACCTATAGATTCACGTGTACAAGACTAAAATAAAAAAGAGGTAAATTGTGCAGGCGAGGGGTTTGTTCCTATCTATAAGCACATTTGTTAGCAATAACCTCACGTAAATAAACGAATTAGCTAAAAAAAGAATGATAGTTTGTCATAGCGTAAGGATAGGTGTAAAAACGCAAGAAGACAAAGTCATCCGTATTGAAACTCTAAGCAATGGAATTGTTTCAACAAAACAGAATTTATTTTTTGTACATTTATAAATTTGAGCCTTATTTTAAAAGTTAGGGCAAGGATATGGGTACGTTTGGTAAAGAATAAGTATTAGCTAATGAAATGTGGGTTGGTTTCTTTAGTGAAGTATTAGAGGTTATTTATAAATATAAGGTGGCTCTCATTTGGGTTAGGTTAGGTCAGTTTTAGCCGAGTGAAATATACATCTGAGATGGCTCATATCAGTCCAGTTGAACTTAAAATGGCAGGTTCACACATTAATCATGTTGTCTCACAAGGTGACAAGAGGAAAGTTTGGTACCATATGTTGCTTACAACATGTGTCAGACTAATTGGTGTCCTACTAATCGATGTCCTACTAAGTGGTGGCCTACTAATTGGATCTAATGAGGTACCATATTTCAGCAATTTTGAGTTTAGCGTTTCACTGCGAAAGTCAACACCTAAGAGTTGATAATAATTCTCATTATTTTCATTAAACCCCAATTATATTAAGCGGAAATTCAAGAACACACATCTTTTAGTTAACTAGCACGCCTCCCTGAGCCAAAATGAACATAAAATCCATCATTAATTAAATCTAATCATATTTGTTGTTCAACATATATTATCAATCCAAAATTGAATATTTAAACCTTTAAAAATCAGTACTGGCACAAGAAGTCTTTTTGGGGGGGCTACTAGCGGTATTTACCTGCAAAACCTATTCTTTTCTTCTAACCTCACCACGAAGTTTATATAAAAGGTTCTGGTAGAAGCGCCCCCGTTGTTTTTCTTCTTTTAAATAAAAAAATCTAATAATTGAAAAGTGAAAACAGGGAATTTTCCTCAGAATAAGTATTTATTTAAAAAACGAAATTCTAGAACAAGCAAGTGTATATGAATGCAAATCAAACACCCCTAAGGCATGTATTGCCACATAGCTTTCGCGAAATATTTTGAAACGCGATCCTTCCAGAACCCTTTTTTACCACTAATTCAAGTAGAATAAGTCTAAATCACAACTCATATGGGTTTATATTGGTATATCGATTCTTTAACTCATTTAAGTATATTATGTATGCGCGCTAAACCAATCACATTAACAAACCGCTAACAGCAAATAAATGCTACACCAGAAAGAGAAAACGCGAAAATTTATATTCTTCACCGAATTCTCATATCCATGGTAACAGTTCTCCTATTGGCCAGTGAATTTGTTATCGTGATATTGATCGAAAGAGTCGGTTAAAATAGTACGGTATCCATAGTTACAATGGTAAGTTATTATGATCCTGGTAACTCGAATTCACTCGTTGTCTTATCCGTTCAGTGTTGATATTTTTACACAAGTATTTTAGGCCTAAGTTTGGGTCTTAGGAGGGAAAAAACTGTTCCGTTTTGGATCATTGGAACCAATATTTGGGAGGGAAATATGTTTATAGAAGCTCTTTTTTTCTGGAAAGGGTGAGATAGAGAAAGGCCTACGAAATATAAATTAAGTGAAAAAGTTTATGATTGTTGCAAAAAATATTCTCCCCCTCTCTTATATATATATATATATATATATATATATATATATATATATATATATATATATATATATATATATATATATATATATTTATATATATATATATATATATATATATATATATATTTATATATATATATATATATATATATATATATATATATATATATATATATATATATATATATATATATATATATATATATGCAGATTTTGTTAAAGACCATAGTATATTTCGCCTTTATTAATTTTCTTTGTAACTTTTCATTATTCTTATTATACTTTTTAGTTCATCTTGTAGTTAGTAAACAACTTCTACGTTCCTCTCTTTTTTAAATGAAATTTGTTTGATAAAAACAAACTTGACGTTAATTGTTGAGCTTTCGATCTATGCGATCATCTTCAGAGTGTCTTTCCTCCTCTATCGTTGAAGGATGGTGGAGTCAGAATGAAAAGAAAGTTCAAGTTAATGAAAGTGATGAAATGTGTGGTAGGTTTTCATAGGCGTGAAAATGTTTACTAGTTTTCCCTGGTGTTGAGGGCATCACTAGCATTTATCTCTTGTTTATTTTTAGTTTTTCTTTTTATGTTTTATCCTTCTATAGTTTTGATGACCACCCATGACGGTCATGTGATTCCTTTAGTTAAAATATTTTACTAACTTTTAAGTTGGTTCCTCCGTCGTGGCTTTCAAGCCTTTCAAGTCATATTTTGCTAACTGGTAGGTTGTCTCTTCGTAATTTGTTTTATTTGTTATTTTAGCGTTGGGCATTTCGCCTCTTTTATTTAAGATTTTTATATTCGTTATTCCTGTATTCTTTATCTTAATTTAGTTTAAATATTAATTTGGGCACTTGCCTCTTTTTATCTATGTTCTTTATTGTTTTTATTGACCTTTCTTTTGCGGAAGTCCTTACACGGGTAGATTAGTTTGGCCTGTGGTAAGTCTATCGTGAAACAAAGCCCCTAGTCTTTTCACACACACCAATAACTTTAACCACCCGATAGACTTCCCACAGGCCAAACTAATCTACCTGTGTAAGGACTTCCGCAAAGGAAAGGTCATTGAATCCAACCTTATAGATAAAATCCCCAACTTTAACCTTTCGGATGGGCAATTCAAATTCAGCCCCTACTTCAAAGATCTAATCTTAAAAGATATCCTAAATGAAAATAAAATCACACTCCCTGATTAGCAACTCCAATTGGATCTCTGTAAACTATATATATGTATATTGTACGCTTGGTGGGACTGCATGTATTCTTAGTGTTTGACTGAGGATGGCATGACAAACTCCATGCCGAAACTGGTCTCGAGATAATAAATACTACGCCCCTCAACAGTGGCTTTATTAACATATATATATATATATATATATATATATATATATATATATATATATATATATATATATATATATATATATATAATTAGAAGGATGAACGAAAGGACGTATAAAGGTAAATTCATTTCATTTTCCTGATAAAGCGTTTCGGGGGAACTTTTCACCCATCTTCGCGTACTGGAAATACAATTCGTGGAAAACAATTTAAGTTAAGAGTAAAACAGATAATCAAAATGACGAATTTATGGAAAGTATTTAATGTTTATTGAGGGGGGGGGATAACGATAAATTTACAGGTAATTGATATTTTTGGATTATTATGTTGCGAGTTAAGAATTAACGATTGGGGAAACACAGGAAACACATCAGGATAAACTAACCTTAAGCAATCAGCCGCTAGGGGATAACTGGGGAGAAAGGGCGAGGAGCGTAAGAAGAAAGAGAAGGTTAGGTAGGGGGTTGGTAATATATTTGTTTAGAGTAGAGTAGTGGGTGAGAAGAGGAATCGGAATTTAAGGAAGGAGAAAGGAATTTAATATACATGGATTCAAGAATACTTAATGATATGGGATCAGGGGTGGTTTTTAAGATTTTAAAATCGTCCGTTGTGATTTCAGCTTTACAATTAATAGAGTGAAGCCTAACAGGTGAGAATTCTTTCGTAGAGAGAACCTTTCCTGTCCTGTGGCTAACACCCAAATGTGAACGGAACCTCGCCCTCAGCGAGCGCACCGTACTAACTATGTATATCCCCATTTTACAATTGGGGCAAGTAAACTCGTAAATAACGGAGCACTTCGCTTCAGGCAGGATTCTGTCCTTACAATTGAAGTATAATCCTATGTGGTGTCTATTTATGAAAATTCACTTAAAGTCGGTATGGAAAAAGAATTTATTTATTAGAGATGTAATTTCTTTTGAAAATTTTTTATTTAAAAAACCCAGATCCGGAAAGATTATGTAACGGATATCTTTGCAAACAGTAGGGAATTTAAATTTTTAAACAATATTTACCATCCCAAATTTAAATTCCCTACTGTTTGCAAAGATATCCGTTACATAATCTTTCCACTAATTGTATTTCTAGTACCCGAAACGTTGTATCAAGAAAATGAAATGAATTTCCCTTTATAGGTCGTTTCGTTCACCTTTCAAATTAAATTGAAGCTCCATAGGAGAAGCCCTAACCAATATTTATATATATATATATATATATATATATATATATATATATATATATAAATATATATATATATATATATATATATATAAATATATATATATATATATATATATAAATATATATATATATATATATATATATATATATATATATATATATATATATATATATATATATATATATATATATATATATATATATATGTTTATAAATATTTGGTAGTATCTGAATGCTTTGACCTTCCACGCGCTTAAGATGGGTCACCAGATTGACTGGTCAAAAACAGATACCATAATGCATTAAAGGATTTTATTAGCAGAAATATCTGTGAATCGTTCCTAATCTCCAGCACAAAGGAGAGAAATGTAAATATTATCCAAGGTTTGTTTTCTTTAGATTTAGTCTTATCTTTCTTCCTCAAATCTGACCACCTGATCTTATAGGAAAAACATTGTTTTGAATAAATACAGTGTCCCTCTATTTCATAAGCCATTGTGAGTTTGAAAATATTATTAAGATAACGAAAGTACTAGCTATAATAATCTTTCTTTTTCCCTACGTGGTACTACCATATATATATATATATATATATATATATATATATATATATATATATATATATATTCATATATATATATATATATATATATATATATATATATATATATATATATATATATATATATATACATATATATATATAATGAAAAAAATCATAAAGTGGCACGTGAGGAAAGCAATAATATGAAAATTAACCCAGAGGAAAATGAAAAGATCAATCTAAGCACTTTCAAACTATATTTGCAGGTTCATTTTCAAGGAATAGCATGTAAATGGAAAACACAACCTTATATATGATACAAAGATACGAAGGGAACGCTTATCACATAGTACAACTCAAAGGAAAAAAACACAAAAACAAGATAGAAAAATACCAAGAAAAAGAACAATAGGCAGACATATGCATCCCTAAAACGATATACACACAACAACGTCATGTATATGAATGGAATATAGTGGGTAAAAAAAGAGAAGACATTTTAAAGGATAATCATTAGAGTGAAATCATTTTGGGCTAAGAGTCACAACAGAGACACGTGGTGGGGGAGGCAATGCGAATGATATTACATTAATAAAGAGTGACAACAGGCTGCATTATGAAGTTATTTCATTTACTACAAGTTTTTTAAAACAGGGTCGAGTTTATATTGACTTTATGTTTATAGTGGGTAAGATGCCAATTAAGGAACACTCGACAATATATATATAAAGGGTCTTTTCAATAGGGTCACTCAATTTTTAAATGTAAATAAAACAAGTTGTGTGTGATATATGCACTCAATTTATTTTAAATTTGAAAGTACATTTTATGGCATTAAGTGTGGAATATGACATCGTTTAAATGTCCGCCACGGCTTCGCTTGGTGGAACGTATTCGGGAGGCCCAATTTTCAATGACTTTGTCGCATAAATCTGGCTGAATTTGTTGGATAGTGTTCGTTATGTTGACTTTGAGGACATCAACTGTTTGCGGATTATTCGCATAAACCTGCGATTTAAGGTAGCCCCTAAATGAAGTAGTCTAATGGCGTTAAATTGCATGATCTCGGTGGCCAGTTGACGTCGCCGCCGCGCGAGATGACCCTGCCCTGAAATCGCTGGTGTAAAATGTCCATCGTGGCGTGCGCAGTGTGGCACATAGCGCCGTCCTGTTGGGACCACATGTCGTTAGTATCCATATCAGACATATAATCCAGTTGAGGCCACAAAAATTTACCTACCATCGATCTGTAGTTCTCGCCGTTGACGGTTATGGCAATCCCATCTTCGTTCTCAAAAAAATACTGACCGATGATTCCGCAAGACGAAAATTCGCACCAAACAGTGACTTTGTTAGGATGCAATTGGTGCTGGTGTATCTCATGTGAATTGTTTTCGTCCCAAATCCAACAACTTTGATTGTTCACAAATCCATTCATCCAAAAATGGGCCTCGTCGCTGAAGATGATTTTTTTGGGGAAATTTGGGGCAACTTCCAACTGCTCTAGAACCCAATCAGTGAACACACGGCGTTATCTATGGTCGTTTACCTTAAGTTCCTGGGTAAGGGGATTTTGTACGGGTGCAAACCCAAGTGCCTACGCATAATTCGCCAAACTGAAGTCGCAGAAAGGCCAAGTTCTTGTGAACGACGAGAAATTGACTGCCTCGGATTTTCCCGTACACTCTCATTTACGGCAGCGATGTTTTCAGCAGACCTTGCGTTTCGGTGACGTACGGGTGTTGGCAAAATTGTTACTCAACCCTTTTTCCTGGAATTTGGCCACCAAGCGGCGTCGAACAGTGGACTCGGCAGGACGATTGTGGCGGGGTTAGAAATCACGTAATGCGCGGAAAGTTTGTCGAACGGAGCACTGTTTTTGATAATAACATTTGATGATGATTTGCACACGCTGTTCAACGCTATAACTTCCATCGTGACTTGGCAAGTACTACTGAACAGTGCACAGTGAGGTTGCCAGATGTCACTTTAACAACATGGCCACTATCGACTGACAAAGCTCGAGCATCCTTGTTGAAAGACCCTTTATATAAATATATATATATATATATATATATATATATATATATATATATATATATATATATATATATATATATTTATATATATAAATATATATATATATATATATATATATATATATATATATATATATATATATTATATATATATATATATATATATATATATATATATATATATATATATATATATATATATATATATATATATATATATATATATATATATACATATATATATATATATGTATATATATATATATATATATATATATATATATATATATATATATATATATATATATATAAATATATATATTGAAAATCACATGACGCGTGACTTTTTATAGATTTATTTTTAAAGGCCCAAGGAAATGAAAATTGGTGACACAACTGGAAAAAACACTTAGGAGAATATCACGTGAACCAATCAAAGTTTAAGAAGGAAAATGGGAGACGTAGAGAACGGAAAGATAGGACAAATCCAACTTCTTTTTTTATTTTCATATAATGGTCAAAATAGTTTGTCCTATCTTTTCCTAAGTGTTTTTCCGGGTTGTGTCACTAATTTTCATTTCCTTAGGCCTTTAAAAATACATCTATAAAAAATCACGCGTCATGTGATTTTCAATTTATAAAATAAGCCCGTGCCCCCTCTTGCTAAAACATTTGTCTTGTCTCTTACTGGATACAAGCCTAGACTTCGTTGTTCAAAAGGTTTCTTGAATCAACGTTTTTGGGGGTTGAGGATGGTAGTTCTGGCAATCAGCGTCTTGGTCATATAAGCGATGAGCGCTTAATGATACAGGTTCAAATCCAAATTCTTTATTTATTTTCATATAACGGTTAAAATAGTTTCTCCTATCTTTCCGTTCTCTATGGCTCCCATTTCCTTCTTAAGCTTTGGTTGGTTCACGTGATATTCTCTTAAGTGTTTTTCCCGGTTGTGTCACCAATTTGTATTTCCTTGGGACTTTAAAAATACATATATATATATATATATATATATATATATATATATATATATATATATATATATATATATATATATATACTATTATTTGCAATGGCGCAATTACAATTTTTGGGTTAAGGCAATGTTGTTGGCCTAACAGTTACTGCTTATAATCATACATTATTGGAACATCCAATTGTCAGAGACGACCCGTGCCCTGTGATGAAAAACTAAGTATTGTGTGTGTCGTGGTATAGGTAGGACCGAGTGATGGAAGGAGTTGGTACTTACGGGTTGTTTAAGTACTACTCCGTGATTAATGTTATATCTTTCTAAGAGTGCTATATATGTTATTTCATTATTATCTTGATTCTTGACTTCTTTAAACTTTAAAGGTTCCTTGTGCCAACGTAGCGATTCGAGGATAGAATAAAAAAAAATTGTTAACACAAACTAAAACTTTAATTAAAACACAAAAACAAAATAAACATGAACCACCTAAATATTACGACTTAAATACACGGTAAGGTGTTCAATAATTTTTAAGTAAGGCTTTCTAAATTGACCTACTTGACATTATATTGATGGTTAAACCACCACTCACTTCAATATAAAAATATGCTAACTGTCTCTACTGGAATTTAAATACCTTTGTCCCTCCTGCGACGGGTTTGCGTCTGACCTTGAACTCAATGAGCCCAGACACATCAGGAATCCTATAGGTTCTTTGACGCGAGCCTCGGCAGATGGTTGATGCAGACGAATAACTTGAAAGCCACAAGGGACTTTGGCGAGTGTGGCAGATAGGGAGCCACACGGGACTCTGGGGAGGGTCTTCTTCAAGGGCGAGGACTATCACTGTGCTTTAGGATGCACCAGGATAGGAAGGGTCTCTCTGATTAGAGTAAGTTGAACTTGGTTCCTATACCAAGTTAACTTAGAGCTCGGTGTGACCACCGGGGAACGGGCTCGAGGAGGAGCTTTTTCTTCTTCGTTTTGAATTTCCTCAAGGGCGAGGACTATATCGGTGCTTTGTGCTACACTAGGATAGGTGGGAAGGTTTCTCTGACAAGACTAAGTTGAACTTGGACAAGTTAACTTAAAGTTCAGTTTGATAACCAGGAACTAGCTCGATGATGAGTTACTTCTTAGTTCCAGTATTTCTTCAGGGCGAGGCCTATCTCGGTGCTTTGGGATACACCAGGATAGAGGAGGGGGGCTTCTCTGACGAAAATAAGTTGAACTTGAACAAGTTAACTTAAAGTTCGTTTTGATAACCAGGAACTAGCTCGAGGATAAGCTGCTTCTTAGTCACTTCTCTTGGTAGCCGGGCCTCTCTTGCCGGGGACTTTGTAGCCTGGATGACTCACGTATTCTACCTCTTTTACCCAAGTTTTTGGTATATATACCGTCACCCCAGTGGAGTAGGGGTAGGAGGGGGGTGGCTTGTGGACGGGCCGCAGGAGGGTTCTTACTCCAACGGTTTTTCTCAGGATGTCTTACCTCTGGTCCTGCTGGGCCTTCGAGCTTGAGAGAAACGCGTCTCCAATTTCGCACTTGAGGTAAAATTGAATACAAACTCGTAGGGTAGCTCTTGCAGTTTTAACCGTTCTGCTTTTCATAGGGACGAGGAGCGAGGGGTTGTGGTTACGAGATTGACCCAAGGTGCCTACCTGGCCCAGATGTTTTGCGGTCAAGGTCCCGTGTCTCAACTGACAGAGGAGGGAGAGAGTCGATTCCATTACAGTGTGCCTTCACCAAGATGGCCAATCAAATTCTGTGATAGCAACTACTGTTAACGTCTAGAAGTGTTGTGTAACGAAGTGTAGCTCGTTTTAAGTCATTAGGATCGACAGATGCTAAATTCGAAATCTGTAGACCTCGTAAAACGTCACGAAGACAGGATCGTATTATGCTTAGAATGTCACTAAAGGATAGGTTTAAGACTGCTGCTGAGATATCCCGCGAGTTCAGCTCCACCTCCGATGTCAACGTATCTTGCTAAACAGTTTCCCGGAGGTTACGAGGTTATGGGTTGCTAGTTCGGAAAATCACGATAAACATGTGCCACGGTAGATGCTCAATAACTCATACAAAGCATGGAATGATGATACCTCATTGATGTCGTTTATTTATAAGACAAACATATATTAATAAAGAAGCTTCAAACGTATTCCATCGAGCACTCATCGCTTTTCAGGTCACTGTGGTAACCAATAGGCTATATACAATCCACATAAGTATTTAGACATTTATAGAAAATATTTTTAAATTAGCTTATTTCCAGAATATGTGGGCCTAGAATGTTCTACAAAGTTTTAGAATGGTCCTAAGTTCTGAAAATATTTTACCTAGATAAGCATTTTTGCCAAAACCTCAATTATCATGTGTCCTCATACTGCAACATTAAGCCATCATGGTTAATAGCAAGTAGCTCTCAACTGACTTGAAAAGTAAGATAATTGATCACTACAGGGGAGGTAAAATCGATAGAAATATTTCTACAGCCTTATTTATGTGTTTGTCTCAGCACTGTACGTAGAAACACATAAAAAAGATAGATCAATTTCGGATAAATATTCTTTGCTCTGAAGAGACCAAAATTAAACTTTTTAGCCAGAATGCGTCTCGCCTGTTTGGCGTGGTGATGGAATCTCTTATGATCGGTAGAATACCATTCCCAGAGTCAAGCATAGAGGCTGTTTTTATTTTAATGGGACTAATGGTCCCTATTTGATTGATAGAACAATGAATGGAGCAAAGTACAAGCAATTTTGGCAAGTAACTTACGTCAACTTTGGATAAGTTGTAGATACAGGATAATTAGATGTTTCAGCAAACCATGATCTGGAACACATGGCGTAAAGAGGCTATGTTAATTAATAATATGCGTATGGTATATAGTATATGGTATTAAGTGAAATAATTTTTTTTGACCACCCAAAGGTTTCACCTTACTGCATAGTAACAAAATTTGATTGACAAACACAAATTCGATTGTAATAATAAAAAAAAGGGGCAAGAATAAAGGGATAATCGTGATTTTAATTTATTCCCCCAAATTTGAGATTAAAAATCTCTTCTTTATTAGACTTCTTAAAAGCAAATAAATACCAAATTAGACAAGAAAATAAAATCAAAATAGCACTAATACAAAGTTTAAAAGCAAATACCTTTGAGATGCGTCGATTACGCTATACAATAATACTGCCTCCCCCGCGCAAATGATAATAACCTTTCTAGGGGTATTGTTTGCGTAAATCACGAATATAACAAGTCTCTTTCTGCAACCCTCCTTTTCTCGTAAATTACGCTCTTACTTATGCTAAATACACGGATTGGTCCGTAGGCATTGAATGCAAACAGGATTGGTCCGTAGGCATTGGATGCAAACAGGATTGGTCCGTAGGCATTAAATGCAAACAGGATTGGTCCGAAACTGACAACTATAAAAGTTATTAACGAATTTTGAAATACGAGGAGCGGTCAATAAGTTTTGCAATTCAGGTATAAGGAAACGAGATATGAGGAAAAGTGTTTTATTATTTTTTAATATAACTACCCTCGACTTCAATGCACTTGCGCCACTTGTCCCTGAGGCTTCGAATTCCCGACAACTAGAAATCTCCCGAGTGCTGTTCAATCCACTCCTGGACGGCGAACTGGACATCTTCATCGTCCCCAAACCAGCGTCCACGCAGGGCAGCCTCGAGCTGGCGTAATAAAAAGTAGTCGCTAGGGGCCAGATCTGGACTGTAGCTGGGATGGTTGAGCTCCTCGAATCCGCACTCGCGCAGGGCAGCTTGTGCAACTCTGCCCTTGTGGACAGGGGCATTGTTGTGGAGGAGCAGGACACCGCGTTTCAACTTGCCGCGCCGCTTCTGACAGATGCACTTCTTCAACTCAGCCAGTTCCTCGGCGTAATATTGGCCTATAATGGTGGTTCCAGGAGGTGCATATTCCACTATCAACACTCCCTCAGAATCCCAGAAGATTGCGGCCATGATCTTTCCAGCTAAGGGTTGGGTCCGGAACTTGAGGGGGGTCGGAGAGCCCCTGTGGTTCCAGGCCATGCTTTCAAGCTTGGTCTCGAGATCCCAGTGATGGACCCACGTTTCATCACCTGTCACTGTGCATGACTCGAATCCCGCCGGGTCTTGGTTGTACAGGAGAAGCAGCTCCTTCGAACTTTGACGACGTTGAAGTCGATCATGGGGCGTGAGGTTTCCAGGGACCCAACGGGCAGAGATCTTGGTCATGGACAAATTGTTGGGGATGATGTTCATAACACTTCCATGTGATATTACAAGTTCTCGCTCGATTTCTTCGACCTTCACCCGTCGATTTTCGAAGATCATCCTCTCCACACGGGCCACATTGTCCTCGTTGGTCACGTCTGACGGGCGTCCTGGATGGAGGTCATCTTCAAGGGACTCACGACCATGGTGGAACTCCCTATTCCAGCGAGCAATGGTTGCATAGGAAGGGGCGGTATCGGTGTACACTACAACCATGCTTTCATGGATCTCTTTTGCATTCTTACCTTCCTTGGTCAAAAATTTGATCACTACGCGGTGCTCAACCTTCTCTATTGTTGAAAAATTTGCGACTGACAATCTGCGATCAGCTACTGCTTCTTAAATAGACGAAGCAAGAGCGTGCGGCTGCAGGTCCTGACTTGTCATAACTTGTCCTAACACCCCCACAAACAGCCATCCCCCTTCCTTTGTTTTGTCCTACCGATTCGCAAAAGTTATTGACCGCCCCTCGTAATTTGAATAGTGTTTCTAACCTATGAAATTTATGAAAGTAGAGTCAATATATTTTTAGTTATATGGATCCGAATCTGTGGTAACTCTTACTTAACGTTTGATTATTTCGTAACTTACTATAAATGCTTCCTACTTTTACTTTTTGATTCAATAGTTGTTGCTGTTACTATTTATATTATTTTTCACATACTACAGTGTTTGTTCTTTACAGAAAATAGAGCTAAAAGGCCTAGAGAATGAAAAACTTCCCCAGGCACTCTCTGTTATAGCAATTCTTTATTTTTGAAAACAACTTGACTTATTATAATGATATCAGAGGCCTAATCAATGCCTTTGGGCTGTCCTATGAACCAAATGAGTGAAGGTTATTCATAGATGCATCATTTTACAGCATAAAAGCAGTTCTGTTGCACATTAGGAACACCATGCATTTAGTTCTAGTTGCTCACTCAGTCACTTTGAGAGACATATGAGAACTTTGCTTTTATTCTAAACCGCATAAGTTTCAAGGAGCATGAATAGCTAATTTGTGCGTCCTCGAAATTAGTAGCCCTACTTAATGGGCTACAAACACTGGATATACCAAGTTTATGTGCTTCCTTTGCAAGTGGGACTGTAGGGCCAGATCAGAACATTATGTACTCTTAGACACTATAAGGCTTGGATGTCATAATGAAATTCTTAAGCCACTAGTTAAGAAGGAGTATATCATTTTGCCACCACTGCATATAAAACTAGGCCTAAAGAAGCAATTTACCAAAGCAATGCAACATAAAAAACCATGTTTCCAGTACCTTCAAACGATCTTCCTTAAAATAAGTGATGGCAAGATTAAAGAAGGCCCTCAGTTTCGTCACCTTATAGCTGATGAGGACTTCGAAGCAACAATGGATGAAACTGAGCTAGCGGCCTGGCATGCATTCAAAGATATATGTAGAGGACTTCTGGGAAAGCACCAAGTGGAACAGCATATAGTAGAGAGCCTAATCAAGTGCTACCATGATCTCGGATACAATATGTCACTGAAGATACACTTTCTTCATTCTCATCTGTCCTTCTTGAATGCAGGAGATGTGAGTGATGAACATAAAGAAAGGTTCCATCGAAATAAAGCATCAATGGAAAACAAGTATAAGGGAAAATGGAGCTGTGCTATCCTGGCTGACTTCTGCTGGAGCCTCAAGCGTGACGCAGCTAAAACGTCTTACAAACGAAGAAGTAAATACTAAAATGTAGGTTAATACATTATATATTTATTAATTAATTACGATAGAGACATTTAATCTAACTTCGGAATCGAAATACATTTATGATATCGTTAAAATCGGTATCAATTGCATAATTATTAAATCGGCAATTTAGAAGAAAATGTTACGTGATGGGAAATATTTTTTATCAAATTCAAATTCAGCAAAACTCAACTTCATAATAAACTGCACAGGAGATCTATATATTTTTTATACTGAATTTTTTTATACAGTAGAGGGTATCAATTTAATTAAAGAAAACAAATCTGGGGTATTTAAATCATTTTTACAAAAGACCCAGTTCAAATCGATGAAATAATTACATTAAAGTAGGCCCCACATAGCTGAGTACGATTTTATATCGGTTAAGAGTCAATTATGCTTAAAAGAACATCCGTACGAGAGGAGAAATCAGTCTACTGTTAAAAACTATCATGTACTGATAAAATTATGGCTTTAATCTTTTAATATAGTTGTATAAAAATAAAATAGAACTATTATTCTTATGCTGTATCTTAAAATAGATATTTCAATTATATTAATTAGAATAACTTAAAATTTTAATAGAGGCATTCTTGCAAATAAATAGTACAAAATGTGGTTGACGAATAGACAGTAAAATAGAGGACTAAAATTAGTGTTATAGGTTCCAAGCCATTGATTCCAAAGAAAATTTAATGCTCAATGGGGGCCTGCAACTTCTCAACCTGCGCCCCTAAGTTGTGGAATGCACTTCCTGCTGAAATCAGGTCTTCTCCCTCTCTTACCACATTTAAGCGTCTCCTGAAAATGCATCTTTTCAGAATTGCCTTCTCCCCCTCTTGAATTTCCATTGAATTTCCATTCTCATCTCAGTACAACGTGCGCTCTGGGAAGGCCTCAGGCCTTGAAGAGCGCATTACAAAGGACTTATTATTATTATTGTTATTATTATTATGAAAAACAACTATTAAATATAAAATGGATTAGTAAACATCTAATTCTAAGAAGGTTTTAACAAGATTTTTAGTAAAATCGAATAACGAATTATAGTTTCGCAAAAGTACATATAAGCCAAAATGGAGAAAGAATTGAAACTAAATAATTTCATAATGAATATGAAGGCGTACTGTATGCAGCAAAAATGAAGTGTAGAGTTAAGTTAAGCTTATGTCTTTTGAGAAGCTATTACAACATGCCAAGGGATGATCCGACGATCCAGACGAAACCAGTCTCGTATGTATCTGTTGAAAGAATGTTTACCTCCTTAACTTTGCGTAAAAACTTGTCATCATCATCATCATCATCATCATCACTAACTCTATAATTTAAGAAGGGGATTTTTTTCAGTATTTGAATAATAATTTCGTCTTAGTTTGGTTATGACTTCTGTTTTTATCAAAGTTATTTCTAATAATTCTTTTAAAATATTAAAAAAACAAAATGGTGAAGTTCAGAAATAAATATAAGTATCGAAATTTTGTGAATTTTTTAAAACTCAAAGAATTACAAATGGTGAAGTTCAGAAAATTTATTTTTATATATCTTCTTCTTCTATAACTATATTTTATCAACGTGATATTTTGAAAGGGAGGAAATTTAGTTTAGAGTTCCTTTTTAAAATTATTAGAATTGGCGAATTTCATAAAATTTATAAAAATTTAACCATGGCTGCTTTTTTTTTAGATTTTAAATTTTAATCTTAGTAGCGAAGCGCCAGCCCTCCCCCCACGTATGGGGGAGTGGCGAAGCCATTGCCTGGTTATTCATATATTTTAACTATACAAAATTAAATTATCCCGCACCTGTTTGAATCTCCAAAAAATTGATAATATAATAATAATCAACTTTGTTCCCAATAAAAAATCTTTTATCAGGGTAAGGACGCTATTCATTGACAATTTTCAACTGCTAATTTTATCCATATATTTATTATCTTCATTGTAAGTCTTTTATTATTAAAATCAATAACCATTTTTGCTTTTTTTTCTCAGAATTATTGACTAAGGAATTTTTGAACGCCCCCCCACCCACATGTGGAAGAGGCATATAGTCCTCCTTGGAATCCCCGCTGCAAGGACAAACAAGGAAATTTCAGACTTCCTCAACGTCAGCAGAAGGATGGAGGAAAATATCAGAAAGAAGTTAGAAGATTCAAGGTGGACTACAAGGCAAAAGCAGAGAGGACAACCCATGGTCGACGATTTGACCCCATCAGAACGCCAGAGTTTGTCGCTAAAATCCCGGAGATCATCAACAATGGTCCCAGAAAGTTGCGTGCCATTGCAGGTGTGAAAGGTGTGGCTGAAAAGCTCATCAGGCTGCTGGTGCATAAAAACATTCGCTAATTTTCATACCTGATGAGGAATGGGCTATTTCTGTACAATGGATTTAGGGAAAGTGACTCAAGCACACAAAAAAGCTGATCAACAAGTCCAAGTACCTGTTAGAGCCAGACATATATTTCTTCTTCGAGGAGAAGAATATTTGCCAAGACCAGAAGGTCAAAAATTCCCAGAACAAATAGGGCCCGCTCAATGATGTGCCCAGAGTAATGCAGATGAAATTTTCACCAACAATCATGGTAGTCAGTGTCATCAGCAATGAAATTAACGTCATACCACCACACATCTTCCCTGAACGCTTCAAGCTAAACACTGACGGCTATATCGGGGTGGTGAAGCGCTGGATTGACCCAGTAGCTGCGAGAAAGTCTTACCTGTGGCTGCAAGACTCTGCACCTGCTAGATCAGTCTATATCAGGAGATAGTGAAGAAAGCCTGTGGCCTGTTACGAGGTTGCCTGGAGGCTGTAATGGAACAAACAGGCGGGTCCATCGAGTGAAGTTGACAGAACTTGTCGGGGGGACAAACTGACCAGGAGAACGAATATCGCCCTCACCTTGTATAATTAGATCAAAATGAAGAGTTAAATACTTTACTAAAGTAATGTATTTAGGGCTAAAAATGGAGGACATTTTGTTTGGGTTAAATTTATTTTGGGAACAAGTAATTTCAAATTAATACGAATAAACTTCAAAAGTAAAAGTTAGGGAAACATAGTTTATATTTTAAGCGACTAGAAAGCGTTTCATAAGAAAGCTAATAGCGGTAAAATTTGCATTTTAAAATAACTAAATTAAAGTCGAGGCCGAATGCTAATAAAAGCCCCAGCCAAGATCATCAACAATGTTCCCCGAAAGAGTTGCTCCTGAGGGATACGAAGTAGAGGTAAACACACAATTCTCTCGAGCCCGAAATAGAAAGTTCTCTTTGGGAACGATACGTTCCACATAAGTTGGGGCTCCAATTGCTGCTTTCGTCTGCATTGGTTTACCTATTACTCACGTCATTCAACGGCGGAAGATAGGAAGGGATCCAAATAAGGGGGGAGGGGTCCATGTATAAGCTACAGTACGTCTATGAATGAAAGATAAAACGGCCAGATTAGGGCTATTGATGGGATGGGAAGGCTACCCACACAACATAGCTTAACATTCAAACATGTGGGGGCCAGTTTCGATGGGGGAAATTTTCTTCTATTTCCTTGCCTAAAGGATTTATTACAGTTTAAACTTGACAAATTTGGGACTTTGCAATAATTAAGACATACCAAATCCATCCATAAGGCCCAGGTCACACAGCCGAAGTGCTTCCGATTCGGTCCCAAATCATATTCGGGTTCTCGCCATTCAGGTAGGGTGGTATAAACTCATTGATTGAATCCAGGTGGAGAGGGATAAACCTATTTATTGCATTGTCGTAGAATGGACTCTCGACGATGGGATGGTTCGCTAAACCATTTAAAGCACAGAATAGAATTGACAAAAGGGTTAAGTACTCAAAGGTAACGTTTGGCTTACGTAACTTTATACTAGTGGTGCAGTGGAAGGCGACGTGAAGAAATTTTCGGTCCGCTGGCGAGTTCCAGCCGAAGGTGGGGGGGGGGGGGGGGAATAAGATGATCCTGACGTGGCGTCTTGGGAATGAGAACCGTTTCTCGACGAACGGCTTGAAAAACAATGGCTGTTCTACGTTGTTCTCTTCTGAACAATAGGGGGGGGTGAGAACCGTCTCTTGTCTACGGGCTCAAGAACAATGGCTGTTCTAATGTTGTTCTCCTCTGAACAACAAAAAGGGAAGGGTGAGAACCGTTTCTTGGCGAACGGGCTCAAAAGAATAATGACTGTTCTACGGTGTTCTCTTCTGAACAACAGGCGGGGGGAGAACCGTCTCTTGTCTACGGGCTTAAGAACAATGGCTGTTCTAATGTTGTTCTCCTCTAAACAACAAGGGAGAAGGGTTAGAACCGCTTCTTGGCGAACGGACTCAAAAGAACAATGACTGTTTTACGGTGTTCTCTTCTGAACAACGTGGGAAGGGTAAGAACCGTTTCTTGTCAAAGGGCTCGAACGACAATGACTGTTCTAACATTGTTCTCTTTCTGAACAACGAGGGGGAAGCCTTTTGGTCTCGGCGTCGCAAAGGCTCAAACTTTGGCACTCAATGGATATTGTCCTCCTTCTGGACAAGTGATGGTGAATCTCGAGGTCGAGGTCCCTTGGCGCACAAAGTGAGAGAGGGTCGTGGTGATGTTTTGCGACGGAAATTTGGATCTCCAATCTGATCTTAGTGGTAAAGTTTCTATCTAAATAGTCGAGACACTCCCTTGGCGTGGGGGACAATGGAGTGGGAACTTCAAGGGAATGCACAGCCAAGGCTTGGAACAATGCCTTATCTGCCCATAAGCCTAACTCAATCTGGCGAGGTCAGCGTATGGGGGCGAACGGGGGGACGATAACCTCCTTGTTTAAACATTGACATCCGGTGGCTGTGATAAGGCGCCAAGCTTTGAAGCGAAGATGCACGTGGGAGCATCGTGGTTTTAAAATAATATGTGATAGGAGTTGAAACTAACGCTGCCTCAACCCGTTCTATCACACCCCTCCATTCCGGGGGAAAGTTGTCACTTCGAAAAAAAAGCGAGAAGGAACAACGATAGAGCTCCGTTGTGGGGAACTCGTTTTCTTGTACCAACCGTACCTTCCTGCACCTAACTCGTATTACCTCAATACATATGATTATTTTGATCTTATGATTATAAGGGAAAATAACCTTTAATACAACTTAATAAAAAAAAGGCATGGAACAATGAAATGATATAAAATTAGTACATATGGATAAAAATAATTTATACGTAATTAATGGGTACAAATATATATACATACAAAAAAAAATAGACATTGAGCGTTACAAAATTCAGACATATACATTAACTAATTATATTACAAGAGAATCTTAATTTAAGTCGTACAAGACGGTATATACCTACATGGAGATACTAATCCTATGAATACAATTATTCTACGCTATTCAGTAACGCATTCCTACTGAGTGCGTCAGCGACCTGGTTATCGGAACCTTTTATATAATTTATTTTAAATTGATACTCTTGCAATAGTAAACTCCAGCGCATGATGCGGCCGTTGGAGTGTCGCACATTCCTAATATAGGCTAACGGACGGTGGTCGGTTCTATCTGAAATTCTTTTCCTATCAAGTACATCTTGAATTTGTTTATGACCCAGCTAATTGATAGAGCTTCTTTTTCTATTGTGGCATATCTCTTTTCGCGTGGTAATAATTGACGACTAGCATATGCAACTGGATGACTCGTTCCGTCATCCTCGTATTGAAGGAATACACCTCCAATGCCCTCGTTGCTCACGTCGGTCTTAATCCCAAAGGATTTTTCCAGGTTGGGCAACTTTAAAATGGGGGCAGAAATGAGCTTACTTTTGAGTTGATAAAAATGGGAAACAGCGACATCATTCCAACGTAAACGATCGGGGGAATTCTTTTTTTGAAGGGGGATGAGGGGGGCCGAAATTGCAGCGAAATTCGGAACAAATCGCTGATAGGGAGAAGCTGATCCTAGGAACGATCTTAATTGCTTCTTTGTAATCGGGAGGAGCATGTCGGCGATTGCCTTAATATTGTTCTCTTGGGGACCTAACTTGCTTTGTCCTATTTCAAAACCCAAATATTTATGGTTTCGTGGGCAAAATGGCATTTGCGGGGGCTAATGGTGAGGCCATTTTCGCGCAGTCGCTTGAAAAGAGCTAATAGGGTGTTTAAATGGTGACTCCATTTAAATAGTTCCTGTAGCTGACTCTTTTGATGTGGTGTCAGCTGCGCGTCAATATCCAGGTCAGAGGGTTCCAAAGACTCGCTTGGTAGGGAAGGAGGAGGGTAATTGGCATCAGGTTGGGTGCAAACTATCTGTATTACATTAAGGGACTCCGCGGCGTAATCTTCTTCAAGCGCCGATGCTTCGTCCAGTGCTACGAAGGTATCTCCATGGGCGCGTTGGGGGTTCTTTTTTTCTTGGGGTCCACGGACAGTCTCCGTGTCCTTGTCTTGGGCCTTATCGCCTAAGGGTGTTAGTAATTCACACTCCTTGTGTGTCGTCCTAAAGTCCTGGTTAGGGGTCTCCGAGAATTCAGACGGTATTGGGGTTCTGAGGGGGACGGACTCCTGGGCTTCCTTCTTAGCTCGAACTCGGGTAAGGGCGGCCTGGGACACAGGGTAGGAGCTTACTTGAGGGCTCTGTCCTATAAGTACGGAACAGAATTGTATTGGTGCTGAAATGAATACAGCCCAGCCATCATAATATTGACACTGCAGGTAACATCTAACAACGGGGAATCGGTTCGCCTGCCCAAGGTAGTCATGTACCACCGCAAATTTTTCGTGGTTAGGGTCCACTGGGGGGAGGAGTTCGTCGGACACGATGAAACACGTACATTCTGTGTCCCTGACGAGAGTCGATACTCGGCAACCGTTTACGCTGCCCTCCTCAAATTTCAAAGTTCCTGGTGAACTTTTCTAAAAAAAAAAATTTACCTGGTGGCCTGACAGAGAGGGAGAAGTTGCTGCTTGGGTCTGCACCACCGGGGGAGCCGGGGTGGCATTAATCTGGTGAACTTGGTGGGCTGGTCCGCTTTTAAGCCTAGAATTTTGGGGGCAATTCCAGCTCATGTGGTTTTCTACACCACAGGTGAAGCAGAGAGAGATGGAGGAGAAATCTTAACGGGAGGTTTGAAGTCCCGTTGTTGGTTTTGGGGCAACTAGTTTTGGGGTTTTACGGGGCCCGGAAACTTTGTCAGCTTTCCTGGGAAGGGGCGCAAATCCTTCCTTCTTTCCTGGTTTGGGGGTTGGTGAGAAGTTCGATTCTCCTTTGGGTATAAATTATGGCTTGCGGCATAGACATCCGCTTCTTCGGTACATTCTTTAAAGGTCTGGCACCGACGATCCTTGACGAACGCACGGATCTCCGTCGGAAGAGACGCCAAAAATTGATCTCTCAACACGAAGTCTGTTAAGGACTCGTAGTTCGGATCAACCTTTGAAGATTCAAACCAAAATTTAAAATTCCTCTGAAGAATGTATCCGAATTGACGGAACGTCTGTCCGGGTTTAATACGACCTCCTCGAAATTCTTGACGGTAGAAATCGGGAGTCATATTATGAGTGGCCAATAACTCAGCTTGTAAGGTGCTGTAGTTAAGTGTACACTCAGATGGTAAAGATATAAAAATTTCGCGCAATTTACAATTTAACAGGGAAGGTAATCTGGCTACACCTTCAGCCTCTAGATCCCTGTTATTGATTTCGAGGATCTTTTCGAAGTGGGCTAAAAATGCTCCGAAATCCTCTCCATCCCTGAAATTGGGGAACTTTAGTGGCAATTGCAGGGGGCTTCTGAACGTGAACTGGCTGACTGTATTTCTGCTTTAACACGAGCTAATTCAATCTGATGGTGAAGCTCAGCTTGTCTTACCTGTTCCTCTCTTTCTTCTCGTTGAAATTCTCTTTCTCTTTCTTTTTCTTCTCGTTCTTCTCGTTGGATTTCTCTTTCTCGTTCTTTTCGTTGGATTTCTCTTTCTCGTTCTTCTCGTTGGGTTTCTCTTTCTCTTTCTGTTCTTTGCTCCTCTTGAACGTACTCAATTAGTTCTTTTCCGGAGAGTCCCAAGGATTCTCCTTGCGCTTTAAAGATTTCAAACTGAGTCATCTTTGCACTTGGGGGCGCACTAGTCAACCAACTAAAATTCCTTGCAACAAGAATTATGCCTCTAGAGAAATTAGCCTACCTAAATATGGGCACTGACCTATTCGTACTTGGTTTCTCGATCTAAATAACCTCTGACTAAAATCACCAAAAAAACACAAACAAATTATTATAACAGTTCCTTAAGCTACTCCAGCTTCTTAAGTTTCAAAAAAAGGGGATAGCAATCGTTAAAACAAAAGGGAACTACTATACTCTATTATTGTAACGAATAACACTATGCTTTACTCGACTGAGACCAGTGTTTGCAAAGATATAGCGTTAAACCTTACACACCTGATACCAAATTTAAATAGTATATATATATATATATATATATATATATATATATATATATATATATATATATATCGTAGAATGGACTCTCGACGATATACTATATATAACTATTCGTTGAGGGAACTTCTTTAATTATCTTTAGAGTGTGTGATGTCTGGCGGGCCGATATTATGTATCTTCGATATGCTTAAGAAGTGGAACTGAGCTCAAGGATAATAATATTGCTATCATTAATAAAATAGAGTTTTATTAATAATAACTATCAACAAACACAAGACGGAAAATATTGACATAAACAGAGAATGGAAAGGGTCGTTTGGGGCTCGGGCTAATTCGAGGATTAAAGGATTTACAAAGGTAAAACAAATATAGAGTTAAAGAGATGGGATGGTTCGCTAAACCATTTAAAGCACAGAATAGAATTGACAAAAGGGTTAAGTACTCAAAGGTAACGTTTGGCTTACGTAACTTTATACTAGTGGTGCAGTGGAAGGCGACGTGAAGGAATTTTCGGTCCGCTGGCGAGTTCCAGCCGAAGGGTGGGGGAGGGGAATAAGATGATCCTGACGTGGCGTCTTGGGAATGAGAACCGTTTCTCGACGAACGTCTTGAAGAACAATGGCTGTTCTACGTTGTTCTCTTCTGAACAATAGGGGGGGGGGGTGACAACCGTCTCTTGTCTACGGGCTCGAGAACAATGGCTGTTCTAACGTTGTTCTCTTTCTGAACAACGAGGGGGAAGCCTTTTGGTCTCGGCGTCGCAAAGGCTCGAACTTTGGCACTCAAGGGATATTGTCTTCCTTCTGGACAAGTGATGGTGAATCTCGAGGTCGAGGTCCCTTGGCGCACAAAGTGAGAGAGGGTCGTGGTGATGTTTTGCGACGAAAATCTGGATCTCCAATCTGATCTTAGTGGTAAAGTTTCTATCTAAATAGTCGAGACACTCTCTTGGCGTGGGACACAATGGAGTGGGAACTTCGAGGCAATGCACAGCCGAGGCTTGGAACAATGCCTTATCTGCCCATAAGCCTAACTCAATCTGGCGAGGTCGGCGTATGGAGGCGAACGGGGGGACGATAACCTCCTTGTTTAAACATTGACATCCGGTGGCTGTGATAAGGCGCCAAGCTTCGAAGCGAAGATGCACGTGGGAGCATCGTGGTTTTAAAATAATATGTGATAGGAGTTGAAACTAACGCTGCCTCAACCCGTTCTATCACATGCATCCACGTGGGGAGTTATAAACTCATTGATTGCATCCAGGTGGGTTGGTATAATACAATAAATGCATCCAGGTGCGGTAATATAAACTCAATGATTGCATCCAGGTGGGGTTGTATAAACTGAATGATTCCGTCCAGGTAGGGTGGTATAAACTCATTGATTTCATCCAGGTGGAGAGGGATAAACTTATTTATTGCATCCAGGTGGGGAGTTATAAACTCATTGATTGCATCCAGGTGGGTTGGTATAATACAGTGATTGCATCCAGGTGCGGTAATATAAACTCAATGATTGCATCCAGGTGGGGTGGTATAAACTCAATGATTGCGTCCAGGTTGGGTGTTATAACTACATGATTACATCCAGGTATTGTGGTATTAACTCAATGATTACATCCAGCTCGGGTGCTCATGTCCTATCCACCTGAAAATGACTGCACATATGTGTGATTGATTGAAATATTGTCTAATTCCTTTACATATTTAACTTAAAACCATCCATTAATAATTAGGCAACCATTAAGACAACATCTTTATCGTCTTTTTTAAACGTAAAGAGGCAATGTTAATCAATAATATGCGTATGGTACAAAATTTCCCCTCCGTAGCCTGTAATCTTTTTCTCTTATCATAACTACATGTCATTATTTTCGCGGGGAAACCGTCGCGTTTTATTCCAACTGTGAGACAGACCATTAACCATTTTGCAGTGCAGTGCAGTGCTCCTAGCTCACTCTAACTAGGTATTGCAAGTCCAGAGCCGTTGCATTATAATGTGACTCCCCCTCCCCAATCAAGATTGTGGGGCCCCCATAATAATATATTTACAAGTAGTTCCAAGCACGACTAATACTATTCTCAGCACTCACCAATGCTATTCTCAGCTTTGTCAATGCGGCGGAATACTTACAGAAAATGTATATTCGATAATTTTATAATTTCATTAATAAAATAAATTAGTTTAGCCACATTGAGGCCCCTTTAAGAGCCTGGGCTCTCCCTGACCCAGGAGCCGTTGCTACGGCTCTGAGTGTGACCAAGGATGGTGCGGATCCAGGAAGGTAGGTCCACTTAAACTTAACATATATAGGATGCCTCTCCCAGCTTAAGTAGCAGGGTAATAATCTGTTAACTTTCAGACTTCACCAACTAGAATCCTTACACTAGAACACTGCAAAAGGAAACATGGACCCCATTGATGAACTAAAGCGACTGTCTCTCCGATTAATACCTAAAAGGTAACAAGGAACCCCTCAACAATTTGCGCAGATAATATTCCCGGACCTCAAAATTTCCTAAATTAAATGCATCAAGACTACAAATGCATTCACGTTCACTTGCATGGAAGCAAAGGCTGTAGAACAATTCCTATCGAAGGCTGGCACCATAAAACTAGGGAAACTGGACATAGAAGCGAAAACTCCACCGCAGATCACGCCGAACAGAAGCTTTGTCTGCCGAAAAGTAGAACCATGGAAATAATGGATTGTCCTAGATAGCGTAGAGGATAAGAGGTGATCAAATTTAGAGATTGCACTCATGTATTTAAAGTTGTATAAAGGAACAAAGAAATGACATCCAAAGCACTAAAAAAAGGACTATTTGCATTCAGCATGCTGATTTCCATGCGAACATAGAGAGATGTATTTGTTAACATCCAGATGTGCTTCTCTTACTACGTAAATGAAGACTACACCTCAGTCAATTGCCTAAAGAAAGGACTAGTAATATGTTCTGAATGTGTCACTGAAGGGCAGACGTTCTGCAATTCCATAAAAACAACAAAGAATTGCATTAAACAGAGAAGGGCACCACCAAAAAATGGCCAAGCTCTGACCAAAAAGGAAGACATGGGAACAACAAGAAAATAAGATAACTAAAAAAAACACCTCGCACTCCAAGGAAAGAAATCCAAGCAGAGACATCGCTTCTGCATATATCAGGGGTCATGGACGCTAAGATATAAACGTGCATAATAAATATACACGCACAGAACGCACTGCAGCTGGGAAAATACAAAAACTGCTTAACTCAGTATTAAAAGCAAATGGGTTAGGAACAATTAACATTCCACATAGAGTCGACTCATCGGCAATATTGAACTTGCAAATGTCAGATGCAAACATCAAAGACAACACACAAGACGAAAGAACAGCGAAAGAAGTAAGTGACAGAAGAGAGTTAGGAATCCTCGGAAGAGGAACCTAAGAGAGTGATGCGAAATAAAAAAGGAGGCAAAAATCCCAGTCAGGGAAGAGCCTGACTTCGAGAGCGAATCTTTTAGCCCCGCTTCTCCATCAATGATTAAAGATATACAAGAAACAAGGATGCAGGAAAGGGAGAAACAACCAACGACGGAAGCACTAACTAAAATTGATAAGGACAGGAACCGGATCAAAAGACCCGGCAACGGATAAAAGAATACCCCAATCATCATACACAAGACATGAGTGAACATCTTGCAACTAAATTCTAACGGATGTTGAGACAAGCAATTCCATGGAAGCTTTTTTGGACGAATAGATCCCAACATCATACTGATCTCGGTTAACGAAGTCAACCTTGGCAACGGTGAGCGAAAGATATAAAACTAAGACCTCAGAGCCATAAAGCCCACAGGGGAACAATACGATGGAGCCGCTATCGAGATTTAGAAGAGCAGCTATTACAGAACTCGTGAAGAATTAAATGAGTCATATATCGCTGTAGAAATCAAAATGGAGATAACAAACATCATAATAGATATATAAACTTCGCCAATTATAAAAAAAATTAAAAAGGAACTCTAAACTAAATTTCTCCCTTTCAAAATATCACGTTGCTAAAATATAATTATAGAAGAAGATATATAAAAATAAATTTTCTGAACTTCACCATTTGTAATTCTTTGGGTTTTGAAAAATACACAAAATTTCGTTATTTATATTTATTTCTGAACTTCACCATTTTGTTTTTGATATTATAAAAGAATTATTAGAAATAACTTTGGTAAAATACATAAGTCATAACCAAACTAAGATGAAATTATTATTCAAATCCTTAATAAAATCTTATTCATTGGTTTATTATTTTCTCACATACCTTCCCGATGAAGTAAAGTAGATAGATAGGTGTGTGGCTCTCAACTTAAATTGGTGTCTTTCCTGATTTGGGTATAAAGGTTATTTTAGCGACTTTTAGCTCATTTAGGAAATAGCTTGTGTTTAAAAAAGGCATTTAGTAACATTGCGATAGAATTGAATATTTTGTCGGTCGCTTCCTGCAATTCTTCTTGCTGAGTCCAGATATTCCTGGTGCTTTCTGCTGAAAGAGTGATATTGTTGTCTAAACTTTTTGCTTGGTCATCTTCACGTCGACCTCGCAGTAGGTGTCTCTTCTTGCATCGATGAAGTGTTGGGGGGCGTTTTATCGATTTCCTCGTTAGGCGAATCTATGATATCAAGTTCTAAATCGATGTCAAATTCTTCATTTTCCTCTTTGTCTTCTATGTTGTTTCCTACTGTCTCTTTTATTTTATTTTTTTCTATTTCCCGCTTTGCTTTTTATTTTATTTACTTTTCTCCTAAAATTCCTTTACTGGTGCGTCACTGTCAATCTTTTGGATTGTTTCATCTCAATGTTCACTTTGTTCTTTCGTTATTTTCGTAGTCAATTCTAGTTTTATTTTGCCTTCTCAGTTTAGCGTGTAGCTCCCACGTTGTTCCGTTTCTTCTCATCCGTTCCGATATTTCCTAATTTGTCTGTTCTTTGGAACCATTTCAGGCGTCCAGGTGAAGGCTTTGCTGTCTTGTAGCCGGTTAAGGGGATCAAATCTTCATCAGAAGAAAATGAGGACTGAGACTGTTTTTTAGGCTTAGATCACTCAAATGGCAGAACAAAAAGAAGATCTACCAATCAATTATTCTGTCAGTGACGGCGTAGACAATTATCCCAATGTATACCATAATTAAAACGAACATTATCAAACTGCAAAAAATCTAAAATAAAACAACATTAATTATCACAAACACAAAAAAAAAGAGAAATGAAAAGACAACGCAACATTCATAGAGAAGCTGAAATCAAACCCCTAAATAAAATAATTGAAGAAAGAGCAAAGAAAATAATAGAAAAAATGATGACGAAATAGGAGAAGAAATCACGGCACTGATAACCCAAAGGAAGGAGGCAAGATGGAATCGAGATTAAAACAACGAATCAAGAGGATCTCGGAGCAGCAAGAGGCCCCAGAGGTGTTGGACCTTGGCTTACCAACGTGTGGACATACCCTGGTCCCTCGCCAACTCCTGATCCACTGTCTTCTGGATGTCCTTGACTGGAAAAAGCCTACTGGAGTCAACCCTAATGCAAAATCTGCTGTGGCGACCCCCACTAGGCGAGCGTTATTAGACCGACGAATCGGAGCCTCCTGCAACACTCCACAATGTCTGGTCGTCTTGGACCATCTTTCCACCAACCCAACTATAGAGTGCCAAGATAGTTGTCCTAGGGATGCACACCCCCTTCCTACTCTAAGTTATTCGTTTTAAGGACATGAAGTAACGTCATCGCCGAATTCGACAGACAACTAACTTATAGATCAAAGATCGACCAGGAAGAGAAAGAAATTTACACATGAAAAGACTAAACATGAGTCAGTTAACATACCTAATTTTACCAGCTACCTAAATATGTACAATTAATTCCCTTGTTACAAAACATAAATTATGGAAAAAAAGCGACAATAGAAAGCTGAATCAGCAGTCTAAAGACTTAAAACAACGGTTTGAATGCCTAAAACAACACATATAATACAAACATACGAAATAATAACGAAAGATAGCGTGAAACTCAGGCAACAATTCGCTATACTAACTATTTTCAAACTATTCTATTCTCCAAAACTGAAAGAAATTAACATGACCTCCATGCAGCCTAGCATTCATTTGCAAACCTACTACTTCCTTCCACTTTGCCCTACACCGCCTCATATCCTTCACTCCTTAGGGACTGAATACTTTAAATGTGCGACAGAGGCATTAAAATACTGAATAGGCAAGAATATATTATACACCGTTGATCGGAACCCAAGTAAAGCTGTAGGTCCACTTAACAAATATGTCACCAGTCAAATTTACTCCTCTAAATTTAACTTTGCAATCTTTACTCTATAATCTTCCTCTCTATCTTTTGGCTGCTACCAAAGTCCGTAAGTGCTCTAGAAGAAGCGGAACGGAGGTTGGACGGGGAAGGGGGGCAGGACGGCGAAAATTTCCCTCTCTCTGTCACCTCCCACCTTTCTTTTCATTTCATTTTATTTCACTCATGGAGAGAAGCAGATATCAACATTTGAAGGTGGACTTTGGCTCAGTTTGACAATACCAATGACGAAGGTTTTAAAAGGTTCGACTCAACTGACAACCATCAAGAGTGACGGTCAAGGCAGCCGGTTGACTCATCGAAAATATCGCTCTCAACTTTAGATTTTCCCACTTAGGGCAGAAGTGGTCAGTGTGTGCAGAAGTGGAAAGTGTGAACACTAACTGATAAAGCTAGGATGTTAGGTAGATAGGTAAGAACACTGCTACAATCCGGTTCTGGGAATAGGAGCTACATTTAAATTGACCATCCGAAAGATTGAAATTGGTCAATTTAAATGTAGCTCCTATTCCCAGAACCTGATTGTAAAGAGTTTAGTTAATGATCTTAGAATCACACCTCCTGATTAAGGACTCTTTTTCTCCGGGGTTGTTTTTTTTTTGTTTTTTTTTGCTGGAATTTTGAGATATTTATTAACTTGTGTTGTTCATTCCAGTCTCATTATGCGACTGAAGAGGGTATAGTAAACTTCATACCGAAACTAGTTTCGTAATTAAATTCTATGCTCCTATACAGTGGTTTCACTATTATATACCATAACTCGCTAGTGAGTTTTTTCGCTTATATATATATATATATATATATATATATATATATATATATATATATATATATATATATACTAACAGAGATATCTGTCCTTTCCCCGAAAAAATATGTGTCCAGAAATAAAGTAATTCGGAGATAAAGTAAGACTTTTTACTCCGGACATTGCCCGGAGTAAAAAGTCATGTCGTAATTAAATCGAGATGACCATTGTTTGAATTCTCATTTTGTGGCATAAAAATATCTTTAATTACTGATTATTAGATAGATAGGGTGAGAGAGGTGGACTAGTAGGGTTAAATGGTTAGGGAACATATGGAGGACTAGGGGAGAAAGAATGGGGAGAGGTGAGAGGATGGGGGTAGGGGAGGAGTAGATGAGGTGATAGGGGAAAATGGAGGTGAGGGGGAAAGAGATCATCACAATCGTTTTGAAAGATCAAAGGGCCAAAGCAACAGCCCGAAGGGCTGATAGCGAGTGCAGCAAAGCCATCGCTTATATATATATATATATATATATATATATATATATATATATATATATATATATATATATATATATAGTCATATGAGTTGCTGCTGACCAGTCTAATCTTCAATTTCACGATGAAGGTAAGGACACATAGGAGGCTGAGGTACATGTGATTTATTTATGGAACTACGTTTCGGGCGTATCACCCATCTTCAGGTTCTAAAACATAAATTAATCTTATACAGTTATAGAATATTGAAAATATTAAAAATAATTAGGTTATGACTATGTAGGTAAATCAAAAATTAGAAAATAACTCAGGAATTTAAAAGTCAAGAGAATCAAATTACCAATCAATATAACACTATTGAAACGAAAAAACCCCCACAAAAAACAAAAGTAAATAATTACAGTATAATATTGCTTACTGATAATTCAAGAATTCAAAAGGCAAGAGAATTAAATTATTAATATAATGTAATCACTATTGACACGAAAAAAAAGAAGCAAAAACACAAAAGTAAAAAATTACAGTAGAATATTGCTTACCGATTAAGTTCAGGAGAAATCACAAAGTGAAGAAATTATAAAGGATGTGGCTTAAAGAAGGATAAGAATTTGATTGGTTGGTTGTTAAATAAGAGAAGGTTGGTTGGATGTTGAATGCGGTAATTAAAATTAAGAAATAAGAAGGGGAACAGCGGTATTATCTATGTTGAGTGTAGGAGATTTTGTACGTATTAGTAGGGGTTCCAAAATTCTTAGACTATATTCATTGTTATTATGACCAATTATTTTGAAGTTATCTATTGCACATTCTCTTGCATTGTATACTATGATTTCTATTTACAGAAGCTTCTTTCTTAGACAATATTTTTCCAGTGCGATGGCTTATTCCCATGTGAGAACAAAACCTCTCTTTCAATGAGCGAACCGTACTACCAATATATATATATATATATATATATATATATATATATATATATATATATATATGAAAAACTCACAAAGTATCACGTGCGGGTAGCAAATGAATGCAATGTCCCGCAGGAAAAAATGAAAAGGTGTTTCCAAGTACTTTCGAACTTTATTAAGTTCCTTATCAAGGATAACTACAATAAATAGTATTATATTAGAGGTATATATACGAGAGAAAAGTATGAAAGACCGCCTCAAACCAAGAAATCACCAATGAGGAAGAGGGAAGGGGGAAGGTAAAGAAACACATTAAGAATTACAAGAAGCAGGTAGTAAGGTAAAACTGAGAAGACGGAAAGGGTAACAGATTCAAAGAAATGGAGATAGCCTAACGAGGGAGATTATAATACACGATGAGCAAAAGGGGGGAAAAATACAATGTACAAAACAGAGCAGTGACAATTAAAAAATAAGAAATAAAAATTAAAAATTAAAATAAAATAGGGGCCACATAACTAGAGAATGTATATATAAAAAAAAACTAGGAACGAAAGACAAAACTAATTTCTTTGAGTATTAATCTTTTATTTATAGCATCTATTTTATATAAGCCAGGGAAAAGGTGAAAATTATCACATTGGCTTATAAAAGCACTACGTGCTTCTTGTAATTTTTAATGTGTTTTTTTACCTTCCTCCTTCCCTCTTCCTCATTGGTGATTTCTTGTTTTTGAGGCGGTCTTTCATACTTTTCTTTCGTATATATACCTCTAATATAATACTATTTCTTGTAGTTATCCTGGATAAGGAATTAATAAAGTTCGAAAGTACTTTGAAACACGTTTTCATTTTTTCCTGCGGGACATTGCATTCATATATATATATATATATATATATATATATATATATATATATATATATATATATATATATTAATATAGTAGGAATATAAAGAACCAAGTGATCACACTAATCATTTATTTGCCGGACGTTTCGGACGTTCACTAGGACCATTTTCAGCAACTGTATCGACTAATGAGAAGGGGAAGGAATATTAACGATAACAGTTAAACAGTTCGAAGCATGTATTATATAATGGCTAAAAAAGTGGGTGAAGATAAGTTAAAATAATAAAATTGACAATTATTGAGATTAAAGTAAAACACGAATAACAATATATAGAATTAATTGATACTATCTAGTGTAATTTTGAAAAATAATAAGAAATGAAGTTTTTAACATAAACTGACTTGAATGTCAAAATTTAAAGGTAACTGCAGTAAACAATAAAATAACCTATTATATTATAAACATAAAAACAAAAACCTGAAAACAAATGTGAAGAATTAAACAGAGAGACTAACCTTTATCGTAGGAGTTTTGAAATCAACTAACTAAAGATATAAAAACTGCTAACGACATTTGTTTGGTTGGTCGGTTGGTTAATGTATTGAAGTGTTGGTTGGTTATATAGTGAATAGTTTAATAGAGGAGGAATAATTATTTAGGTTTGGATTTATTTTATTGATGTACAGTGACTTTAAGATTTTCAAATCGAAAGAAGTTAAGGCTGAAGATAAGATGGTAAATGAGTCAGAATTAAGAGGATAATGGTGATACTCAGAGTGTTGCCTGCTGGAAGAGGCTTCAGGTATAGAGATGCGAATACCAGTCCTATGACACAAACCTAAGGGCTTTACGATCCTGCATTTGGGTTGTAATCCAGTTTGGCCTACATAACGACTGTGGCAGGTCGTACATGTATAATTGTAAACTATTCAGGATCGCAAGCCCAAAGGGATTGGCTCCTTATGGAGAAAAAAGGAACTCAACGATACAGGGTTGGAATTTATACAAATGAATTGCATATATGAGATAAAGAAAAAATGACGTGAATGAGAACAAGGGACAAGAAACGGGAGTTTTTTTTAAGTTTTCAGGCAAGAGAAAGGGATATTGTAAGACAAAGATCGAAGAATAAAAGAAAGCCAAGGACCACATATTTAAAGCAATCCATACTGAGAATACAAAATAATGCCAAAGAGAATAAATGAATTATAGTACCAAGGAATCGAACCCGGGTCTCGTGATTGCCGGTCAGATGCTCTCAATTAAGTTACCAGGCACAGCAACTCAATCCATCTAAAACGAGACCCAGGTTCGATTTTTGACCAGGATTATTCAATTTTTTTCCTTGGCGTTATTTCTTTCTTCTCAGTATAGACTGCTTTCATTGTACCGTCCTCTGCTCTCCTTGGTATTTGTCTTTTATTGTTCCTTCTTTTTATTTTGCCTTTAAAACCTCTTTTTCTTGTCTCATGTGCTGATTCACGTCAAATTTCTATTTCTCCTGCATTATATGGCTACTATAGTCTTCAATACAAGGTTTCTGCATTCTTCTTTCTGTCTCTGTCTTCAAAAGGTTTTTGAATTCAAGAAATTAAATATGGCGAAAGCCCTAAGGTGGTTGTTAACACCCGCAGAACTTCTATTTGTACTTTCCTCATATATATATATATATATATATATATATATATATATATATATATATATATATATATATATATATATATATATATATATATATATATATATATATATTCAACAAATAGGTCTAAATATACGGGAGATTTGCCCCATTGTAGAGGTCTTTTACTCTTTTCCCCTTTCGCACTCATGGTAAATCCTTGCGTCCCGATACGTTAGCGAATTGGATCCCGGTTGAGGCTCAGAATCTTTCATCCATCGTGAAAGCCGCTTTTATGCTTTACTAAACTCATTCTAATTTGAATTGTTGCTCATTAAAAGAAAGAAAAAAAAGATCTGAAAACGAATGGGATAAATTTTAAGCTTAAATGCCAAATTATTGATCCTTTTTCCCTTAATATCCTATACTTTCTTCTTTTACACAGTTTTGCTTTTTATTTGGGCCATAAGTTATGTAGATAATTTTCGGAAAGTCTGAATATGTAATCAAAATATACCGCCATTCATAACTCGGCAGGGATCATTAAGCTTCATTCAGAGTTAAAACGGTAAAATCTCCAAGAAGGCAAGGGGTGTCAGATGAATGTTACTTCAGTAACCCATAATGGGTAAGAATCTTACATTCAGGCTCTAGAGATCCTTCTTGACAAACTACCAAATATTCTGAATACGATTCAGGACAGGGAAATTACTTGAACGATTCTGTATGAGAGCTACCTTTTAACACCTAAGCTAAATCCCAATAGTTTTTGCGTTATGAAGAAATACTCTGGCATCTGTGCGTTCAAATCTTCTGCAGACCCACACACATCAGCTCAAGATAAAAGCCTCGATTCATTCTCCGATTTCCAAGAGAGAAAACAAGCTCTTGCAACGTTGCGATGAAATAATGCAATCACGGAACACTTTTTGTAAAAACATCACTTTCGACGTTACATAATTAGCTTTCGATATATGGATTCTAATATTAGATATTCCTAGTAGCTAGAATAAGCATCTTCCACATTTATCCATTGGTATATTGCTAGTTATTAAATTTCTTTTAAGGATATTGGTTTATTCAGGGAAAGTGACTTTGTAGGAGTCAGAGGGCTTGCGTGGCCTGCTTGACTTCGAATAGCTATGTCGGTTGAGTTAATTCTCAGATAGGGCCCCGCTTTTCGAAAAGTTATTCGAGTTAAGGTCCAGACTAACGGCTTTCCATTTCAAACTATATACTTCTTGATTTTTCTCTCTCCCTGTCCTATCTTCTTTTTTTTTACTCTTCCCACTATAGAAAAAAAAACTATATAAAACCTTTAGCATTAACGATCTCTCTGATTTCCTTTGGCCGAAGGAGAAAGAGGCTTTGGAACCTCTATAAATTTCGATTTGAGACACTCACAGGTTGCAAATGACCAGATAACAAGGAGTCTGGGCGTCTGGGGCGCGGTTAATGGAGATGAGCTAAGTTCTCCTAAAAGCCATATCCTGCGTGTAAAAGACTCACCAGCCCCCTGTGTCAGTTTTTTAGTGCACTGAGGCCGGATTGCTCTTATGTGAGAGAGCTTCTAAGTCTCGCTGGCTGCCAAGCCAGTGCAAGGTCCCAGATGGGGCTTTCGGCATTTGTACCGGTTTCTTTTCATTCTTCCCTTAGGTGCAGTTGCTTTAAATCTAGCCATCTGACGGCAACTATTACGAGCGCTGAAGAAGCTTAAACCTGTTAGTACCCCGGTCGAAAAATTAGTAGTCCTTATGGGACCACTTGTGCTGCTCAGTTGGGAGCTGCGGCACGACATAGGAGCTCCGCCCTAGGGAGGACCTCGTGAGGCGGTGAACTGACACAAAAAAGTGGTTGATTCTGATGTGGACCGAAAATTGAAGTCAGATAGGTGGACAAGGCCACGTGCGGGATTAATTCACAACTCCTCTTTTTACTTATTGCATCGGTCCCAGATTAGAGAATTTAATTGGTGTTCATTATTTTCAGTTATTATCACGTCAAAAATCAAAAATGACAAAAGCAAAACAAATTGAACCCGGAGTAAGAAAATACACTTGCGGCAAGTGTGGGATGCTCAGATGGACGGAGCAGTTTGCTGGCTTGAGTGTCAGTAAGTTGACCCCGTCGAGTGTCTGCGATCTTTGCACGTTGGAGGATGGTTTTACAAAGCGCCTGGATGAGGTCAAAGCCAGCTTCCAAAACCAGGCCTCAGAACTCGAAATGAAGTATGAAGCCAGGTTAAGCCAGGTTAAGCCAATTGGAGCACTAGTGGGAGAGTCTCCGTGAAGGAAACGGTCAATTTCATTCTCCTAGTCTAATTCCCGATAAAAGACAGGAACTTGAAACAAATAAAAAGTAAGAGAAGAAAAGTAGAAGAAACCAAAAACGGGGAGAATGGCCCCAAGGACTCCAAGAAGGAAGAACAGTATGTAGAAACAGAAGAAAAGAAAGTACAAACAGAAGAAATGAAGCCAAAGGACGATAGAAAAAAAGGAAGAAGAAGAAAAAAAAGAAGAGAAATATGGAAAAGAAAGAGGAAACAGACAAGTTTCCTCTGCAGCCAAATGTGCGAGAATAAACCTTATTGGTGATTCTCAAGCACGGGATCTGCAATCCCTGCTAGCGGCCCGCCTTCGCACCAGTGGGAAGGTAAGCTGTCTGCCAAGACGGGGAATCCACCAAATTAGAGTAGAGGGTGAGAAATTTTAGATTTCTGAGAGCTCAGTTGTTGCCCTGATGGTAAGTGGCAATGACTTCTACCTCAAAGAAGGTAGGGTAGGCCCTACACCTAAGATTATCCACATGGTGATGAAAGCTGTGGACGACTGTGCGTGGAAAACTCGCACACGTGTCGTGGTCTGGATGCTCCCGAGAAGAGGTCCATCCAGACCGCTCACTCGAGGAACGTCTCTTTAAACCGACGCCTGGCAGATTTTTGTACGTCGGAGGGGGTCTTTTTTGTGGATCCTTACCGCACCCTTTAGTGGTAGGAACGGTCTTTACCAAAGGAATGGAGTGCATCTTTCCTTTAAAGGAAAGGCTGTACTCTGTAACATGATCCAGGATGTCGTGGAGCGAACGCAAAATAGTGTTCGACCCTGAGCAAAGGCGGACGTGTGCCAGTACGCTCGTGTCACTGCTGGAACGACCTACTCGGAGGTCGCTAGAAAGGATGCCACTACGCCTAACAGGAAATAGAGAGACGAATAAGAAGGAGAACGGAAGAGCGTGGTGATTCATACATTCGGGACTCCCTGAAAGTTCCTTTGTTTAATGCGAGGTCAATCAGAAACAGTTTTTCGAACTTCGTGGCCTTGTAGCGACGGAAGAAACTGAGATGGTGTCCATAAAAGAGTCGTGGGAAAAACCTCAAACCGAGATAGGCTAGACAGAGAGGGTAGCGGTGTAATGTTGTATGTTAAGGATACATTCGAAACGACGAACTGCAATATTGTATCCGACTATGAGCTACTAGGTGTAGACCTAGAGATAGGTCCTGTAAGATACAGGACCCTGCTGCTTTATAGACTCCCTGCCAAACTCGTTTAAGAAGGACAGGGATCTGTACCGGCTGCTAAGTGAACTTGTTGAAGAAAGAGTGTGTATCTTTATTTGAGAATTTACCACCCAAGTTGACTGAGAAACCAGAGAACCCTGTGGCGAGAACGCATGGCTCCTGGAGTTCGCGAACAACGAGTTCCTGAATCACTGAATGAGATGGCCGATGAGAAGCAATAATACCGTCGACTCGGTTTTCACCTTTGAGGATGACATTGTTGAGGGTCTCTCTGTAGGCGAGGAACTCGATGGCAGCGACCACCGACTAGTTAGATTTGTAGTCAAGGTCTCTAAGGTAGAGTCTGCGACTCGTGTATCGAGGAAACTTGATTTGAAAAGAGCAGACTTTGCAAGTCTTCGTGCTGGATTGGCTGATGTAAGGCTGGAAGTGTATGAGAATGTTGAAGATTTGTGGAATAGTTTCAGAACTACGTCATGAGTCTTCAATCACGATTTATCCCTGTGAAAAGTTGCGGCGGTCTTCTGTTCAAACAAGGTAGTTTACTCGAAAAATTGGTCAACTGCTGAGAGAGAAGAGAACTGTGTACTGGCAGTCAAAGATTTTGGGTGACTTTGATGAGTCCTGTAGGCTAGCTACGAGAGTAAAGTCTAACATAAGGGAGGTAAAACGTGTCGAGGAGCTCCGAGTGGAGAGACTTTGCAAGGAGAATCCCAATGAGTTCTTTGGTTATATAAATGCCGGAAACAAATCCGTTGCACGATTGGCCCTTTGGTGAATGAGGAGGGGGCATCAAAGCCTCCAAATGCAGAAAATGCAAACCTCCTAAACTACTACTTCTCTTCAGTGTTCACTGAGGAGTGTGGTCCCATCCCCCAGCCAAAAGACTCTTACTTGGCTGAAAAGCTAGAGGAAATGGACTTCACCCAAACTGAAGTAGGAAAAAAAATCCCTGACCTAAAGACGCAAAGTAACCTGGCCCGGACGGGTTTCTACCTAAAGTGTTGAGAGATGTGTATGATAATGTGTCATGACATCTGGGCACAATCTTCAACATGTCAATCCGGACTGGATGCGTTCCTGGAGACAGGCGTGAGATGGAAGTGACTCCTATTTTAAAGAAAGGAGACTAGCCAATCGTCAAATTATCGACCTATTGGTTTAACTCAGATGGTTGGTAAGCTCATGAAAAGTATCATGATGGAAAAAATAATGTCATATTTAGAGTTAAACTTGCTATTGAGGAGTTCCCAACACGGGTTCCGAAGGCAACAGTCATGCCTGGCGAATCTTATGCAATTCTTCCACTTCGTTTTCAGTGACCACTATCGTAATAAGGCGGTGGATGTTATCTACTTAGATTTTCAGAAAACCTTTGATAAGGTACCACACCTCCGCCTTCTCCGGAAAGTACGTGCGCTGGGCATAGATGGAAATCTAGCAGGTTGGATAGAGAACTGGCTAAGCGGCAGAATGCAACGAGTGGCGTTGAATGGGCAGGCTTCTGAGTGGGTGCCCGTTCATAGCGGTGTTCTTCAAGGTTCTGTCCTGGGACCACTACTCCTCATTATCTATGTTAACAACATGGATGGTGGCATGGTTACGAAGATTTCTAAATTTGCCAATGATGCCAAGCTTGGTATGAACGTTGCAAAGGAAGAAAATACTGCCCGCCTACAAGAAGATCTTCGAGATTGGGGAGTTGTCAGACCGTGGCAAATGCCTTTTAACATGAACAAATGCAAAGTGATGCATATCGGCCACCAAAACCCCAAATCACTGTATATCCTTATGGGCGCTGCTCTTGATTGCTCTGATACTGAGAAGGACTTGGGTGTAACTATCACTAGTGAATTCAGGTTCTCGAAGCAGTGTATTGAAGTAGCGAAGAAAGCCCAAAGGATGTTAGGCTACATAAAGCTACAGTTTGGATATCAGAACATTCAGATAGTACTCTGTTTGTACAACTCCATTGGTTGACCGCACCTGGATTATGCCGTACAATTTTGGAGTCTTTCGTTTCTAAAGGATATCGCGAGATTGGGACGTGTGCAAGCCAGGGCAACCAAACTGATTCCCTCTATCAGACACAGGAGTTACGAAGATAGGTTACAGGAATTAGATTTGTTCTCTTTGGAGACCTGGAGACTGCATGGTCAGCTTATCGAAGTGTTTAAAATACTTCGAGGCTTTGATAATGTAGACTACAAGGATATTTTCCAGCTTAGCGAGGGCAAAACCAGAAATCACGGCTACAAACTTAAACTGAAGCGTTACCATCGTGATCTGTGTGGGAATTCATTTACATACAACATTTGTGGTACTTGGAACACACCTCCGGTGGATGTTGTCAACAGCAATTATTTTGAGCAGTTTAAGTCAAAACTAGACAAAGTCTTGAAAAATCGCCGTTTGGGCACTTAAACTGTTGTGCGAGAGTTCTTCGAGGGCACCTACTGAATTGTCACGTCAAAGGTACACTTTTTGAATGGATTGTAAGGTCTACTAGGGTACTTCTTTTTCTTGTAACAAGGTGACATAATGTTGATTTTTTTTCATCAATAGTTCCTTATGCAGTGTTAGTTTATTTTTTCACTCTTGATTCATAAAACATTATCTAATATTGTTTTTCAGCATTGTAGGCACTTTAAAGACTTCTATTTTGAGAGGCAGCGAGCTGATATTTTTCTTATGTTTTTAGCCACAGCTAGCACTTTTATATGCAAACTGACCTCTTTTCTTTTGTTTATCTCTTGAGAAAAACAGCACCATTGGCTTCCTGTAGTGAATTTTGAGGAAGTTGATTGTCTACTATTTCCTATGGAGAAATGCAAACAAAAAATATTCTCTTTTTTGTGTTTTTATAACATACAAAGAAAATAATCAATTAAATGATATTAATAGAATAAGCGTAAGAAAATGGCTGCAAAATATAGATATATTTTCTTCAAATGAAATACTGAAGCGAATTAAGTTATTATTATTCCGCTGGAATATATAGTTTCACTTTAAGCACTGTAAAAACACTTCATTCTCTGTTTCCATTAGCTCCAATCTCAAATTTACTTTGTCCCAAATAAAGTTTAAACCGCTTTATCTCCCAAATGCAAAAATGTAAATACAGTATTTTCAAATTTCACTCACGCTTAGAAACCTCGTAATCCTGAGTCTGCCGGACTCCACTCAACTCAGAGACTAATTTTGTCCTTAGAAAAATTGGGCATATCTTTTCCTTATTATGAGTTGGGGTTAGGTACTAAAGTGCTATTACTACAACACTTGGCATCGGTACTTCGGTTCTTGATTGACCATGGCCTGGAAATACTTTCTTGGCAAATTTTGATTACATGATCTGTTCTCTCAAGGGGTTTAGCTTCAAAATCGAAGCAACCTGAGACCCCAACCTCTCCAAGTCGTTCGAATAAATTTCTCCTCACGCGTATATCAAGAAGTCGAGGCGGAACTCTGGATTCAGCAGTGAAATGTCATTTTATAGGTAAATTGAGTCAGAGGAAACGAGGTATAGTGCTCTCATAGCCCTAATCAATCCCACTCCGTATCACTAACTGAGAAACTGGCTACCTGTTACTCGACCTGAGCATCTCTTGAGGGGGTTGAGGGAGTTGCTCTCTCCAGGCCCTCACACAGCCGGTTTTCAAGGGCAGCTGGTCCCAAGCGTGCAAACCCCACAACCGAGGTCAAGTTCTTCCCAGCACAGGTTTAAGAGAAAAGCCAAAGACGCGAGTTACCGTGTTTTGGGAATGGAATATAGCTACTTCACCTAATTCATTGCTGGCTGGCGTAGAGAAGCGCCACTTTTTCTTGAAGGACTCATCTACAATCTTATGTTTCCTAATCTACTCCTCAACTATGATAAGCATCATCTTTCCACTTTTAAAGGCAGAAGAAATTGGCCACCTCAATAGCACCATTTACTAACTGCTAACGGCACGCCAATCGACACCTTCAGGGAGAAACGCATTACTCAGCCTGTGTCTTCATAGCCCCCTTCCATGGAACTTTACAGTGCTCTATCTTTTCACGCCTTTTTAGGGCGGAATTTCAGGAACCACTTCAACTTCCTGGTAGACCTAAGCCGGCGGAGATTAATCGACGCCACCACGGAAATGTCTTAGACGGGTAATAAGGCGAACCTTTACTTGTGTTGAGTAACATTTAAGTCACTGTGAATTCCCGTAACTCTTCACCGAATACCGTGACCTAGTGAGACCACTCTGAGTCGTGACCCATTCAAGTACCCAGTGACTCACTACATCATTACATGCAAAAATACATCAAATTTTTTAACACGCCGTCCCCCTCCCCACAAACATCAGCTACCATAAAGGAGTTCAAAGACCTTGTAAAGAGAGTATTGCGAAATTGCATTCACTCCTAGTAAGGTCGCATTCCTTAGTCTGCAAGACTTCACTCAGCTCGGAGGTTAATTTTCTCTACAGAGAAATTGGACAAATCTTTTCCCTATTATAGGGTGGTGATATATCCTGAATTTGTACTCAGACAACAAGTTCATTGTAATTACAATCCCATTTTTTAGAAAACAAAGGGAAAAAAATGGTAGAGTATTTGTTTGTGCAGAACCGTATCTAACGGAGAAATTCACTCTCCCTTTTCCCTTTCCAACAGTAAATGAGTTTTATTTTTTTAAATAGAGCTTCGATGCTCTATAAGTATTTCCATGCAAGCGGAAAATAAACAAACACACCCTCCTTGCAGAACGAGGACAGGTTTAGCAATGATGCATACCATTCAATGTAGGATCTTTTCGCCACCGGTACTCTAATCGTTGTCGATTCTGTTGATTATCTTACACATAAAGTATAATCAAAGTATAAACATGCTACTACACATTTTGAGATAAAATATGGGAAAAGCTCACTTCCCTTACCTAACATACTTGGCATGGTTCTCAGTGGATAAGAGTCAAATTGTGAGAAGCAGCTATGAACAAAAATCAATTGATTTGAAGGAAAAGAGTGATGAAAAAGAATGCACAGAGATAAGAAAAATTGCTGCCCATAAAACAGGGTCTAAAGAAGCTGCGACAATTTTAAAGAAGAAAGATACAAAAATAATTAAATTTAGTCAGGGCCTGTACTAAATTCCGTCGTTTATTTCTTCTTACTAAAGCAATAAATATGGAGAAACAAAGTAAAATACTGGGTGAGGTCGGAGTGTTTAATAATTCCTCTAACACGCTATACTCTACTTCTTTCTTTCTCATCCAATACGCCCAAAAGACATTTTTACACGGAAGCAAGTTTTACACGGTCTATTTCTTGACTGTAATCCCTTTAATCCTGCAATTTCGGACCAGAAAATTCTCCGGATTTATTACTTTTGTTTTTGCCTTTACGGTGACAATAAAAAACAGACATTCCTATGGGGTTTGAGAAGCATTCGTTCTTTTATAGAAACATTGTATTGGTTTTGTGTGTTTTTTAACAGACTGACAATGTAATTTTGCTTTGGTAATTTTCTTGTCTTTCGAAATCTGCCGAAACAAAAGGTATTTGACGGCTAGTGTTATTTTTTATTTCTCTCCTGCGTACTTAGATTTACGCTTCACGGAATTAATATGCTTAAATGAAGTGATCTATGCTCTAAATCAGTGCTTTCCAACCTCTTTTGCTCCAATCCCCACCTCAGCTTCTTAAAATTTGCTATGTTCCCCTTGCTGTAAGAAATTAAACTATATTCTGTAAATGCAAAGTTTATTACACTAATAAATCATTCGAAAATGATTTACAATCCTTCAAACAAAATACTATAATTAAAAACTCAAATCATTGAAACAAAATAAAATATATTATGAGTAAAAAAATATAAATCATAATATATCAAGCTTAAATAAATAATAAATTTAATAAGATGCTTGAGCTTGATGTTTAGCGCAAATTGCATTTAATAGAGGTATGAAATTTGTTAGTTTTAACCTTAAATCCCCTCATTTTGTGATATCAAGTCTATTATTTTTCAGTAATAAGTCAGTTACAGCACTGAAACCACATTCTACCAAATATGATGACGGAAATGGCAATTGTAATTTTATTGCTAAACTTGTTGCATTTGGGTATTTCGTCTCCTTCTCATTACAGACCCACATCATACTCCCTTTTATTTTTAAGAGAGTATTAACAGAATCATCATTTTGTATTTCTGACAGCTTTTATAGACACTGCATGGCTACTTCAGAGAGGTCCACTAAAAATTGTTGAGTTATCTAAGCTGGAAAATTCCTTTTTTTACGTCGGAAAATTTATACTCGAAATTACATATTAGTATTTTCAAAGGATTAACAATAATAAGATCAGCAGCATTAGTTACCTCGCACTTATTAAGCCAAGAAATCGATCAAATATTTTGGCAGAAACATTTTTCGGTGCTCTTTTCAAAAATGTGATAAAACCAAATATTTTAGCCTTTGAATCTACCAGTGTCATATTTTTTTTTCTTGTAGCTGTTTATTTAGTCAATTATTTTAAAAAAAATATCTGCTAAATAGCTGAGGTATGCTTTACCATCTGTCAAGTAATTGTCTCCCCACTTTTGTCGGAGAATTATTCTTCCATTGTTGGCCGTTTAATATTTACTCCGATACAATAACTTTTGTCACAGTATTTATTTACTTACTGACTTTTAACTAGCCAGTCTGACACCACTTAGGAAGGGAAATAATTCCTCTATTGGCTAAGTGGACTCCGGATTCGTCTAAAGGAGTCTAATTACTGAATTATGAGAGTACCACAGCGTTTAATCAGTTTTAAGGAAAGGGCCGGTCAGCACGTAAGGATCCAGTAAAACATCAAGTATTAACCAAAATATATATCTTTTAATTTATCAATTAACTCAAATATTTATATTTACACGAAATTCTCTCAGTTTAACATGGTCTTCGATCACACGATTCGAATATTGGCCTACCCCTGACGAGAGCTCTGATCAAAACATAGTAGGCTTCACGTAAACAAACCAATTGCCAGATAGCTAATTTCTGGAGGCCTTTAAGTTACAGAGTTAAACCACCATTTACTCTCCTTAATATAACTAAAATATTACAGAAGTCTCGAAATACTATTTCTCCCTTAGTTAGCTTGGGACAGTTTTAAAAATCCTAATTAACCGAAACAAATATATATAGTCATTCAGACTTACATGACCTTGATCGGAACAGGGGTTGACGGATGTCGCTATACTAGATTTTTCAGCGAGTCTTCTGGAAACTCAAGACTTCACGATGAAGGGGAAATTCAGGTGTCCCGTTATAACGTTGAAGGGGGGGACGGGGGTGTTGTCACGGTGACAGTAGAAACCGATGTCGATCTCTTTTTATGATTTTACCTTTTGGGTGTTCATTATGGTATTAGACACGGCTGAATAATTATCTCTACAAAAATTTGAAATAGCAACATGGTGAATACGTCTGAACACTCAGAAGCACTTAGTAAGCGTATAATTGAGCTGCACAACCAAGGAAATGGATATAGAAAATTTCGGCAAATTTAAATATCCCAATTTCATCTCTAAGAAATATTATTGTAAAATTCAGGGCTGATGGGACTACTATTAATCGTTTGAGGAAAGGGCTACCAAGAAAATTAACTGACAGAGATGTGTGTGAAAGTGATAAAATGGCCTTCTCAAAGTCCATATTTAAATCCGATTAAAAATATATGGAGAGGACTGAAGTCACGTGCTCATAAGAGGTCACCAAGTAGCATCGCAGAGTTGAAAGCTTTTACAGTAGAATAGTGGCTTAAAATTTTTACTAAAACTTGCAAAAACCTTGTTCATATCTACAAGAAATATCTGATTACTGTGCTTGCTGCTAAAGAAGGTCATAGCAAGTATTTATTTATAGTTGCCAATAATATATATGTAATATCTAGGAATGTTGCCAATACTCTTGCTTCCTATGTTTTTCTAATAAACACCATGTCAATGTTAATAATTTGTTTTATTATCATTTATACATTATAATATATTGCTTTTAGGATAATATAATTGAATATAATATAAATATGTCCATTTTGAACTACTAACGTATAAAAATTCGTAAATGGCAAAATTTGAGATGTTTTGCCAATAGATATGCACGCAACCGTAAATAGAGAACCATCAGCTGCACAAATATAATGTTGTCCATTGATATCTGGTGTTTATCTAAATATTTTTCAAGGTAACCATATATATATCAATTGCGGGAGTGGTTCTTTCCTTTGATTAACAAAATAAAAAACCCTCAACAAATCCTTTATTATCGATATATCTTACATAGGCAAATAACAGAACTTCACTGTTTCTAATAGTTGATTCATCCATCTGTATTGAGAATCTCCTAGATATCAGTTTTTCAACAAGTTGTACTTCAACATCTCCATTCATTTCATCCATTCTGCTGCAAACTGTATTATTGCTGAGAGGCATATTTTTATCATCTTTATCATCTTATTGCAGAACTGTTTTGATAAGAAATGATATTGCGGATTTAATTAATCCTCGCTAATAGTATTATATCATTCTTTGCTTATTTTGATATATGGAGAGAAATTTTATAGCTGGCCTGAAGAAAACGATTATTGGCTATGGTTCGTGCCAAAAAAAAATTAATTTAGTGTAGATCTTTTTTCCAACTTTTTTAGGGTTTTGAAATACTCTAATGATAAATTAATTTGAATTTTATGTTTAATGAAGGAATTTTGTCACTGTGACTGTCGTATTGTCGTATAGGCTATGCCAGACACACGATGACGTGTAAAAGTGGGATTATGAGAGATTTACGGCAGTAATGGTACGCAAAGTTGTATATACAGTATGTAAAATATTAAAAGAATAAACATGAAATTTGTTTTTATAAACTTAAATTTCAAATTGCCCCCTTTGAATTGTTAAATTGAGCCACACGTTCGGAATCGCTGCTCTAAATACTTCAGATACACACCTATTTAACTCTCTTATGACTTTTTGGCGTGTTTTTATTTCGGACAAATTTTATTATATTAAAATGCATTTTCAAGTTTGAAAATTGAAAATCCATTCATATCCAAAATGGAGTAAAAGAAATAAAGCAGTTAATCAAATATGATTATAATGCTTACAAGGATGATAAAAAGCCAAGAGGAATTAATTGAAAGATATTCAATTTTAACAGGATATGTGAAAATAAGGTTGGGATTAAAAGTCACGTTCTATCACTTATTTTGATTTATGACCTTACGACCTCTAAAATTTTCATAAATTCTCGGACTAACTTTGGGAGGACAGTGGTAATTGTATCATTCGAAAGAGAATGTAAAACAACATAAGGGTTTCAAATTTCGTTAGAATCAACCGAATAGTTATGATGTTATTGCTAAATAAGTTCCAGGCTAATCTTAGGAGGACTTTTGACAATTATATTATTCGAAAGAGAATGTAAATTAACATAAGGATTTCAAATTTTATTAGAATCGGCTGAATAGATACGTTATTAACAAAACAAAAAAAAGTCAAACGGAGACTGACCGACCGACAGGGTGAGATATAGAGTTGCCCGCGACTAAAAAACTGATGCCCCTAAACCCCCCTAAACAAATACCTTAAAAATAGCAGTAAAAGAGAAAAGATCAGTAAGTAAATAAGAGAAATTAAACGTGGAATGTCTTTGATATTATCAGACAATGGCGGTGTTCTAAGAGTCGACAAAACAAAGCGGTTGAGCTCCGTTTTCATCCAAATTCACGAAGAAAAAATTCAGAGCATCACTTAAACTTCCGAGGCCGAAAAGGTGGTATTGTTTTATGTTAAAAAATTAATATTCAACTGGTATTTTATGGAAGATGGTGCGTCACGTTTCATATTTAATAAACTGCTCAAAGTACAGGTCAACACGAAGACTGGCAAGATGGAAATTTTAGGTCAATACTTAATAAAGGCCGGAAAACCTCATAAGACAGGTATTGGGCGAACCGACAAACGTCCATGATTCGTATACTTTTGAATTAACATTCAAATACAATTTATTTTAGTTAAAAAGCCATGTAGGCAGCAGTGGTATGCAGTAACTACTTCATTCACGCCATGTAGGTAATTGTATCCAATAAACTAATCCAACAGCCATAGTTACAAATTTCAATTGTTCATTTGAACCTAAACTTTGCTCCAAGCAGAGTTAAGAAGGCTAACCATTGTGAAGCTGCTATTGTATACGACGGCTGTTAAAATAAAAATTGCAATAAATGCCAGGACCCTTCAAGTGTGGTGAAAACCATCTGTATTGGGTGGCAATATATGAGATTAAAATATCAGACTGAAAGAGTTCTTTTTATTGCTGTTGTATTGGTTTATTGGATACAATTACTTGTTTAGTATTGCTTTTACGCGTCTGCCGGGTATGCCTGATGAGGCCGCAAAACTAATTTTTTTTAACAGTTGATCGTCATAATTTGGGAAAATCAATTTGGCTTTCGGTAAAATGAATCTCGTTTGATCAACTGACCCTCGTATGCTATTTTAAATTAACCGTTGATGTAATTTAGCTAAAAACAAAAAAAATGTAATAAATGGCATTGTATCAAAATAGATATGTATATATAGTGTCGTTGAACAGGAAACTCCTTTGATAGCAGACTTTCGTTTTAGGTGTCAATAATATAGATATTGACGTATGGAATATGATGTCAATATTTTTAAACGATACGCTTTAGGTCTTAATAATATAGATATTGAAGTATGAAATATGATATCGATATTTTTAAACGATACGCTTTAGGTCTTAATAATATAGATATTGATGTATGGAATATGATATCGATATTTTTAAACGATACGCTTTAGGTCTTAATAATATAGATATTGATGTATGGAATATGATATCGATATTTTTTAACGATACGCTTTAGGTCTTAATAATATAGATATTAAGGTATGGAATATGATATCGATATTTTTTAAATATACGCTTTAGGTCTTAATAATATAGATATTGAGGTATGGAATATGATATCGATATTTTTTAACGATACGTTTTAGGTCTTAATAATATAGATATTAACGTATGGAATATGATATCGATATTTTTTAACGATACGCTTTAGGTCTTAATAATATAGATATTGAGGTATGGAATATGATATCGATATTTTTTAAATATACGCTTTAGGTCTTAATAATATAGATATTGAGGTATGGAATATGATATCGATATTTTTTAACGATACGTTTTAGGTCTTAATAATATAGATATTGATGTATGGAATATGATATCGATATTTTTTAACGATACGCTTTAGGTCTTAATAATATAGATATTTATGTATGAAATATGATATCGATATTTTTTAACGATACTTTGAAAATTCTAAAAGTAGTGTTTATTGATATCAATAGCGTTTTAATTTACCGATATACACAGCTTGACCAAAATAAAGGTAGTTTTGTGTAATAATTATTCAATAAGGTACTAGACCTCCTCTCGATAGAATTACAGTTCTCATCCTCTCTGCCATTGATTTTAGAAGCTTTTACATCTTCTGTAGCTTCAGTTTTGGCAACAATTACAGCAGCCGTAGACCCAAATAGTTCAATGATGATGGAAGAGGCAATGAGGCACGCAGGTTTCTCTCAAGCTCATCCCATAAATTATCTATGAGATTTTTTAAATCTGAGGACTGTTGTGGCCATTCAATATGCCGAAATGATCTTCCTTGTTGGGTGAACGAATCTTTGACGATCAGAGACCGGTGGATGCGTGCGTTATCGTCCTGAAACATTCCATTGCTTTTAGGAAAGAAGAATTCCATTGAGGATTAAACTGATCGCCCAGGATCTGCAAATACTCACGGAACTTCATCGTGTTGCTGCAGAGGGTTGCAGATCCATGTCCATACCAGGTAAAACAGCCCCAGACCATCACACTACCTCTAGAGGCCTGCGAACTGAAGCCTTATTTTTTAAATTTGATGCCGTCACAAGTAGCTTCCTGATTGTGGTGCAGCTGTGTAAATGCATTTATTTCAGTTTACGATACATAGTTCTCATTGAAATCGATTTTGGACCTTCGCAGGACATGCTGGTTAACTGCTGCGTCAAACAACGCCAAATTTTCTTGACCGAACGCTTCAAGGACCTCAAGGTCTGTTGTGGCCTGTTCATCTATGTAACTCTATGTTTCTTTCGTCAAGAATTTGATGCTTATCACATTTGCTACGACAGGGACCGGCTTCGCCATCTTGTTTCCAGCGTGCAATTGATCTCTGTATAGTCCTCATGCTTATATCTGTTGCTGGAGAGATAACAGGTGTTGATTTGCTACATTCATGGAAAGTGACGATGCGTCCTTTATCAAATGGTGCAATGTCTTTTCCACGTGTCCTTATTCTTGCAGATCCTGTAAAAATTAGGACAGTTATAACATCTATACCAAGTGGTTGCTACGTCAGAGACACTACTGAAAGTTTCCATATAGGTTTCCTCTAAACTGAAGGATTCTGAAACAAATTAGGGAAAAAAAACATACGATGTATCAAAACTCAGTGAAAGACCTTTATTTTAGCCAGGCAGTGTATTTTCCCTTCCTAAGGATTGAGTGAGTCCATATTCATCCTCAGTTTTTCAGGAAATCTTTCAAAAGTAATCTTAATATACTAGAGACTAACTAGTTACTAGAAAAAAACAACTAGAGCGAAAAACTAATGATCTTTAATAGAAGCATTACTTTTCGTTCGTATGGAAGTTGACAATTGAAGAAATATTGAACATTCTCGAGGAAAAAGACGATGGAGAACTTGATCGGGTCTACTTAGAACATTTTCTATCCAGTGTTCACTGAGACGAAGACTCACCCGATGAAGCCTAGGGAGGCTTAGTGGATAATTAAAACATAGCCCACTTCGGTAAGAAACAATCTCTTGTTAAGGTGGTAAAAAGCGTATCGGCAACCGAAGATCTCGCGCAAACAAATGCTGGAGTCAAGAAGAAACAGAAATAGAACCACTTGAGACAAAAATGATATTGACATCACTAAAAAAGTCGTTCCTAATCTAATTATTCAAAATATCGTAATCAATCGGTTACGAAACTGTTTGAAACTTATTTTAATGAGAGGGTATTGAATTCGCTTCAAACAGAGATCCCTTGACATGCCCATGTTATTTTTTAAATCTTCCTGATTTTAAAATTACCAGAGTTAAAAGTGTTTATTAATATTCTTATATTGAGTAGACCAGGCAATGACTTCGCCACTCCCCCCTACGTGGGACACTTGCTCTTCACTACTAAGACTAAAATTTAAAATCTAAAAAAAAAAGCAGCCATGGTTAAATTTTTATAAATTTTATGAACTTCGCCAATTATAATAATTTTAAAAAGGAACTCTAAACTAAATTCCTCCCCTTTCAAAATATCTCGTTGCTAAAATAAAGCTATAGAAGAAGATATATAAAAAATAATTTCCTGAACTTCACCATTTGTAATTCTTTGGGTTATAAAAAAATCACAAAATTCCGATACTTATATTTATTTCTGAACTTCACCATTTTGTTTTTTGATATTATAAAAGAATTATAAGAAAAAATTTGATAAAAAAACAAGTCATAACCAAACTAAGATGAAATTATTATTCAAATACTCAAAAAAATCCCCTTCTTAAATTATAGAGTTAGTGATGGTGATGATGATGATGATGTTGATGATAATAGATTCTGGTCACAACTAATGTATTGGGCCTCTGAAATTGATGTCAAAAATTGCGGTGAATCTAGTGTTGGGATTTTTATAAAATGCTTTTAAGGATTCCACAAAAGTATGTAGTAATATTAGAAGGACATGTTGCTGCACATATGCGTCTTCTTTTTTCTAATCGTCACAATGAGAAATTTACAAATATTCCTGATTTGTTTTTTAGTCGCGTGACTGCGACTCTGTATGTTACTGTGTCTGTTCGCAGGTCGTCCGTCGAATGGTAACATTTTAATTTTTAATAAGATATTTTGGCAATAACATCGTAACTATTCGGCTGATTCTAAAGAAATTTGAAAACCTTATGCTGTTTTACATCTCTCTCGAATGTTATAACTAACAATGTCCTTCCAAGGTTAGTCCTGGAATTTTAAAAGGTCGTAAAGTCATATGGTCAAAAGGTCATAGGTCAGAATAACTTAAAGCACGCAACTTAGGTCTGTTGATCTTATTTATTGACCATTAAAACTCATAAATAATATATATATATATATATATATATATATATATATATATATATATATATATATATATATATATATATATATATATATATATATATATATGAGGAATTAAACCACATTCTCCGAAGACAATTTAATTCAGAACAGTTTCGGTGTATCTCACACCCTTTTTCAACTGACACTGGGCAGAAAATATATAAGAGAAAAGCATAACACAAGATCCCCTCTTTTTCCCCCCCAATCCCCTACTTGTGGCTAATCTGGGGGGGGTTAGGCCTAAACATATTGAAGGGCTGACATTTTACTATTTTATTTATTTGCGATCTTCTTACAGGATTAAAAGAAAATTGACCCTCAGATAGATTTAAATTAGGAACTGACGATATCAAGCTCGATTCTACGATTCTTCTTTTAACATAGTTAGCCGATTTAAATACCATTTTACTTCCATTGAAATCGATCGTATGATTCTTGTCTCTAACATGGCAAAACTTTCACTACTTTCGCTTGTCTAGATTTCTCCCCGTTTCCCCTATATAAACTTTATGGCAATCGTTGCATGGTACTGCATATACTCCTATGTTATGATGTTGTTTGGGTTTCCTTGCCATCATGAATTGGTTTAAGGAATTATTATATTTAAAGGCTAGATTAATACCCGCTTTTCCAAATATGTCCTTTAAACTATTTAATTTATTATTAAATGGCAATGTTATACATTTGTTGAAGTCATTAGTGCGGGAAGGCTTATTACCATAGAATGTTTTCCTAGCTGCAAAATGGGAAGACGATATGAACCAATCGGGGTAATACAAATTAGGAAAAATGGTCCTGATAATGAAAATTTTCTCATCTAAATAGGAAGGATGACATATTTTATATGCTCTAAGGAAAAGGTTAGAAATTACCGATTTTTTTAACAGTATTATCGTGAAACGAAAAATAATGTATATAGATATTCGAGTGGGTTGGTTTCCTATAAACGTCAAGTTTTAATTAATAGTGATCTTTATTAATAAGCACATCTAAAAAGGGTAATCTATTATCATATTCCCATTCATATTTAAATTTGATGGAGACATGCAAATTATTCAAATTATTAAAAAAGGTATCAAAATCATGGCCATTAGTCTATACAGAAAATTCATCGTCAATGTACCTTAACCATATAAAGTTAGGGGGAGAAATTGTGGGAAGGAGTTCATTCTCAAAATATTCGCAATGTCTTGGCAACATAAATTTGTGATATCGTTTGTCGTGGTATGACCTTACATTATATCAATACAATATTATATCTATGGGGGAGGAACCAATCACTTAAAAGCGAACCGACAAGAGACGGAACGCCACAAGTTTCGATGCGCGGGACAGCGAGAAAAGAGTGCAACTAGGTCAGGTAAAATTTGGGCAATGGCAAAGCTCAAGGTTATTTAAAGAGGCATTTACAAAAATATAATTTTATTTACATAAAATAAGAGAAACAATGGCTAAAATTAAATTGGTAAATGAGGGGGGAATTGCAGAGTTATGGATCAGACTCTGAAGTTAGAAATTAATGCTTCACAGAAGGAGACTATTCAAATGGGGAGGATTAACTCAAATGGGTTGCTGAAGGAGGAGAGAGGTTGGCTTACGGAGGATTCCGGGTGAGAAGTCAGGGTAAGGTTTCACGGATGTCTTCTGAGAGGAAAGTTAACGTGATGAAGGTTCTCCAAAAGGGGGCGAGCGGTAACGTTCGGTCCAGCGGAGAGTATTTCGGCCATCCGAAAACGAGGGGCGAACGAGGAAGGCTTCGATAGGAGTTGATGAGTGGCGTAAAAAAAATCGCTTGGTAGCGATCGTCAAATGGAATTACCTCACTGGCTGGGGCTAATTCCAAGACACAAAAAGTTCAGCCGTCACTTTGCTTTGTTGTTAGCACCTTACTTGGAATTAGGGGAATCTTCATGGATCCGGGCGAGACTCCTCAACTCTGTGTCTCCAACATGGAAGACGAGCGGTATATATATCCGAGGCTCCCCCCGTAGTGGTGGGGGAAATAGCGCTACTCTCGAATGACCTTGAATCTTCACGCCGAAGCGTATCTAACCCGCTGAAAGGTGGTCCGAGGTGGACGCGGTTCGAGGCTACCGCTTGTGAATGGGGAAAGGGAGGCTTACCAATTTAAGCCTAACCAGATTCTAGAAAATTCTCCAGCGCATGGACGTCACTTCCGTGCTGGAAAAGAAATCCCACGTGGAATTCCCCCACATCGTTAATCAATAGCAAAGTCTTGGGACATATATTTATGGTATCGTTAATCAATAGGAATGTCTTGGCAAATATATTTATGGCATCGTAAATCAATAGGAAGATCTTGGCACATATATGAATGGGATCGTTAACCAATACCAATGTCTTGTGACATATATTTATGGTATGTTTATTCAATAGGAATATTTTTGCACATATATTTATGGTATCTTAATCAATAGGAATGTCTTGGCACATACATTTAGGATAACGTTAATCAATAGTAGTCTTAGCACATAAATTTATAGGATCGTTAATCAATAGCAATGTCTTAGCACATATATTTATGGTATCGGTAATCAAAAGAAATATCTTGAGACATATATTAATTTGATCGTGAATCAATAGCAATATCTTGACACATATATTTATGGGATCGGTAACCAATGCCAATGTCTTGGGACATATATTTATGGTATCGTTAATCAACAGCAATGTCTTGGCACATATATTTATGGTATCATTAGTTAATAGTAATGTCTTGGCACATATATTTATGGTATCGTTAATCAATAGCAATATCTTGGCACATATATTTATGGTATCGTTAATCAATAGCAATGTCTTGGTACATATATTTATGAGATCGTTAATTAATAGCAATATCTCGACACATGTATTGATGGGATCGTTAATCAATAGCAATATCTTGGTACATTTATTTTGGGTATCGTTAATCAATAGCAATATCTTGAGACATCTATTTATGCGATCGTTAATCAATAGCAATATCTTGAGACATCTATTTATGGGATCGTTAATCAATAGCAATATCTTGAGACATCTATTTATGGGATCTTTAATCAATAGCAATATCTTGAGACATATATTTATAGGATCGTTAATCAATAGCAATGTCTTGGCACATATATTTATGGGTTCGTTAATCAATAGCAATGTTTTGGCACATGTAATTATGGGATCGTTAATCAATAGGAATATCTTGGCACATATATCAATGTTATCGTCCATCATTAGCAATGTCTAGGCTTAAACCTAATGTTTTCTTCAATGTTTGCGTTAGTTTTCATTTACTCTATCTATCATACATCCATATTTAGCGTTGGCTAAGTGAATGATACGACACATGTCAGTGTACATATTTTAAGTAGCGAGGCCAACAGACCTAACTCGCGTGCTCTTAATTATTATGTTTTATGACCTTTTGAGCATATGCCCTTACGACCTTGAAACCTTCCAATAATTCCAGGACTAACGTTGGCAGGACCTTAATCATTAAACTATTCGAAAGAGAATGTAAAACAACATAAGGTTTTCAAATCTCGTTTGAATCGGTCGAATAGTTACGATGTTATTGCCCCAAAACTCATTGAAAAGTAAAACGGTTACCAACCGACCGCATGTCCTACGGTCTAACATTATAAAAAAATCATCCTTGTGTAATCAACTTCCTTAATCCAATCGACTCTCCAATCCTCCGAATTATTTAGTTTTCCATGTTTATCAAACACTTAGATGCTTTCTTATCTTTAATAAATCCTAGACAGTGGTTTATTTCCTTATTCCAGGTTTCGCTTCTTTGTTGGGGAAATATTTTTTAGCCCTGAGGATATTTTTTTGCATAAAAATACAAAAAATACTTTATATGTTAATAATATCTGATTTTTATTAGGATTCATCTTTTCCTTTGTAATTCAGATATGAACCTTAGTATTGAGGATGGTATATTTTTATTCAAGGAAAGAGGATAAAGGAGGAATAGAACAAATATGAAATCATATAAATTAAATCAATATGATGTTTCCCTTCTTAAAGTATGAAAGATAATTTCTCCACAATGGCGATCGGAAATATTTTTCTACAATATTTGGACCTATTTTTCAGTATGGAATTTCTTTCTGAAGACCGAGAATGTACACATAAGACCCCAACAATTAGAGCTGTTATTGCAATCATGTGTAGTTATGATTATTTCTATATCTCTCTTTTGTTTTATTATTACCCATCCTCGACTGAATCTATCTACAAAGGCCCAAACCAGTTTCATTTTCTCCTAAACAATAAATTTCTTATTTTGCTCTTCGCTGTCTGGTATGCTCTTATCATCACCTCATTATTACTCGATGCACATTCTTAACTATGTGTAGTCATGTGAGAATGCACGCAATATACATAAATTGTACGTTTACCCTCATAATTTGCGTAACAACTGAGGTGCGCTCGTTGATAAGAAGAAATATATCCCTTTCACAATTTTCTTCTTTTCTTCTGCCGGTCTTCTTTTGTGAATTGTTGGAGAGAATTATTGTATGTTTCACATTTTTCTTACCTCGATACTGCAAAGAATGCGATAAAGTTAGAGGGAATTAAATGCCAGGATGTATATAACCACTGTTTCTTATTGGTTTGGTAGAGATTGTGAAGATGCCTCACTTTTCTGAATCTATAACCATCCACGACAAGAGCAGATCTCCTGGATGGGGAGGGGGCTGGGAATTGATGTCACAATGTTTGATGGCTATGTTGAGAAGAAACGGAAATTATGTGCTCGTCAGTAAACGCAAGTATTAAGTGAATGTCGAGAATGACCGATGAACTAAATGGCTAATAGGATTTCCCTCCCAGAACAAGTACAGTTGAAATGGCCCAACTAACATGAAGATGTAGCTAAACTCTTACTTATGAAAGGTGGAAGATGAGAAAGTTAATAAATGACATTTACCAGAATTTATTCCCATCTTTCTATTGTGAAAAGATGAACATTGAAATGATTAAAAAGCTTCAGCGTAAACACTTAATCAAGCAGTCATAGTTGCCGACTTTAACAAATCATGTATATATATATATATATATATATATATATATATATATATATATATATATATATATATATATATATATATATATATATATATATATATATATATATATATATATAGCGAGCGAAATGACGAACGCAAAATTCAGACGAAGTATAAAAAGAATAATCAGGACAGAACCGAAGCAGCTTCGTAACATTTATTGCATACGTTTCAGGATTATAGCCTATCAAATCATCAGTAATAAAAACCAATCAAAACCACTGATTAAAATATGTACATAAAAATTTTTCCTATTTCATGTGAATAAAATCGTGAAACGAAGCTTAAATTTGAAATGAATTAAACCGTATGGAATTGCTGGGAGGAAATCCACAAGAGAAGGGATATGAAATAGGAAAAAAGATCAATTCATTTTTTTTTCACAAAAGAACGTGAAACTAATTAACGTTGTACTTAATGTTTTACTATACTTGATAGAACAGGTAAGGAGTCATTATTTAAATAGGGCTGAAGTATTTTAATGCAAGGAGACTCAGGCACGGAAAGGTCTCATTAGAGGATTACTCCTACGAGTATCTTGAAGTTCTCGAGATTACGCCTAGAACCACATTGCTAAAGCTGGTTTTGAATCGGGGATAGGTTAGGTTTGCTAAATTGAAGACTACCTATATGGTGAATAAAGCGCGAGTAAAGCGTACGCCTAATTTCCCCCACATATGATACAGCCTTCCTGCACGTCCAACTAAAACCATATTTAATTTTGGATCGCATACTGTTGTGTGGTTGATCTTTGAACTTAAAAACAGGGTAATAATTGAGGAAAATCCAAGGTCAACAGTCTTAAAAATTCATTTTTTAAGTTTTTGAGATTGGGAAATGAAAAATGGAAATGAAAAGATCTTTAATTTATTGACGCTTTGTTATGGAGCCAAAGTGAATTTTTATCAAAAAATAAGTCAATTTCTTTTGTAAGAAAGGATTTGGGGTAACCATTAGATGCAAAATAATTAGTCAAGGTGTCAAATACCAAAAGAAGAGTTGTAAACGTCGAATATAAGTAATATGCTCTATGAAAGAGTGTATAAATTGCATTACTTTTAAATTAGAACTCATATTAGTTATGGAAACTTCAAGATTAAAAGAAGGTGAGTTTTCGGCTAATATTTGGAGGTAAGTGAATATTTTCTCAGGTAAATTTTGCGTCAAGAAAGGAGATGGTGTTATTTTGCTCAGCTCTAACATAAATTTAATATTGGGATGTTTTGAGTTTAATATGTAAGGAATAGCATAGAATATGACTTATGTCGTACTATTAAAAAATTCCTCATCGACCTAGCGTCTATATAGGACTGAATGAAAGCTAATGAGACATAAATCAACCCATAATATAAAGTTATTTATTAACCAAGGAATTAGAGGACCTATTATTATCCTTTAGAGGGGAAAAAAAGTTGTAAACAAGAACGTAAAAATTTAAAGGATTTAAGTTACTTAAATATATATATTTTTTTTCTCTTTCAAAATGATTAGGTCATCCAGAAAGTTGATGCTACTTTGGAAAAATAAGAATATATGGCACTTAGTCTAGCAATGATTGCGCACCCTTGCAATGCATTGGGTACCCCTTGAAGACGCTGTTTATCCACGCCAAGCAGGTTACTCTATCTAATAGACCAATATAACAACACTAAAAATAACTGTCTCAATTGGGTACTTCAATCTTCACTTTTCTCGTCATAGGAGACGGGATCGTTTTCACACAATCGTGGTACGGAATCGTTTTCACCGATCCTTGTGGGCAGGCTATATAATAATAATAATAATAATAATTGGTTTATTCATCAAGAAGCAGTACATTGTACAATGTGGAATTACTGAAAAGATCTCGATTTACAAATTCAGTGAAAATATATTGACTAAAATAATTCAAAGCTAACATTGAATAATAAAAATTAAAATAGATAAGATCTTAATAAAAGCAATTAATGTCCAACATGTGCAAAGTCTATTTATTGAACAGGCGAGCCACATATGTAGGGTATGGTGGACCGCCCGTAGCACACTATTTGGCACCTGGCCGGTAGCGATCTAGCACTGCGTCGTGTCTGGTAGCGTAATGGTGCTCTTGCTGGCAGAATACTCAAGTGGTCATTTTCCCTTAGGTTTTTTACCACTTTTTTCGATCGTGATACTAGTTTATATTTTAGTCCCTTTGGATCTTCACCATTTTCGAACTCTGAAAAATTCACTCTCTGGAACATCAACAAATTACTTCTTTATCAACACAACCTAAAGTTTCAATGCGAAAAAAATCAATAGCATAGAAGTATCACGATGGGAAATAGATTTATAACACAGATTAAATAGATTATATTTCCTCCGAAATATACTTTTATTTTTTCCAAATTGGGACAATCTTTCTAAATGAGCAAATAAGTTTGGAAAATATAGGAAAAAAGGTAATATTAAAAGAAAAGAGAAAAAGAACAAAACAACTCTCAAGAGTTGGCACTTCAATCCATTACCGGTATCTAATTATTTATTTAGCTCTTTTATAATTATTTTTTAGGCTTTTCGTCGTCACGAATTTTTCATATGATCAAAAGAGATCAGCTCAAAGGGAAACCTTTATTCTGGCGATAAAAGCCATTCACTTCCAAAACTAATCTCCAGAATAAAGTTTTTTCGTTGAACTGCGTCTTTTTTAATAGTAATTATTTATAATAGTTATAAGACTTTTAATGACCTGGTTCGACCTAAATTAAAAAAAAATCAACCTAACTTAATAATGTAATTGTCCTATATGCTAACATTAAATTTATTGTCCTATATGCTGCATTAAATTTATTGTCCTGTATGCTGCATTAAATTTATGATGCCTTAAATTGAAACGTGTTATTTATATGTTTTAAGCATCATCTTTTGTTCCATTTTATTCCTCCCTACTTCATTGCTTGTGACACACCCTCTCTTTTTAATATGATTTAAATCAAATTTTTGTATTGTTGGAGAATATGCGAAAAAAATCGATTTTCGAATAAATTTTACCCTCCATCATGTTGTTTCCGGTTCCTCTAATTGTTACATCTCAGTTCCCCCTCTGTTCATTTATTTCAATTTCCATTTAGTGACTATATATATATATATATATATATATATATATATATATATATATATATATATATATATAACAGCACTAAAAATGACTTTCAATTGAGTATTTTAACATTACCTTTTGTCGTCGCAGGAGACGTGATCATTTTTGTTTAACCGTGGCATTTTTTATTCACCGGCATCTTTCAACATTAAACACAAGTATCGACGCTGCTTCGATCATCGATATTATATGAGTTTACCTGCTCGAGATGTAATTCCGAGATATATTTAGGATCTATAAGGTGCACACTACATGACTGTATTTGCGTACATCTATGGATCAGCCACTGAACTGAAGCTCCCCCCTCGCTACTCCTGAATTCTCCCCTATCCGATCACATTATGCAACCAGACCTCACCACAAACGCACATCAAACAACTTTTCAATTAAAGACAGCAAACACCGAATGGCAACTTCAAACACTATAATCCATCCCTTTACATTAAATTTATAAACTACAATTTGAACTTGTACCCAAACCCTTTTCCACTATTACTACACCAAAAAACACCCAGGAACCACACACGCCTAAACTCTCCCACCAGAACCAACCCCTTTTGTTCCACTGCTTTCATTCTTATCTCCCTTTTGTAAAGTGAAGGAGCCCAAATCAGGTCACCATCAGGTTTGTATAAAAAATATACACATATTTCCCATTCAGTCTATGTTGAAGAACCTACATTTTCTCTATTTTACATTCCCCAATTGTTCTTTTGATTTTCGATCTTAAAAACAGTATTAAGTGCAATTTCCTACTTAAAGGTCATTGAGAACAGACTCCCTTATATCCAATTTGAATACTCCCACCTAAACTGCTTCACTTTCCCCATGTGATTTCTTTTTATTCTGATCACTATTCTAAAAAAATTTTAGGCCTGTATATTTCTAATTTTAGGTCGTTGAAGTGGATTCCTACCCGAAGCGTCGGTACCAAGGAACTAAAATACTATGATGGAAATCCTAAATGCAACCTTGTTATTCATTCTCAAATATGCCTAACAACGCGCAACCCCTCTTGTCTGTTACGATATATATATATATATATATATATATATATATATATATATATATATATATATATAATTTTACAATATAAGGAAGCGCGCAGAAGTTTTTCAAGTACATATATTTATTTCAATTTTGGGAACGTTGTTTCCAAAATTGAAATAAATATATGTACTTGAGCATCTTCTGCGTCCTTGCCTTCGTTGTGAAATTAAAAATCAGCCTGCTTAGCAGCAATACTTACGACTATATATATATATATATATATATATATATATATATATATATATATATATATATATATATATATATATATATTCGCTGTCTGCTGTCTTCCAGTGTGAGGAGGAAGGATGTTACGCTGGACCTGAAGTAGAGCAGTTGTCTAATAATGCCATTACATTATCTGCACACACACACTCTTTCTCTTTCTCTCTCTCTCTCTCTCTCTCTCTCTCTATATATATATATATATATATATATATATATTCATATATATATGCGAGGGACGGTTAATAGGTTTGGCGAATCGGTAGGGAAAAACAGAGGAAGGGGGATGACTTTTTGTGGGGGTGTTAGGATAAGTTATGACATGTCAGGATCTACAGCCGCACGCTCCTGACTCGTCTATTTAAGAAGAGGTTGCTGATCGCAGATCGTCAGTCACAAATCTTTTCAACAATAATAAAGGTTGAGCACCGCGCAGTGATCAAATTTTTGACCAAGGAAGGCAAGAATTCAAAAGATATCCATGAACACATGGTTGCAGTGTACACCGACACCGCCACTTCCTATGCAACCATTGCTCGCTGGAATAGGAAGTTCCGCCATGGTCGTTAGTCCCTTGAAGATGACCCCGATCCAAGACGCCCGTCAGACGTAACCAACGAGGACAATGTGGCCCGTGTGGAGAGGATGATCCTCGAAAATCGACGGGCGAAGGTCGAAAAAATTGAGCGACAACTTGGAATATCACATGGAAGTGTTATCAACATAATCCACGACAATTTGGCCATGACCAAGGTCTCTGCCCGTCGGGTCCCTAGAAACCTCACGCCCCATGATCGACTTCAACGTCGTCAAAATCCACAAGGCCAGAGTTGCAAAAGCTCCCCTACGCGATTGCGGGTTCGATGAGCTCAACCATCCCCCCTACAGTCCAGATCTGGCCCCTAGCGACTACTTTTTATTCCGCCAGCTCAAGGCTGCACTGCGTGGACGCCGGTTTGGGGACGATGAAGATGTCCAGCTCGCCGTCCAGGAGTGGATTGAACAGCACTCGGGAGATTTCTGGTTTTCGGGAATTCGAAACCTCAGGGACAAGTGACGCAAGTGCATTCAAGTCGAGGGTAGTTATACTGAAAAATAATAAAACACTTTTCCTCATATCTCGTTTCCTTATATCCGAATTGCAAAACTTATTGACCGCCCCTCAACATTTAACTACCTGGCAACAAATGCAAGGACCCACATCCATCCAAATGTGAAAAGTTAAAACTTGGCGGGAGCAAATTCAGTTGATAATAGGAACCGCGCGCAACGCGATCAGATATTCCAGATAATTACGTACCAATGCATTTGCCACAGATGCTTAATCTCCCATTTGCGACGAGTGAGGACGAAAACCGAACCATAGCTCGGATCTTTCTTCTCCAGAGTCACCTGGGTACATCCTAAGGTATCGGAGATTTATATCAAGAACCTATGATTGGGGTAATTCACTATCTGGATCAAGAAGGTTTTAAGTTTGTCACTACTCAGAATTCCAGAAGAAAGGATGCACATTAAAATATTTTTTGGCTAGGCAAACTAAATTCTCTAAGAAATTCGAAAAACAAGGAGACTTGAAAGGGTTAAAAATCTATCTTAATCCTGTAAACAATTCTTCATTGTCAAGAATATTTACATACACATATACTGCTCAAAGTTTGGCGGCATTATCGTTGTATATTCTTTTAGGTAAGGAGAATTGGATCATGAATCGTCTAAATGCCTGAAAAAATGCGTCCAGACTTGAGCTCGTTATGAGTTCCAAATGTATAGCACGGATGATACTGAAAATAAAAGGAAGAATATATCCCTTTTCAACTCGATTCCTTCCTTCCTATAACTTTGGCTGATAACTTACGGCAGCTATTACATCTAGAGACCTTTTTTATAATTTCCCTTGAATTTGGAATCTAATACCTGCTCCATAAAATTGAGAGCATTTGATCAATTTTCGGATATCCATAGCACCGATGAAGATGAGACCAGAGCTACTGCACGACGCTATGTTCTCCCAAGACCAAGATTGAGAATTTGGTATTAAAGGATAGAGGGGAAATCTAAGCGCCTATCCACTCGAATTAGATGTTCGTTGAGGAAACAACCCAATTGTGCGATTCTACTGGTACGATAGCCACTTGATGAAACAAGAGAGTCCTTCTCTGACCAGAATTTTTTTTTTTGTACTTCTTTGAATAAACAGTCCATAGCGGTGCCACATTCTTCCTGCCTGACATGATGATCGGGTAGACCTGTGGGAGAGGACAGATATTTTTCTACCCTTTAGAAGAAAAATAAATCTGAAAGCAAGGATGGTTACTGTGATTAATTTGGTGAGTGTTAAATCGCTAAGGGTTAATAATGAGTGACTTTGTAGAAATATTTAGCATATGAGTGACACTCTAAGACCAACAATGGTTCTTACCAAAGTTCCCTCTTTAGCAGCCCCTCAGGTTCATTTTTGCAAAAGATGTTTATTAATATTTAACACCTTATCCCCTTATTATTCCTCAAATCCCACATGGCGCCGTTCTTGGCCATTGGGGAGTGATTTAATTTCATCCACCTTATCTCTTACCTAAGTCTAATTCCATTTTTGGCGTTAATGAAGGACAATTTACATTCGGTATGGTAATAAAAATAAACTATGGGCCGGGGCACTGTCCTGCTAAAGGCGTAGTCTGCCTACCTTCTTCGTACTCTTTCTTATCTAGGGCAGGCTTTCCTGGCCAAGATGTCCCTGTCATCGGTTGCGGTAAGCCTGTACCCGGCCACATACCAAACCGGTGGTATCTTCTCGCCATTGTAACGACGCCGAACATCATGACGGAGGCAAGTTGCTTAGTCGTGGAAACGTAGTTGGACCTCGCAAACGTCCTGGCCAAAGCTTACGACGTGACATTTATTCTAGTTGATGATCGATCAACCGTGAAGGTTTTTACATCAGAAAAAAATGATAATTCGACTATCATGACTCTTCAAGTCGTTGAGAAGGAGTCGAAAACGCTGCCGACATTGTTTTCGCATATGGTCGGTGAGAAGTGGGTTTCCATACACTTCAAGCTCTTGCCACCTTCTTTCTTGACGGCCCTGGATTTTTTCTCCGTGGGAGCTGTCATTTTGAGCTTCGACACTTTCGAAGGTCTTTCTCACATCCAAACAGTTGACGACTTGACGTCTGCCTGAACGAGGACGATCTTTGAGGTCTTTCCCGTTCTTGGGCCTCTCCGCGACTCTGTGTGTTCGGTAATCCCTCTGACGTGGAGCCATTTGGCGATATCGGAAGCATTGTGGCCCAGGCGCAGAAGAGCAGAGATCTCGATTCTTTTCAATTCCATCTTTACACACCAGCACACGATGGAAAATATGTTTTAATGATACGTACTGAAAAAGTAGAACATTAAGTTTGTTTGACGGAACTTTTTCTATCACACACGTAAACCTTGAAAGATAAAAAACGAGTGTAACAGAACTCTTGAAGAACCCGGTATGTATAAAAAAACAATCAGCATTGTAGCTTGGTACAAATTTTCAACAACCAAACAAATATAGAGGAAAAAAACAAATTAAGTAAAGTGGTAGAAGGCGATATATACGACAAACTAACAAGAAAGATGTGTTAATTATAACAATCTGCGGAAGGAGTGATTAATTAGATATCAAAAGATATACTAAGCGATTGACTCAGTACTAACGAGTTACATGAGAGAAATAATTAAAATAAACACGAGAACGGAATAAATTGTATTTAGTAATTCCAACTAAGAAATTTTAATGATGAGAGTGTTAATGAATAAAGAGCAATTAATAAGGCGCTATTCGTTACAAATTGCTTCGAGTTAAGCCATCATAGAACAAGGTGAGGGAGGGAGACAAATGAATTATGGCTATTATATGCTACATGTGAGAATACACCAATCAACGAAAGCAGGTTTGGTAAACAGTTGAATTATTTAATTTAAATTGGTCTTTCCATAGAGAACACTTTCCAGTACACAAGAAGCACACGGAGAAACAATAGATTACATATTCCTAGCATAAGGTAAGCAAACAAAGGTCACTCAGTACATGAATGCAGTATTTAGCACTATTAGGTGTGCTATAGCATAAATTTGATCGCTACTCGTAAACGATATTTAAAATTTCAGATATAGAAAATGTTTTCTCAATAAAAAAACACCTGAGATCCAATATCTTTTTAGTCCGATATTTATTCAGTTTGATAGATATTCAGTTTAGATAGATATTCAGTTTAGATAGAAAACCAATATTTGGGGAAGATTTAGCATGGCAAGCAGGAAGATGTTTGTTAATATGGGGCTCAAAGGTACAGAGGGAGACTATCTATATAAAAAAAAAACTTATTGGTCGTAAATTCACTGTGTGAAGTATAATAGGATGAAAATTGGAATCGAATAAGATATAAAAAGAATAGAAGAGGGATGACTGTGAAGAACCACAGAGATCGAGGAGTGAGAGTAAACTGATGCGGGAACCAATTCAAAGAGGGGATAGTTGGAATTACAGGTGATATTGGCTAATTATTTTGTAAGAGACGAGATGGAAGATAAAGATATAAAGCGAAACTCATGAGGCTGTTATCATATGTGTAGATGTGTGTTGGCTGTGGGTAAGCGTGGGCGGATGAAGATGAAGAAAAATCTCTATGATTAGAAGAATTAGGTATTCCTCGCTTCAGTTAGTTTGCTCGTTACCTCTCTGAGTCGTTTGAGTCAAGGCCACGTTGAGTCAGGGAGAATTAAACTAATTGCCAACCCGGAAGGAAGTGCCCATACCTTCCTTTTACTTAGAAGTGTATTTACAGTCGGTGTAATTGAAACATTTTATTATTCCTTTGTTACTTAAGTTTGCCAGGTCGTGTATCATTTATTTATTTTTTATTCATACAAAATAGTAATTTCAGGTAAATCTTAGAATGACCCTGAGATTAGAGAGTAATTTTAGCCTTTTACTGACACAGTTAACTAAGAAACAGGTTTTCTTATCTCCCCCTGCAAACAGAGAAGGCGAGGAAATTAATCATTGATGTCATTATTATAAAACCAGGCAATAGCTTCGTCACTTTCCCCGACGTGGGGAGCTTGCGCTTCGCTAAAACGTTTAAAATTTGAAACCTAAAAAAAGCAGCCATGGTTAAATATTTATAAATTTTCTGAACTTCAACATTTGAAATTTTTTGGGTTTTAAAAAATTCACAAAATTTCGATACTTATATTTATTTCTGAACTTCACCATTTTGTTTTTTGATTTTCTAAAAAAATATTAGAAATAACTTTGATAAAAACCATAAGTCATAACCAAACTAAGATGAAATTATTATTCAAATAATCAAAAAATCCCCTTCTTAAATTATAGAGTTAGTGAAGTGATGATGATGAAGATTATTCTTTGACTCGCCTGAGAGAAATTCTTAACAGTTTTTATGTACCAGGCCTAAAAACTAAGTGCCAAATATTCTATATTATCATTAGGTAAATAATTTTGTGTCGTTACCTATCACCTTCACATTTCAGGGTGTTTATGATACTCACAGTTCATGGAGAGACCACTTGTTACCCTACAAGTAGGCTGGAGTTTCTGTAGGGCGAGTAGAAGTTCCGATTCGGTGACAACTTGGAGCTTGTGTCCTCCACAAACTGCTTCGGTACCTCACACTCGTTAACCGAGGGTGAAGTGAGTAGAAAAAGGACCAATTACTCGTGACATAGTAGGATAAGGAACCTTAAGTCATACTTGTGTGGTTTATACCCTAAATGATATCATTATTGTGCAGAATATTACCGTGCTTCTCCCTAGTTATTCCAAAGTGAGCCTCGAACCTGGCGTAAATCTCGTATCTAATTAGTGATTTTATCTTGCTTTTGTTTATTGTATGATAATTTTTCCCTTTTTCTATATTTACATTTAAATAACAAAGTTATTTTTTAATTATTTATTTAAATTAACGGTTTTTCTGTTCAGTTTCATTATCTTTAGCAACGGTGTGACGGTGAACCGCAGTCTACAAGGGCGAAAAAAACATCTTCAGGAAGTCCGTTTGTACCTTCCTCTCGAACCCCACATTCGCCACTTTCAGAAATATATTGAACGAAAACTATTTTCCCACTGAGAACTTTCAAAAAAGATAACAATTATTAGGATTCTTTTTTAAGAGTAATGGTCTGTTACTCTAAAGATAGCAAAATGACGAAGGATGTTAAATTTGTAAAAGGGCAGTAAAAGTTCAAAGCCAAAAACTTGTTAAAACCTACTCTAATGTAGAGGGAAATGGAGAAGAAATAAGAAAAATAGTTCATATTGTATAAGATAATGAGACATTAAGCGAGAATCAATTGAATATTTAAGCACTTGACTTGTAGAATTTCATAGCTACCAACTTGCTCACAAACCGAACGAGAAACAAAAGAAAATTCGGACGAAGAGATATGGAGTAGTTGGTTATCCAAACAAACTACAATTATGTATTATGTATTATTACTTACAAGGTCAGGTAAGAATTCTTCTTGACTGCTCAAGTCAAGCGACTGCAGCTCGCGTGAGTGGAGAGCTTGGAGGTTGGTCGCGTGTGGCTGACACTTGGCATTGATTGAACGAGTGAGTTGAGCGAATGGCAAGGCGATGAGAACAATATATATATATATATATATATATATATATATATATATATATATATATATATATATATATATAGCTTTATGTCTATGCATGTTTGTATATTTTAATAGATTTGTAATTATTTGCCTCTCTATTTTTTACTCCTGGCCTCCCATATTAATCTCCCTTTTGATATTATCTTCCTCCTTAATTGTTTTTGTGTTATTTTCAATCCTCCTGACAGCCTTTTTTTATTGGAATCTATCTGGCATTACTGATCTTATTTTGTATTTATCTCTCTTTTTTGTCTCTTTTGACTCAGCCTATTTTTTCTATAAACCGTTATTTCATTATACGATTAATTTAATTGTTTATTTTAGGCGTTCTCCCTGCTCTTTCCTTACTTATATATTGCAGTTTTGTGATGTTTTCGTCATTCCTTGATAATGAACTTGAAATAAAGTTCGAAACTAGTTTGAATCTTCATTATATTTTCTTTGTGGATTTTGTTGCATTCGATGCTTATTACAGCGACACTTTAAGAGTTTTCCACACACACACACACCTGCGACGCGGGTCTCTGCGTCGCATCAGCTTTCGGTATCCTAAAAAATGCAGTCCAGCTGCGACATAAATGGACAGAGGGCGGCCAGGTTAGTAATGCCTCCGCGAGAAAGGTTTGTCGCAGACTGCTTGCACAAGGTCTGAATTTATTTAAATTACATAAGAAGCCTCTGACCAACCTTCACTAGAAGCAACGTTGACTGGCTTGGGGCATATGCTCAACCCAACTGGACCATGCGTCAGTGGGACAAATATTATGGTCCGGCGAGTTCCCCTCACAGTTTTTTTTGACACCAAGCAACGTTAGAGTCCATAGGAACCCAAGTGACATGTGTAATTGAAATTACATAGTGTCAACAGTAAAACATGGTGGCTTATCAGTAATGATATGTTGCTGCATGTTAAGCTCAAGGATGGGTCGTCTCAACGCTTGTGCTGGCACCATGAATTGAGGAAACTACCATGCTGTCTTGAGAGACAACATGCTGTTCTAAGCTCGAGATGCCTTCATAAATGCCACGAATGTGATTTGCCAGCAGGAAAATGCCCAATGTCACAAGTCTGTGTCCACCATATAGTAATCCCGAGACAACCATATTACGATGATCTACTGGCCACATCAGTCTCCGAATATGAATCCACTGGAAACCTCTGGCTGGACCTGAATAAGGCTGTAAGACATCATCAGACAACCACTAATCGGCAACTGAAGTTAGTCACCACAAAGGAGCAGACCAGCATCACACCTTGAGGTGTCGCACCCTCGTGGAGAACATACGTCGAAGAATAAATGTTCTGATCACTCTCAAGGAAATCTCTACATGCTACTGAGCTACCTGTACCGGTTTAGTATTGCTGTAATTTTTAAGAGCTTCATCTGCTTATATGTTATATGTTACAAGTTTTGGGAAGTTTTGTATTTTGTTAATTCTTGTTGATTTTTTGTGACTTATACGAGTATAACTTATTAATATTTATTCCTCCTTATTTCACAGTTATATTCATATTGATATGCAAATAATATCTTTACATCTCTGCATTTATCTAATTTCCTAAATTTCCGGTTTCTGAAAACCTTTGGCTACAGCTCTGTGGAATTATGAATTCGAAGGCACCTTGTGGCTTAAATTCTATCAGGCCTAGTTTGTCGGCAGCTATGTTAGTTTTTATTTATGACCACCGTCCGCCACTTTGATAGCGCTGACCGCCCGTCTGGCCGCCCATGTCTCCCTCATCAAAACGGCACTTATCAAACTACCTTGTTTGCATTGTCCGACGCCATGCCATCCCTTGGGACTTCGCTCGTCTCGCGTCTTCCTCTTAACTGCAGACGAACTCCCCTATTTAAGACGAGGTGCATAGTTCTCATCAGAGAGTGCGAGTTAGGAAGTATTGTCGCTCAGAACAAGTGTATCTGTATCCCAGTCGAACCGAGATTCGCCCTCATGATCTCTTGAGTAGAAACTCTCCGAAATCCGCTCTGTTTAGAGAAAGATTACCACTACTTTATTACGTCCCGGAAGACTTTCCTGGGCTCGCCTCTTCTCATCCATCTTCATGGAGATTCTACGCTGTCCGTTTACGAGTCTCTACTGTGATCGCTCGTTGCCCCTCACCTCGGAAGTCGGAGTAATCGCATACCCTTTGGAGGTCCTTGAACGCTCATACCCCGAGTTCGTTCTACGAAGACCCGGCCACTGGTCTTCCACTCCCATCAATCACCCGAGGTAATCGAAAATACTACCATGGTAAGTCACCTCATTCTCTCAATTACTAAGAAGACCCCATAATCGCATAACTAAAAGATTTAGTAATCTTACTCCTCCTATTTAAACCGTCGAATTAATTAATAATTCCCGGGCCCAACTTCTATTAATTTCTGACCGTGACAAATTTCAGTTTCAAGCTAACCTTTGTGCTGATTTCAATTATTATTCTTTTCTCCATATTTAATCATATATCTTGTATTAAAGCTTATTTTTGTAGAGTTGAATCTGGCAAACGAGTTTCCCTTTCGAAAAGCCAACCTGTAATTAAGTCGCACTCTTACTTTGTGAGGCCATTGCCTTCCCTTCGCTGCATACCTGCCTGAGTACAGGGCCGAGATTTGCCGGTCTGACTCAATTACGTATGTACCCATATTAGACCGTGGGACATACTGTGTCGTTCCTCGACAAGGTCTCTATATGAAAACTATCTTTTCACAGCCCTATTAATTTTCTTAACGATTACTTGATCATCATAGCACCTCCATAAATATCCAACCACTACCAGCAGCACTTCCTCACAACTTCACACGATTCCGACGAGAGACATCGCATTAAGAACAGACTTTATCCATAAACATGGATATATAAATATTTCTACTTTGCTCTAAACGAGGATATATTCCAATTTAACCACTCACACACACATAAATGGACCTAACTACGAAAGCAACATTACAAAAACAGGTCTAATTTCCACAACTCACTTCTGAGTCTCTGCCTACATTATACATATATACTTGGCTAATCCATACCACCAACCGTCTATTCTCCTGGAGCTAAAATGGAATCCACTGGCAGACAATATATCTCTAGTATAAAAATAAAGGACATTGTCAGGATAGTATTTATTCATTATCCATTGTTAACGCAATATATCGATAATCATAGTTAAACCATTCATTGAGATTTTTTATCTTCTTTGATGTATGTAAGTTGCCTTAATTGAGTGGTTCTATCTCCTCTTTGGTTTACCATCCTCATCCCTTGATTCAGCTACCATAAAACCTCTGCTAAGACCTATTGTTCACTCCCAATTAAAAAAGACATGCTGAACGATAAATAAACATCTATTTTTTGACCAAAGTCTTTGTTTAACGAGTGTACGGGAAACGAATTCATAGTTTGTGAGAAAGAAAACTCGCAGACTGCATCGAATCAATTTATATTATGTATTTGCCTAAATACACTACACAGCCAAAAAGAAATTTCTGTAGTGTACGCTGAGACTTTACCAGAATTCTAGCCACCATTTCAAAATTTATTTTATTTTACTCTGTTGCAGCTGACCCTCCGAATGAAAAAGTGTAGGTAACCATTGACCAGAAACAATTAAAAGAACTAGTTTGAATCTTCTCATGTTTAGCGTTAAGGCCATTTCCTCATTGCTCAATGACTCAACTGGTTCCCAGATCTAGCGCAACCTTGAGCCCTTATATCTTAAAAGATATGCCCATATTGTTGCCCCAAAGATAGAACTCCTGCCTCACTCGGACCAGCTCTCCCAACTCTCCTATTTATCCATTGCGTAAGTTGAAAAAATACTGGGCTGTAGTATCAACAAACATTTCTTGCAGAACACTTCCACCCGCAGGTTTCCACCACACATGCATAAAGCTTTGGAGATCCTCGCTTTGGAAACCAAATTGGACGAATTATCGAGAGCTATAGCCCAAGCTCTCGAGAGTTCCAACCATATGCGAGTGGTAACAGTAAAAATGCCCCCTCTCCACAAAATCTGTCAATGGCTGGAGTTCGGCCTCAACTCATTCAACCAAAAGCTCACTACAATCTCAACAGGTAAGCGAGCTTAAAAAAGGCAGGAAACCATCAAGAGGGCGCTTACCCTGTCCATAATCCATAACAATACCTACTAATACCACAAAGAGTTTGAGAACCAGACTCAAACTTGCATCTCCAGATGTAATTTACTTCCATAACCTCGCCACTTCTGAAAACTACAGGACCGGACGATAGTAGGGAAAGATAAACCACCGTTGTCACCTTAACGACCCTCTCACGCTTAAAAGATTCCTGGGGGATATCTGAGCTGTCTTCTCATCATACAAGGATCATATAACGATCAGCAGAGTGGCCTTTACTTCAGACGGCTACGGATTCGCCAATTGGGACATACGGTTCGAACACATTGTCAAATTTGTTAGAGTTAAAAGGGAATTTCAAGTGGAAATTCCTCGTTTATAACCTTAAAACGATGATATTAGATGCGGAATTCTATTGTTATTTTAACTTTATAATGGATTTAAAAAAACAAACAAAAAAATTGACAAAAAGAGCAGATCAATTATATGTGAATGCAAATTTCACGCCGCTTACATTCGATCAGCATCATAATCTCCCAGAGTTAGGGGTTTGACCCACTCTGACATTAATTTCAGATCGATTCGTTCAAACACAAAACCAGCATATACATGAGTCTCAGCACCAGACAGTTGTTTTAACAACATACACATTGACGTAGTAGGACGCCTTCTTAAATTATTTGTGATTATATATATATACTGTATATATGTCGTGGATATGTCGTGTATATGTAGGGGATTGGGGAAAAGAGAGGGGATCTTTCACGACCTGACCTTGTGTTATGCTTGTATGCACTTTTCTTATATTTTCTATCCAGTGTCAGTTGAAAAAGGGTGTGAGATACACCGAAACTGTTCTGAATTAAATTGTCTTCGGAGAATGTGGTTTAATTCCTCATCTTTTCTTGCGATATTGCATTAATTTTCATCATATATATATATATATATATATATATATATATATATATATATATATATATATATATATATATATATATATATATATACGTAGGTGAGTCAAAAAGTTCTCAGACAAATGCCAGATTATTGAAATGTTCGATTTTGTACAAGTAAATACAGGGTCAAACACGACTTTCATGTTTTCTGAACAATTCCTACAAAATTCGTCATTCAATTTGTCGAGACTCTTTGTATAAGATGTGCTTCAAAAAGGTTACTTTTTTGAACCCATAAAATGGCAAATTTTGAGATAAGAGCGAACATTAAATTCCTGACTAAACTTGATTGGAAGCCTGTTAAGATTATTGACGCTCTACAACAGGTTTATGGTGACTCTTCGCCATGTAGAGCGGTAGTTTACGACTGGATTAAGCGCTTCAAGGGGGGCAGAGAAGAAGTTGAAGATGATCCACGTGAAGGGAGACCCTCCACCTCCATTAACCCAGAAAATGTCGAGCTTGTGAGGAATCTAGTGGATAAAGATCGCCGTATTACTATTGATGAAGTTGCCAATGCATGTGAAATCTCTCATGGCTCAGCATTTGGAATTCTAACTGAAAATCTTGGCCTGAGCAAGCTTTCAGCACGTTGGGTCCCAAAAGCGTTGCGAGAAGACCAGCTGAATCATAGGGCCAACCTTTCTTTGGCTATTTTGACCAAGATTGAAGCAAACGAGGATAGTTTTTTTGAGCGCCTCGTAACGGGAGATGAAACTTGGGTGTATCAGTTTGATCCTGAAAGTAAAAATCAATCAAAAGAGTGGCACCCAAGGGGGGCAGCAGGGCCTATCAAGTTCAAGACAGAGAGGTCCGTTAAGAAGATAATGGCTACAGTTTTTTGGGATTCGGAGGGAATTATTTTAATAGACTTCTTAGAAGGACAAAAGACTGTTACATCCAGCTATTACGAAGGAGTTTTAAGGAAGCTGAAAACTTCAATAGCCAAAAAACGACGAGGAAAGCTCCACAAGCAAATCTTGTTCCACCATGACAATGCCCCTGCACATTCGTCCAAAGCTGTGAGATCTCAGCTACGGGAATTTCGATGGGAAACTCTTGCTCATCCCCCTTATAGCCCTGATTTAGCACCCTCTGACTTTTTTCTGTTTCCAAATTTAAAGGGACACCTAAAAGGAACCCGGTTTCAATCATTAGATGAAGCAAAAAAGCAGGTCATTACTTGGTGCCAGAGACAACCCCGTGAATTCTACAAAGATGGTCTTTACCGTTGGATTCATAGATTAAGAAAGTGTATAGATGTTAATGGAGCTTATGTAGAAAAATGATTACAGTATTATTACAAATAAAAATTTTATGCCATTTATCTGAGAACTTTTTGACTCCCCCTCGTATATATGTACTTTGCGGGTTTTTACTTCTCCCTCCCATTCTCTCCCATATATATATATATATATATATATATATATGCATATAAATATCACGTCGGAATTTATAGCAGAGGCTTTCTTTAGCACTATATTCCGCAATTTGGAGCTTCATCCTACATTATCTTGGATAATGAATGAACTACAATTCCGATCCGAATTATGCACGCAACTCTTAAAACTGACGCATACAGAATACACATTTCGAAGTGTGTGATAGAACGGTCTGAGGCCGCTTTAATTCAGCATCTATCACATGTTAACCATGCTTACCCACATGCTTACCCACGTGCTTCCTGCCTTCGAAAGGAAGCAGAAGCGCGTTATCTCCCATCATAGCCAATGTTTAATCAAGGAGGTTCACTCCCCCGTTTCGCCTCCATACGTCGATCTCGCCAGATTGAATTAGGCTTATGGGCAGATAAGGTATTTTCCCAGGCGCCACCGGGATATTACCCCGAAGTCTCCCACTCAATTATCCCCTACGCCATGGAGATGGCTCCGGCTATTTATACCATTGCTTTTCCCAATTAAAGCAGATCCAGATTATCTTCGCGAGGCATCAATCCGATCCGGTCTCCCTTGTGCACCTAGGAACTCTGCCGAGAAACCCCTTATTGTCCAGAAGAGGACAATATCCCTTGAGTGCGAAGGTTCGTGCCCTTCGAGACGCCAAGTCAACAAGGCCCCCCTGTTGTTCAAAAAGAGAACAACGTTAGAACAGCCATTGTTCTTTGAGCCCGTTTGACAAGAAACGGTTCTCACCCCACTTGTTGTTCAGAAAGAGAACAACGTTAGAACAGCCATTGTTCTTCAAGCCCGCTCGTCAAAAAACGGTTCTCGTTTCAAAGATATTACGTCCGGATAATTTAATTCCCTCCTTTTTAACATTTTTCAATAGAACGCTTGGTTTCAACAACAACCTCCATTGTTCATCTAGAACATCTCCGATTTGCTGTCACAAAGATCGCTCGTACTTCCAAGCCCCACTTCGCTCTCACTCCTCGAAGAGAGTCCTTCTTCTTCGTTAAGGACAACCCCCGAAGAACCCTTCTGCTGGAAATCGCCAGTTGGACCGAAGATTCCTTCGAATTGTCTTCCTCTGCACAAAAACTTTGTAATTACGTAAGCTGAGCATTACCTTTAATCATTTAACCTTTTTGTCAAAGCAACCCTGTGCTTTAAATGGTTTAGCGAACCATCCCCCCCTTTATTTTTTTTTTGTTTACCTTTTTAAATCTCTCCAAATCTTAATCCTCAGATTAGTCAGATATTCCCACGACCCTTTTCATTCCCCGTTTATGTAAACATTTTTTTTGTGTGTTGTTGATAGTTTAATTAATAAAACTCTATTTTATTAATGGTAGCCATATTATTTATCCTTGTGCTCAGTTCCACTTCTTAAGCATATTGAAGATAAATAAGCCTCTCCGGGCCCCCATCCCTTTTTGAACTAACTTCGGTCAATCAGATTACTACGCACTCGAAATATAGGAAATTTCCTTAACGATAACGAATAGTTATGGTATATCGTCGGGAGCCTATTCTACGACAAAGTGTATCTAATCGAGCAGGCAATATCAATATTTGAATGATTGCCCATCGTGTAATCAATTATTGCATAGTTGCAAAATGCATCCCATTTAATAGTGTATGATTGCAGTTTCAATTAGTGTATGATTGCAATCTTCTCTCTACTGACATTTTCGCCACTAGAGATTTATGCTCACCAAAACCAATTTGTCTTAGACTTGCCGGATAGGATCAATTCGGTCAAAGCCCTCCTTTCACGAGAATTGACAGCCCAGGCATCCTTTATTCCAAATGACCTGAAAGTGTGGTCGCATGTCTTCGTTTTCATGAAAGGGTTCATTCATTAGTCATTGTCATCGCCTTTCAACCCTTCATTAAGTTTTCTTCCCTTTGCCTTGTTTAAGTTCGCTGAGTTCAGTGATTCTGTCCTCTTTGGTTAATTATCGGATTCCTTTCAATTCAGCTACCGTAAAACCTCTGTGCTAAATCCTATTATTCACTTTTAATTGATGGATATACTCGACTGTAAATAAAGATCTATATAAGACCGACGTCGTTGATTACACAACGAACGGTAAAGGTTTTTACAGTTCGAGAGACGAAGAAGCATACAGGTCAAACGACATATAATGTTTATATTTATAGATAATAATATTTATAATAATGTTTATCCTTCTGTATATATCTATTAATTTATCACTTTGAAATTCATTAATATGTACCCGCGTTATTTGTTATTTCAAGTTGCAGTATTCGGACTATGAAGTTGGACCTTGGAATATCGATTCTGCAGGAAAGTTTTTTGCAACCACTCGATTAACGAAAGCTTATCACGCAGAAATTTTGTAAAGAAAGATCTGTTAAGAAAGTGGTAAGGCTTTAGAGAGTGAAAATAGGGGAATGATAGAGAGTGACGTCCAAAATTAAAGAACAAAATACCAAAATGGGCATTTTCTTGAAGATACTGGTTTAATTTTCACGAAAATCACTTTGAATTTCTTTGAAATTTACCTCTGATACTGTCGATATTTTTATGTTATATAATAGGAAATTGATGTGTGTGTGAAGTAAGGATACGTCCAAAACCTGAGAACAATAACTGGTACCTCGATTGACATGTACAACTTCCTAACGTATGTATGCAAGCGACTCTGCTCTACGTGTAATTCAGACTGCTACTGATGGTATTACTCTTATATCAGGCTAAGTAGACGAGTTGTTCTTCAAAATCCTTCCCAAAGTAGGTTCTACTGCGAAAGAGTGATTGAATAACATTGTCTAGCATTCTGAGGTATTATAATCGGTCAAAAAGTGCGATTTTCGAAGTAATAAAGCTCACTGAGGATACTCGGCCTTGTAAGGCGACGAATAAAACGGGTTCCTTTCGAATAAAAACCACTGCCAGGGAAGATCACATGATGCAACAGTTGTCGATAAAAGGCCGATTTGAGAGACAAACCAGTATTGCACTTTGTTGCCGAGAACATGAGCCCGAAAGAGTCTCTTCAGACTGTCACACATCCCTTGGGAGAGGTGGAGCTCATAGCAGGCTCTTCTGTTAAGAAACTACTGAGAATGTCCTCTGGAGTGTTTGAAAAGTGGGAAAGAGCGATATTTAGCGACGATTCTTTTGCTCTGATTGAATGGGTTTAAATTGTAGTACTAATCAATGTGGCCACCTTCAGCTGCGACTACGTGCTCCAAGCGAGACCTAAAGGCCGCGCAAACGTTGCAGACCAAGACCTTCCTCATCCTGGCCCATACGCGGTTAAGGGAAGATTTCGCTCGTCGACGTTGCTGAGGCGGACCTTTAAGGCCTTGCCATCAACAGGTGCTCACAGGTTAGAGTCGATAAGATTGAGATCGGATGACTGCGGCCGACAAAAGTCCTTCAACTAGAAATTATTGTTTGACCCCAACCACTCTTGCACTATCTTTCTTAGCCGTGTCGGCCGGGACATCGTCCTTCTGAAAGACTTAATCCGCCATCGTTATCTTTGTCAGCCAAGGCAGGACTTTCCTGGCCAAGATGTTCCTGTATTCGGCCACGGTGAGCCTGTAATCGGCCGCGATCCTCACCGGAGGTATTTTCTCGCCATTCGAAGCCACGGCGCCCGAACAGCATTACAGAGGCAGAGTGCTCGATCATGGAGATATAACGGTCCTAGGAGATATCCTGGCCAAAGCTTAAAATGCGCTTGTTCCTCTTATTGAGGATAAGATCGACGTAGAATTTATTTCGTAAGAAAAAAAAGTGAGACTTTGATTGCCATGACTCTTCAAATCGTTGAGAAGGCGACGACAGAGCTCCAGATATTGTTCTCGCATACGGTCGGTGAGTAGAGGCTTTTCCACGCATGCCAAGCTCTTGTTTTGCCCCCTCAACACTGTAAGCACCGAAATATTCTTCTTCCTGGCCAGCGCAGTGATTTTGAGCTTCGGAGGACTTTCGAAGCTTATAATGTTGCACTATGACGACCAAATGTTAAATGGTGTTTCAATTTGTTGGAACTATTGTTGGAACCTATCGTATTATTAAAGGTCTTTGTAGAACATTCTAAACCAAACCTTTTGTAAAGGACCTAATATAAAAAAATTAGGAATATCTAAATACGTATTTCCACCCTTATTTTGTCTTTTCATCAATAAAATATAATGTACTCTTTAGTTGTACGATTACCATTTTTTTATTACCTCAGATAAAAATAACATTTGTTTCACCTTTCTGTTTGTATGGCTCTAGAACTAAGAGATTGATGTGTATCTGCTCTAAGAACCAATGAACCAAAATGTATAAGGCTAAAATGTATACCCTCCCCCCCCCCCCAAAAAAAATGTTTCTTTATATAATGCTGCTTTGGGCTCTCGGAGCACATTCTTTTCTGTTCTACCTACCCCCCGAACTCTTGAGTTAATCTCGACCAGATGAAATTTCCCAATGAGATGGACAAATAAAGATCCAAGATTTGCGATCTTGATGATAAATAGCAGCTACGATCTAATTTCCAAGTCTATTACTGGACCAAACCCCATTCTCTGACTGGGAAGTCCCTGTTTACCAAGCTAATAGCTCTTCAGAACTCACCCTATTATACAATGTTCCGCCACACTTCTCTGAGAAAGAGAATGACTCTTAAGGGTCCTTGGTCCCCGTTCAATACCATAATTCTAATGATGAATCTCTCCAATTTTCATTTAATTTCTTATTTTAGAGTAAAAGGAGATGATGGGAGCGAAAGGCAGAAAAGATACTATTTTTTCTAGAAAATAGCAAAATCAATTTTAGAGGAATGAAACGAACGAGATTATTTTGTTCGAAAGAATGATGGTGAAGGAGAAATATGGCTGGAGGATTTTCCAGAAGTGGCAGTAAAAACGATAATTCAAAATAGTTTATAATTTATAAATATTTTGAGTGAACTAGAATTTTACGACATTGTGATATAGAGGTATACGGCATAGCTTAAAAAATAATAATGTCAAAGGATATAAAGCTAAACAGATAAAGTAACCTCCCCAAAACAAAATGTATAACGAAGCAACGCTCCTAAAAATTTAAGATAATCTCTGGCTCAATGGTACCCATGCAAGTTAAATTAACATAGGAATTCCTAAAAATGTCATAATTTACAAGCCTTTCTTGCTAATTTGCGAGAAAGCGGGATGAAGAATGAGCGAGTGAATGAAAGAAAAAAAGCCTCGGTACTTTATCAGAGAATGATTTTTTAAAGGAACAGAATTGTAAGAGGCCCTCGATGCGTCCCTTTTCCGTGCTCTGGCTTTCGTGTTAGGCTTCTCGTTTAGCGCTTAGCAACAAAAATTCCTCCTGGCCTTTTTATGGGTGACGAGCACAGAACCTCAAGAAAAAGAATGCCAATAAGAAGAAAGAACACGAAGGAGAAAAATAATATTGGGTGAAGTAAATTATTCGTGATATACTCATTTGTTAACTGTAGATCCCATTTACACTACTAATTAAAATGTGACCATTTTTTATGAGATGAATACCGCAATAAAGGATTTATGAAACAAAGAACAAGACTGGGATATTCCAGGAAATAGGTGGTACAAACATAGGCAAAAAAACGAAGGTGAACTTTCTTGCGTAGTCACGGTCTCCTAAAGCAAATAGGAATGTGTAAATAGTTTACTGAGCAATTTGGATGTAAATCTGTTTCTATTCTAAAACTAAAACCACTTTGCTCATATAACCCTTTATGACCGTATGTGACGAATTCCTCACATAGAAAATAAAGGCTTATAGCTAGAGAAATTACATGTGTGATGTCTAGCAAGCGATTATGACACATGTCCTGTTTAAGTTTACATATGGGAAAAGAGCGTGTATATTTAAATCCATGTGGTGACATATGATCCTTAGGGAAGATTTGCAACTGTAAAGGAGCAGAAATTGTTGAAAAGGTTCAGAATAATTTATAAAAGCTATTTTAGTAAATGTCTCAATAATATTTTTCAAATAGGCCAGCTTAGCTGTTTGCCAGTAATAATTCATATTGAGAAATGATCAAACGCAGGTCTTGAATGAGGTTGGAGTTTGCAACCAAGACATTTTCTCATAGGACTTTGCTATAATTTTCATTTAAATATAAAATATGCTTGTAAAATCGGATTTAACTTTTGTCTCAAGGATTTTATCGTTTCTTCTCACCTCTTTAGTTGTCTCAAGAAGAAAGGGTTTGACGGAGGGTGCCAAGGAGAGTAAAGGGCACTGTGACTTCGTATATACATAATAATATTGATACACGATAGCGCAGCATTGACCCGTGGCGACCCCATTCTGGTGAGAGCTGGCATCCTCACATCATTCGTGGTCTATTTATTCTTGCACGCCGAAGAGATGGATAATTGCTATTCACATAACTCTCTCGCTCACACCAGTGCATGTGCCAGCCTCCACATCAACCTACAAGAACACTCCCATTCCACGCGAGCTTCAAGGCTCCTGACTTAAGGCAAACAAAAAGAATAATGGTTACTCGAGATAGTCATGAATTGGCAGTCATAGTCATGGAGATAGAGAGTGTGTGTGTGTGTGTGAGAGAGAGAGAGCGATAAAAACGCAGAAGACCGCGGGGACAGCGAGAGGGTTTTTATTTCATATATATGAAGAGTAATAGCAACGAGACTATGACTCAGAGAGTTAGTAGAAGGAATCTGTAGGCAAAGTGGAGAAGAATGAAGAGAAAATAGAGAAAGGTATAAAGCTATGGATTAAATTTTCGGATACCTCGAAAATTTTAGGGAATTAGATAAATGCATGGTAGTAAAAATTTTATTCGCATATCAATACGAATATAACAGTGAAATAAGGACTAAAGAGCAATAAGTTATATATGCACCAAACACTCAAGAACAAAGACAACTCAAAATTTTCCAAAATATGTAACATTAGCAACATATAATAGATAAGTAGATGAAGTTCTGTGAAAATTCCAGCAACACCGATAAAAAGCTGTCAACTGATTTGAAAAGCAAGATAATTGAGCACTACAAAGAAAGTTAAGTTAAGCAATGTATTTTGGATTACTGAAAAAAGGAACTCCAGGATGACTGCAAACCATCCTTCAATGGAGCTCTGAGAAAAATATGCCAAGAAGATTGTCAACGGATGCTGAGATTAATATCGAAGATCCGTATGATCTCTAAGTTAGAACTGCAGGAAGATTAGCGTATGGTTGAACATCAGTTATGAAAAGAAGGATTAGTAATTAACTAAATGGATAAGCTCTCAGATCTCAATGGTCACGTAAACTGCATTTTCTGAAGAAGACTCACTTGTTAGCTCGATGTAAATTTGAAGCTCGTTATGTTTGGCGATTGTTGGAGTCGTCTATGATCCGATGTTTACCATCCACATCGTCACGTATTTAGGCGGCAGAATTATGGTGTGGGACTGTTATTTCTTTTATTCTGAATAGTACTCTTCACATAATTGATTGAACAATGAATGAAGCAAAGTTGTGGTTAATATTAGCTAATAACTTATGTAAACTGTAGAGAAATTGGGGATGCAGGATTATTAGATTGTGGAAGGATACCCCTTTTTTCACTACTTTGTAATGCTTAGCACGTTGCAAGAAGCCATGTGGTTAGCCAGACCCCACGTGGCCGAGAGTCGCATGGCAAAACAATCCCAGATGGGCCTCCCCCATCGTACCATCCAAGTAAAGTGTGGAGAACATCCCATATTCGGTCGTAAATTCCAGCAGTTTTCCCCGCGAAGATAGAGAGAGGGGGCAAAAGAACTGTTTATCGCCGACAGTTTGGCGCCTCGGCTACCCCTTGAGAATTCCCCAAAGTGGGGGTTATTTCCCATCTCCCGCATGAGGAGACTCTCAATATTTAAACCCTTTAACCGCCTTGGAGCAGCAATAAGAACGAGGCTCGCTCTCAAGAAGACATCCCTCGACCCAAGAAGGTGTGTACCAAATCGAAGGCTGGACACTCTTTCCCCGGTTAGTTATCCACGGTCAAACGGAAGCCTCTGCCCTGCCGTATTCTGAAGCAGCTGCGCTGGATTACTCCTTCGAGTCTTCGAAGCACTCAGCCCCGTAGAAGTTACCTGAGTTAGACATACCTCTCCTGAGAATCACCAAGGATCCCAACTCCACCCTGAGCCCCAGCTAAGGTTACAACTTACGCCCTTACCACCTCGTAAGTAAGGTGCCAACCATACCCTTCCTTTTCACTTTTCTCCTGACGAAGCTCCCTCCTTTGAAGACGCCGACAAGATCGTCTCACCGAGCCCCTACTTTTCCTCAAGCCTCCTTGAAGTTGCTGTCGCTGCCCGATCCGTAAGCCTCCTTTCTTCCCCTCTAATCTTGTGAGCCCATTTGGATCTCAGCAGGTAGATCTAAACTAATTAATAGAAATTACGCCTTCCCGCTGGTAACGATAAATCATTATCCAACCTTTAATTTTCCTCTATATCATTTTGATAATTTTTAATTTGTAAATAAAATTCATATTTTCTTATGTTTATCTTTAATTAACCTGAACTTCACTCTCGGCCTCGTTATTCAAATCTCGCCAACCTAGAACTCGACCTGATTAGTAAACCTGACCTTTCTAATCCGCGCATCAACGTAGCGTTTAGTCATTGGACGGTTCACTTCAATAGCCTGAGCTCTCCCACTTCATACTAATAATAGATATTATATTATATAGTTAGCTATACCACGACATAGATGTTCCAGCAAGACCACGATCCGAAACACTATGCCAAAGCAATTCGTAAGAGGATCATGTAGAACATTATTTAGGTTTTATTGTGGCCTTGTCAATCCGGTAAATTGAAATAGATCGAAAATTTTTGGCGATAATTGAAGGAACATGTCTACAAGAGGAAATTTGCAAGCCTCACCGAATTGAAAGCTATTTGTAAGGCGGAGTGGATAGATATTCTAACAATTTTGCCATGACTCGGTCAAATCTTTTAAAAACACCTGAATACAGTTATAGCAAACAAGGGTCTTGCAACGAAATATTAGGCTCTCTTTATCTAGTTTCCAAATATTTATTTCTACCTTTATATTTGTTTTTATGTATGTCATAATACTAATTGAAGAATATCTTTATTGGTTATCTTGAATGTAATAAAGAACTGTTAATAAATTATATAAATGTATGATACACCAAAAATATAAGTGGATATAATTTAAATAAACTTTTGGACCGTCCATATATTTGCTTCACCTCACTGTATACATATAGATACATACAAATGATAAATGAAGGCCATCGTTTTGGTAGTAGTCGCTCTTTTGAAAAAAAAAATCAATATAAAATGCAATTTTATAATTTAAATTTATTTATTGATTTTACTTTATTGACTTTCCTTAGCTGCATTAATAACAATTGATCTAAGTATTGGATTAATGAGTTTTGGAATTGTAAATTTAGGTATTTATGATCATGTTAACGTGAAAGAAACAATTTGCACCTCTTCTCTTACCTTGTCTTTCCTTTTAGGCAGAAGCATCGAGTTGTATTTTCCATGACTTGGAAAGAAGTGCGGCATCTTTTTGTCTCAATTCAAGTATTCAATTTTTCTTCGTAAGCCATTTATGTATCTTTCGCACTTAGTTATTTATCTCAAATTTTCATTTTTTACTAATCCCTTTTCACAAATTATGAACTCTATAAAAAGTGGTGAATTCTAGTTTGGAATCTATTATGAAATGAACCTGTGTAAAGCTCTTTCATTGGTTCGTCTCATAATGATTTGATCATTAGAATTACACCGTTTTTAGTCACGTGGACGCGAGTCTATAAGTTACTCTGTTAGTTCGTAGGTCGTCGGTTGGATGGTACACGTTTTACTTTTCAAGGATATTTTTGGCAATAACATAGTAACTATTCGGCCGATTCTAACAAAATTTGAAACCCTTATGTTGTTTAACATCCCCTTTCGAATGATATAATTGCCAAAGACCTTCCAAGGTTATTCCAGCAATTATTGAAAGTTTTGAAGGTAACCCTCCGAGTTGTGATTTTCTCACACGTAAAATGTTTAACCAATCGCGACGAAATCTGAGCTCGTAAATGTAATCTTGTAATTTTATTCCAACGGAGAAATTCTACAACGTCGAGATTTAGGATACAAAATCTCACCCATACACAATCACCCCATGTAAGCAGAGATCAAATTTACTTGTGCGATTCCTCACGCCCTCGAGCTCACAACAAAGCTCGCCCCTTATTTACCGAACAAATAAAGGTACAATTTTCAGGGCAATTTTGACGCTATCGTGCACTAAAATGTGGGAAATTATTTGTCCTTTCTCTGATACCCTTTTGCCTATATGTTAGATAGATTCAAGCATAGAAAGCTCCCCATACAAACACAATTCTCTTTTTGTTCATGAAATTATAAATCAAGAGAGAAAAACAATATGAATTTTTTAATTCTAAGTAGAGGACTAATTTCAGCTGTGCACTCAACATTTGAGTCACCTACGCTGCTTTAGACAAAACTATTACAATTGGAAATGAATAATAATATTAAAATTAACAAGGTCAACAGACCTAAGTCACGTGTTGTCAATTATTCTGACTTATGACCTTATGACCCTATGACCTTCAAAATTTCAACAAGTGGGGCGATCCGACCGATAGTAAGTTTTCTTTCGTTAATTCCCGGACTAACCTAGGTAAGATTATATAAGTCGAAAGATAATGTAAAACAACATAAGGTTTTCAAATTTCATTAGAATCGGCCGAATAGTTATGTTGTTATTACAGAAACAAGATAATTCCCGGGTTAACCTTGGAGGGACCTTGTAAATTATATAATTCGAAGTTGAATGTAAAACAACATAAGGGTTTCAAATTTCATTAGAATCGGTCAAATAGTTATAATGTTATTGCTACAACAAAATAATTCATGGGCTAACCTTGGAGGTACTTTGACAATTATATCATTCGAAAGAGAATGTAATACAACATAAGGACTTCAAATTTCGTTAGAATCGGCCGAATAGTTATGATGTTATTGCCGAAACAAAATAATTCACGGGCTAACCTTGGGGGGACTTTAGCCATTATATCATTCGAAAGAGAATGTAAAACAACATAAGGGTTTCAAATTTCGTTATAATTAGCCGAATAGTTACGACCTTATTGCCAAAATACTCATTGGAAAGTAAAATAGTTACCAAACTCCGATCGCCCTACGGAGAGACAAAGTAACTTATAAAGTCTCGTACACGTAACTAAAAACGAGGCAAAAAACATATATAAATTCTTGATTATTTTGAATAAGAGATCAGGTGATACCTGCAGGTAAAAATATTAATCTGCTTAGAGAAGGACTAAGGTTAAGGCTTCCTAAATATCGATTGAAGGCGAAGTGTCTCGAAACTATTCCTATACTTAGAATATTTTTCTTACATTGTTTTTTTTTCTTGATCTATCAACGTGAACGATACGCTCTAAGAATTAATTGAAATTCTATATTATAGTAAAGAGCCTTAATAATGTACAAGCGAAAACCATCGCCGACTAATACAATTTCAATTTGGTATGATTCTTTTGGCATCCGATTTTACTGATATATATATATAGAAAAAATCGTAGAGAGTAAAAGATTAATGAATATTGCAGGATTGTGTTTTTAGTTCTTTTATACTAGGGTTATAGAGCTCAAGTGGAGCGTAGCAATTTAGGAGATTAAGAAGGCACGTTGGGAGCGAATGAATTGCAAGTGATGAAAGGTATGGCGGAAATACATTTTCGCAAAATTTTTTGAAAGATGAGAATCCTAAATGCCCCGAACTTTGACTGAGCGCAAAGCATTGGTGGAGAGGAGTGGATTTTAGTACACCAATGATGAAATAGGACCAACGAAGCTGAGCTAACGCTGAGTTGAAATTTTAGGATTATTTTTGACTTTTAGATTGGTTCCGTTTTTCCTTTCAGTGTGTGTAGTAATGGAAAGAGTAGGTGGTAAAATGAACGAAGGGTGTGGCCAAGAGGGTAAGGTGAAGGGGGTTGAAGTTCAAAAGAGTACTGATTATAATCTTGAGGAATGACTTAATGTTGCTATTTTTAAGAAGCAAAAAAATTAATAATTTTTTTACACATGTAATTGTTTATGATGCATGTAACAAGAAAGAGAGAGAACAATGGATAAAATATACAAAGAAAGAAAATATAAAAAAAACATAAATGAGAAAATAGGATTATTATTTATAAAAATCAATTAAGAGCTTATAAAATTTAAGAAAATGAGAAATAAATGAATAATGAAGTTACCATGAAAAGTTATTTATTAGAAATTTATCATGCTAATTGTACAATCCTAGTTAATAGTCATTAGATTATAATTGAAGTGCAACAGAGAAGTGGTAAATTAGCCAGTGGTAAATTACCAAATGCCTTAGATTAGGTTACCTTAGATTAGGTAACTTGACTAATTACTGATGTGACATTGCACTCTGATTAAACTAGCAAGTCATTTTATATTGTGATTAGAATTATAGCCTGAAATATTCAAGGTGAGTAGTTAGGTTTAATTGGTACTATCCACATTATGCCTATTGTTTTTCTTGTGGATAATTCTTCAAACTAAAAAGAGACTATTCTGCACCTATGTTATTCTTTTTCCGAATGTGTATTCAATTTTAGACATCAAAACCATGGATAGAAAGATATATACAGGTGTTAAAATCGCAAGACTTGTAAAGTCATTATCTCTTCGTCATCATCTCTTCGTTGTCGTCGCATCTTCGCCATTGTCACATAGATATAATCAAAGAGGTCACATTACTGAAGATAAGCTGAATCAAGTTATACCCATCGCCAAACCATCGCTCTCATTATCCTTTGGTCAGTTTTATATTTTCTCCATCCTCAAAGTCTTCGAGATCAATACATCTCCATCATCGTCATTTTGAGATCCTTACTTTTTATTGTTTTTATTTTATCCTTAACTCTATAATTTAACTTGGTGAATTTGTGAAATTTTTGAAAATTTTTTTTTGCTTAGTGGACAAGTAACCTTTCATGTTTTTGACTTTAGGTTTATTTGAAACTTTTATTCGCAGGGCTGTTTTTTGTATGTTTTGAGCTTTTATCAAAGTTCTTTCTAAGAGTTCAGAAAAAATAAATATAATTATCGAATGATTTGGAATGAAAAAACATACAAATCGTGAAGTTCAAAAAATGTATTAAAATTAGGGCTTTGGCGCTTTTTTACTATCATTTCGTATATAAAACAAATTTAGATGAAAAAAGAGATCTGACGAAGGTTTTTCTATATATCAAACCGGGTGAAATAACTTAAAAAAAGGTTTCAGGGTGTCTATGTTGAAAAAAGTGTTTGCAAAATTCTCAACTATATATAAATCTTCAAGGGATAAAGACAATATAAAAAAGGTGAAATAACTTTAAAAACATGTTTCAGGGTATCTAGGTTGAAAAAGGTGTTCAGGGTGTTGAAATAAAGAGTCTATAAAGGGGATTTAAAAAAGCGGTTTAGAATAGCAAATAGGCCGTAGGCCACACGCCAAAGGAGTGCCTGTGGAACCAAGTTCTTTTTGTAAGAAAGAATACAAAGTATGGCTTGTATAGATATATAATAGTCGCAATTTTGATGGAAATTTTGGCCTTTTGTGTTTGATGTAGGTAAAACGCAAAAGATGGAAAAAATGCCATCGATGTTGCGAGTATATAACAAAAATACAACAAAAAACTAAGAAATGCGAGAAAAATAGAAGAAACAGGGATCGCAAAATTTCAATATGTCGATGACAAAAATATGTCTAGCGCTTCGTCACTTCTTCGCCATTGTCATGTCTTTTCTATGCTCGCGCTTTCTTTGTCATCACGTCTTCGCCATCATCACATCACTGAAAGTCAATCCGAATCAAGTTATCGTCATCGGCAAGCATTCGCCCTGATCACAGCTTCGCCTTTGTTATGTCTTCTTCATCATCAACGTCTTCGCCATCGATACATCTTTCCCTTGGTCATTATTAAATCCTTGTTTTTTTCGATGTTTTTCTCCATTCTTTCCATTTTTCTCCATTCTCATTTCACTAAGTCCATAATCCGTTTCAATGAATGTTCCGCATATCTGAGTAAACATTTTTTAAATAGAACTTAATTTTTAATTTTTACTGCTGTAGAAGTCTAAATACCACGTACATCAGTGTACGCAGATATAAACTGACACAAGCTGCGAGTCCCTCCCGTATTCCAAATTCGCCTTTCGCCTCGAATTCCCTCCGCCCCTTTTCGCACCAAAGAGACGACCAAATTTGCGGCCGGCCGCTCAGAAAAATGTCTGCCGCTAAAAGATACCCGAGCTGAGGAAGGGCCGAGTTTTCGCGCCGTCGTAAACCGCGACGTGGAACAAGGATAGCTCGAAGGCGTGAAGGATTTACTCTCTCTGGCAGCAGATAAAAAGGTCTTTCGCGCAGCGATACGGATTTTATGAGATTCGGTGCTCCCTCTCGATTTTTGCTCATTAGGGGAATAAAAGGGAAAATTCTCCCTGGAGTTAAGCCGAAGATCTTGGACCTACGTTAAGTACGGAAAGCTAATTCCACAAATGAAACAGTTCGCTCGGTGTAAGAAAGAAACTTCAGGGAATTTGTGTGTTGCCGTCACGGTACTTGTAGGTGCAAAACTTCTCGCAGACCCCCCCACCGCTTCAGAGTCAGAGGTTACACAGGACCTCCCTCTGCGTATTACCCTAGACGTAGCTAGGTAATCAGTTTTGGCTACCCACTCCAAGAGCCGAATAATCAGACAGTCACTTCGAGGAAGAAGAAGTCCGATTTACGCCACAGTTTGGCTCGCCTTCGTGATCCGACATAGGATCATTATATCACCGGTCTAGGATTACCTTCTCATTCAGTAACCTCGGACGGCCAGACTAAGTGCGATTTTCATCACCAAAAGAAGATATTCACCGTCATTCTCAAAATACTTACGAACTCAAAGGTATCGTTAAAGTGAATTATCCCCTCCCCTAACTTCACCAGTTTATTGGTTAACTAGAATTCCCATCCCGAGCCCCTAACTTCGAGTATTATAAGTGATTAATTCAGTGCTTAATTCAATAATATTATTCCATTCATTCTTTCGGGTGCCATTAAGACGCAAGCATCCTAGTGAGTAATTTTCAAGTGTAATCCCACGACATTATGTAGACTTACTTATTCAGTGCAAAGATTAATTCTATTTATATACACTATTTCATACTTCTAATTCATGTATATTGAAGATTATTTTTGTATATGTGTGTTTAACTATTTTGGACGATCCTTTGGTAATTAATAACCAATCCACTCGGCTTAAATCTCAATATTACACAAGTCCACCCATGACTTGCTTTTACTGAGTGAGGACACACTCAGGGGATCAGTAATAAAATATATGTCTAGAAAGTGGGACTGGGATTACCCACTCACTAAACCACGACAGCTGCAGTGCGCAATTCCCGACAATATAATGTTGATAACACAAAATAAGAGTGTTAATTTAATGTTCAACCGCTGCAAACATTTCCTTTCAGCCAAACCAATTATCAAAAGTTACCATCTTAGAGACGACTTCATTTTGGGCACCTAGCTAAGCCAGCAAACAAAAATAGCCGTTCCACTGGTTGAGATTATACTTCTTGAAGATCTTTATAGCAGAATATCTATCTAAAACTTAGAGTGCTTTCCCGGTGTCCTGCAAATAATTGAGTACCTCCAAATCTTCTATGATGTCAAGAGCAAAGAATGAGACTTCCATAGTTTAGAAGAAATCGTCTTTAGAAGATAAGTCTTAGTTCACCAAACTATTACCACTGCTGGGAATATTATAAGTTCTTACCGCCATTTGTAGCTTGTCATTTGCTTGAGACTTGATTGCTTCATGCGCGCCACAATTACGCCATTGCAACATTGATATCCATCTAAGTTTGAAATACGGATAAAATACTGAAGCCAAAATGGCAACCGTTACTTCGGTGCTCAACGACAGAAAATCTGGCATTGAAGCCAGAGACGATTGCTGCAAGTAATGGCATGCAGTGTCTTAATCGCAGGTCGTTTAGTTGGAAAGGGTCTATTGTTGCGAGGGCATTTTGAGTGACTAGGAGTGTTGGAAGAAGACAACTGTAGTAGCATTCTTTTCCTGCAAATATTTTTAAATTTATTGTTTTTGGTGATAGGTAGATTCAGTTCTTCAAGTGGTACATTCACGTCGTTCTAATGTTTATATATTTGGCTTAATGACTCGTACAGTGAATTTTATCCGGTGACGCATGGGTGAACTAATATATTTTATACATCTCTCTCATGCTGCACTAATTTATTTATGCTGACTTGGGTTTACCATCAATATTTTAGAGCACCGAAATTTCATCATGATCTTCATCTGTATCATCTTCATCAATATCGTCAGTACGATTCTGAAAACGAACACCAAATATTTTAAAGCATTTAACAATATTCGATGCATTGTTGGAGACTGGAGATACAACGTTTTTAATAAGATCCTATGCAATATTCAAGCAAATTGATCAAAGCTATTTGTTCCACGAAATCTTCAGCATGCCAGTTTAGCTGATCTTTGCGACAAGTCATTACTGATGTGTAATCTATAAAAATATAAAATCAATGTTTGTATGAGCATTATTTAAGCTTAATTTAATAATACTAGTTTGACTCACACCAGCCAAACTGCGCCACAAAACATTGAAAAAGAACTATGGATAAAAAGAAGATAATTAAATGATGATTCGCCAATCATACCACCACATTAAAGACTTATCACATAAAAGCAAAATGTGAGAATCGATATTCACAGCAAAACGAATGAGAAACACATGTTCATTAATTAAAATTATAATAATATTATATTATAAGGCTATCAAACTATCAGTCTATCAGTGATATACTGATAGTATAATAGACTTATAGTCAATTTATCACATATAAAAATATAACAATAAATTGATAACATACCCAATGCGCAGTGGCTGTCATGAAACTGCGGTAATTAGATGAATTTCTGTCGCATGTAAAATATGTACATGGTCAACTGCTGCTAGTTTCTCTTGTATGTCATCCTTCATTGTACTGGATTTTGTTAGAAGAAATCTAGCTAAGGTGTCTAGATGGCACTTGAACAGCCGGGGTGAGGTCTGAATAATATATTTGAAAATTTAAAAAATTAAAATAGATTAGCAATGGAAAAAAACAAAATTGTTAGCTAAGTTAGCAACACTCAAATGATCGTATAAATAAGATAAATACTCATTTTGGTCAAAGATATGCTATGGAAAATGTAGCAAAGTATTTAGCTAAACGAGGAATCGCAAAATGTTCATACAAATAATGTGATTAACTGTTTTAATCAGATATTAGCCATGGAGAAATATCAACATATTTGAGTTATACTCACATAAAAGAAGATATTTCAATTCATATTATTCAACTAGGCTCGATGGTCGGAGCCATCAGCCACAAGGGATAGAATTTTCTTTTCAGGTTATCCTTGCAAATTAATGGTCCTAGATTTGCTTGGAAATGGGGAATAGGCTTAATGTTGACTGGGTGGCAATTTTTGTACAGCCAGCATTGCTTCCGCTTGCATCTTTTTTCTTAGCTGGATGCTTGCGAGATTTCTTTTCCGATTCAAATTTACACAAAAGATCCGAATGTAGTTTCTACACAAAAGAATAAATTAACATGCGTCGAGACTTTTAAACACCGTAAAGTATTTATCAGAGTATCAAAATTCTAGTTGAAAATTAATACTTAAAACAACTAAAATTTGTTATCTTTAATTCCAATTAATTTCACCATAATAAGTGCATTTTTATTCTATATTCAATTGAAAGCGAATTTCGTCCTTCAGTAAATAAATACGATAAATTACAGACATGGATCAGACAGAGAGAAAGACAGATACACTTGGCGTTTTATTATAGATGGATACCGGCAGCTTTTGATGTAGTTACTAGTTCATAATCTATTAATATCTGAAAATGTAGCATCAGTCTCGTATGGCACCAGTTAAGTAAAATATGACTTGAACCAATGTGTTAATGTTGCTACTTAATAATTAGTTACTAGGTAGATATAATCCTGAAGTTTCACATAAGATTACATGTTCAGTCGAGGCCAGCAGACAGAATTGTAGTCTTCTTTGTACAGACCATACAAATAACTAATACTGTTTCCAGTTTTTTCGACACTTTGGAGATATTTTCCGTTCAATAGCACAAATTGATCCTTATTACCTATATTGGTATCTAAGTGTATATATCTCTCAAAATAGCGCGAGAGAATGATGAAAATGAATCCATTAAACCACATTGAAAGAGAAAACGGAATAATTTTTCATTGCAGTAATATTTTTATTACCTTTTTTTCGAAAAAATCCGTGCATAGTGCACTAAAGGCATACTTTTAACTGTGATCAAAGCGGTGCTCGCTGCCTCAGTGTGACTGGTTTGAATCGCTTCCCTGCACGGATTTTTTCTAAAAAAAGGTAATAAAAACATTACTGCAAGGAAAAATTATTCCGTTTTCTCTTTCAATGTGGTTTAATGGATTCATTGGTATCTAAATATATTGCATACTGTTTTAGTGTGACAACCTATATATTTGGTTGCCTTGGAAGCCTGTTGAAGTTTTAAAATAACACTTAATATTTAAAATTTCAATCTATAAATAAAATAGGTTGAGAATTGATTTATTATGAATACAGAAAAACCTATAGGCTATATTTTATCCCTATATTATAGGCGAACATGCTATATTTTTCTAATATGTATAAAAAATTAAAATTTTATCTAAATTCTTTCATTAATAACGTTAACTACGTATATTCATTATTTGACGCATATAAAATGTACATAATATTCAATTATATTAATAAATAACTATAGGTGCATTATGCTCTATCCAGGCAGAAAACATAAACAGTCTATGTTAGGCAGAGTTACTACCAGATGCCGACAAATGGCATTGGCATGGCTGCATATTTAAGAATCTGAAAGTAAAGTGATCTTGAGGTCTAAAGTGATCATCAAGATCAAACGGACAAAAATAAATTGATCTTTATTTAAGATCACCAATAATAAAAAGTGATCTTTAAGATCAAATGACAAAAAAAATGCCATTCGCATGGTTGCATATTTAAGAATCTGAAAATAAATTGATGTTGAGGTCTAAAATGATCATCAAGATCAAAAAATTAAATTGATCTTTATTCAAGATCACGAATAATAAAAGTGATCTTCTAGATCAAGATCGTGCCCATCTGTGTCTTGTAGTTACTAAAGGGTGTTGATCTAGAGCAGGGCTTAGCAACTTGAGTAGTAGCGCCCACTTCTTGATGATTTGTATAATTAGGTGGCTTGTACACACTTTTGTCATCCAATACAAACTCACTCCCAAGAGACCAAGAAATCATATCTATATTTAATTCTTCATAGTGTACGAACCTCGTAAATTAGGTTCTTTTGCTCCCATCAATGAGTGATATTTGCTCATTTAGCTGGCGTCATTTCACTTTCACTCTCAGTTACTCTTTCGTCTCGTTTAAAAAGTGCTTTTTGTTTAATTAGCTTGATTTATTTTGTAAAAGGTTAAAGCACTTTCTATTCAAACTTTGGAACCGAAGAAAAAATATTCCCGTTTGTATTCACAAGAAGATTTAGGCTTTATTGAATCGCCTGTAGATAATTTAATGCCAATGTATTTATTATGGCATAAATCTTTTTCAAATGAAGCGACGAAGCTATTTTGATTAGTGGAACTTTTTAACACAAAACATCCAGACAAGAAAAATAAGCCAATAGAATTTTTTCGTAACATTGCTGCGAAATTTCGCAAAAATATGTAAAACAATAACTTCTATATTTCAAAGGTCTATTGACAAGAACAAAAATGGGATTATTGCTACTTACCGTATTTCATATCTTTTTGCGAAAAGTGGCAGTGCACATACTATTAGGGTGAAAAGTTATTAATACCGTGCTTTCAAGAGCTAGGACCAACACTGATGCATCAGGACTCAAAAAGTTCCTGAAAAAATTACTACTTAGTAATAAATAGTAAGTCGACACATTGTTGAAATGGGTTATGATGTTGAAAATTAATTTTTATTTATACTTGAAACAATATAATCTTTTTTGAAAATAGATGAAACTACAATTACTGATAATGATGCATTGCCAATGACATAAATATGTTGGGTAATTTGATGATAATAATATATGTATATAATTCAAGAAGAGATGCTCTTTACTGATAAGCCTATTAGAGATACATAATGAAGATCAATTTTTGCCACGGTAAAATCATAATTCGTAAAGAATAACATCTCACTAACAAACATTATGGCCTGCGAGACAGACGAGGCTCCATCTATGGTGGGCTGTTATCGGGGCTTTATAGCTCATTTTAAAAGGGAAGCCCCTAACGTTCCGTGTAGACAACGTCTTGTTGCTAAAAATTCAGCCCATGTCTGTACTCATAATTGAATATTGATGTAAATGCCATTAACCAGATCAAAGCAAATGCTAGAAATGATCAAATGTTTCGGCAGTTATGTCAGGATTATGATGAAGAACATGTTCGATTACTATTTCACACAACAGCTAGGTAGCTTTAAAAAGTTCAATGCTTGATACGTTTTGTGAGTTATATAAGAATGTACTCCAGTTTTTGGAAAATTAAAAAAAAAATAGTTTATGCCATCAAGTAAGAAAATTAAAAATTTCATTTAATTGACCGACATATTAACAAAGTTGATTGATGTTAACTTGCATCTTCAATGAAAAATTATGACACTAATTGAGTGTAAAAAGGTAGTCTGCGTATTCATCTACAAATTCAATTTATTAAAAAAACAAAAACACATTATACTTACAAAGGGACCTACATTAGTTTCCAGGATTGTTCTCAATTAAAAGTGAGCTTACAAAAGCCGCCTTGGATATATTTAGTAATCATTTTAATATATTACAATGAGACATAGAAAATCGCTTTGAAGATATCATCAACCTTGAAGTTGACTCATGGAGGGAAATGCCGTTTAACACAGACGTGAGTAATGTTGAAAGCACCTGCAGGATAAACTGTTGCAATTAAACTATGATGCTGAATCGAAATCAAATTTTAACGAAGGTGGTTGCCCACAACGTTGGCAGAACAAGAAAATGCCCCAACCCTATCCAAATCTATGGAACAAGATTTCCTCACTTTTTATGGCATTTCGTACTTTATACTTAGTCGAAAGTGGGTTCAGCATCGTGAATTATATTCTTACCAGGTTAAGAAATTACTTGAAAATAGTAGGAAAAGTAAACCTTTAATTTCTTTCAAAAACTAGACGTAACATTAACGCTGTATTTAATAAGCCTCAACTTCAAAGATCACATTTAAAATAAGTTAACATTGTTTCAGGACCCTTTGTATGTGGAGATTTATAATTTCAACCGGAAGTAGGCGTACAGCTTCCTATTTAAAAAAAATCGAAAAGGTGGGAGATAAATTAACAAAGGTTTCCAAGCTCTGATTTAGAGATTACCATTTGGTATTCTTGCTGATCAATGAAATAGAATAATTATTTCTTATTGTCTATAATTTAATCTATCCATCTCCTCTTTCGCAGTATCCGTGACACCACGCTGCCGCAAGACTGGGTGATGTTAAGATTGTTTTAAGCTGCCATCCTATACATGTAGTGATTGCGGAAAATACCACCCTGATGAGAGCGCCAAGAGTCCGCGAAGAATGGGCGAACAGTCCTGTGTTTCCTTCTCCACATTTACAACCTAGCACGAATCAGGTCAGCCTTTCGACCTGACTGGCAAAGCAGACTGGAGGTGACCGATGAGAGCCTAATGTTACGGTGGGCATCGCTTTTTCTCATGGCCTTACCACCCAATGCATCGATGGTTTCATGTCGCTTTCAAATCGGACAAGCGGGACGCAGCACCATCTGATGGGGCGTTCTTGTCATCCATAATGTGAAAACTGCGAGATTCCACAGACTGCCAGTCACATTCTAGTAGAATTTCGGTTTCCGCGGGATCTCAGCGTGCGTTACATGTCCTGGTATCTGGAATTGCTGGGTCACTATTGTTTTTCCTTTGTACTCAAGACTGATACATGCAATCACGACTGTGGGATAGTTGAATTTTTGGAGGAGGCTGGCCTCTCACATTGTATATAGGTTGTTGGATATGGTTGCATGCTTTGATGCTTAGAGGAGGGGGGCCCCTGTTAACGCCGAGGCATGTTTATTCTTTTCGTGTTCGTGGGCGTTTTTGCGGTGTTTTTGTTATTTTTGTTGTTTTATTAATGTAGCTTATTAAAATAGGCTAATATTAACTTGGCGACTTATGGCCTCGGTGGCAGTCTGTAATGTAATTTTGGTTATTAAGAGGAGAAAATTAGATTTTTTTGTGGTGCCTTAATAAATTGCTTAAACGGTATTGCTTCTGCATATAATAGAAGCAAGTTAATACTCGTATATGTAAGCAGCAATGACTATTTTGAGAGAGGAAGCAAACACATATATTAAAAAAAGTAATTTGAGCGTTAAAATAGCAAAAACATTCTGAGCTAACATTTTGTAAAAACATATGCAGATAAGACCATGTTTTTTTATAGATTCATTAGTGTTTAATTAAAGCCACTGCATCAAAGCAAAGGGCTCTTTACATTCAGCTTCATCAACCCATTTTTATCTTTTATCAGATTAAAGATAGGATTCATTCGCCAAGAGTGTATATAAATACATCCTAAAAAAATCCATCAAAAGCGGCTTATATTTCCTGCTATTTCTATTTAAAACACGAGATTTAGATATGATACTAAAAAGCATGAGGATACATGTCGATGAGAAATGTCAGAATTTATAGTTTAGTGCCAAAAGCCATTGGATAGCTGTATGTAAAGGTAAGGGCGAGAAGTACCACTTTATGGTGACATCATGGAAATTTCTATAACTGACTAAGTTGTAGTTTAACATATATGTGTCACCGTGGACACAATGAGGCTGCTCATGGCAAAGCGACCTGAAGTATAGAAGTTTAAAGAGGTCATGGTTTTGGATGCCAGACGTTTGAAAAGCTCCATCTCTAAAACTCTGAAGATATTCAACATCCTTGGATCTACGGTGACCAGTGGTAACGAGAATTTCTCATGGAAAGAATTACCATGGTGAACACAGTGTCTGACTGCGGTTGCTCAATGATCGTGAACAGTGGTGTCTGGTAGGTAAGAATATTACATGGTAACAGACAAGCAATACTAGCTCAAATCCTATCCACATTCATGCAAGAAGTACAAAACGTATATCCACTAGGGCAGGACATTTTTCTTTACTTTCCATGGGATATGGTAGCAGAAAGCGTTACAGCTGATCTCGTGACATCGTACTAGCTGGACTTTTTAGAACTGGTAACATGTCGTGTGGTCCAATAAGTCGCAACAACAGTTGTTTCGGACTGGCACAAACCCCATGGAATCATAGACCCTAGTTGTCAACTAGGAACTGCATGCTGGTAGTGGTTCCATACTGGTGCTGGTTGTAATCATGTGACATGGATTGGTTCCATCCATGCGCTTAAACACGTCCATGGTCGGTGACTGCTTCCTTGCACTGCTCGGTGAATATTTGCATACATCCATAGACTTGATTTAGGCCAGGAACGATGGAATGTTCCAGCAGGATAATGCATCAGGTCCTAGTTGCCCGGTATTGGTTCGAGGAGCATTTTGAAGAGTTAAACGAATAGTGTCTCCACCCCAATCACCCGACATGAACTTAATTAAACATTTATTGGGCATGGTGGGCAAGTCTATTTACACACAAGATCCGGAACCTTCAAATTGCAGAAAACTATCGAAACGGTTTAGGGTTAACATATTTTAAGAGGTATTCCGTTTATTATGTGGATTGCCGCCCTTCGGCGGGTTTTGAATGGATCCTGCATGATACTAAGGACCTATCTAATGACTTTTAGACTTAAGTGTATAAGTATTCATTTTTTTCTTCAAATTGCCCTCCCCCCAAAAAAAAGATAAAAAAGAAATGAGAAACGATTCAATACCAAAATATGGGAGCAGAGTGAGAAAAGAATTAGAAAATAAAGTCAAGAAACAAGATTTAATAAGGTAAGAAAAACTTAGACTTTGAAGAGAAGTATATAGTTATATCTTACATTGCTTTAAAATTAATTTTATTGAGAATAGTTTAAAATATCATTTCTTTGAAAACATAATCTGTAATGGCAGCAGATATTTGAAATTTGTAAAGACGAACTTATTATCATTCTATCCGGATGAAATAAATTACGGCTAAAATAAAAATACACAACCTATTGAAACGACCCAGAATGGAAAGAAATACCTATAAAAATGTGAGTAATTATTATATTTATGGACATGGCAAATCTTTAAAAGCGCACCCTTTATTATAAAAAGGTATGAATAAAATGTCAGCTAAAAGTTTTAGAAGTTAGCAACTATTTTCAAGGTAAAAATCATTTAGTGGTACAAATTCGATTGTTACGCTTTCGTGAGATTCAAGCATCTATGGTAAATTTTTACATTGAGTGTTATTTTAAAATAACAAACGAGTTTATTGTTGAAACTTTGTTCATATATAAATCTTTCAAACGCATCATGATGTGTTAATAGTGATTCAGTCTGCATTTTCTAAACCCATTTTCAAAATCGTGTTTGAATGCTAAATTTCATGAGACGGGCAACAACCTCAATCAAAAGGGACGAGACCAGTTATGGCTGATAGCCACCTAAGTTCTCGCGGTGTCGTCTCTTTGCCCCAGAAAAGCCTATTGAGAATTAAGTCGTGTTCATTTTAACGCGAAGGCTTATTTTCAACTAGGTGGCTCTCTCAGGGGTTGAGCTTGAGTGATTGTGATTATGTTTTTCAACCAGGTTGTGGAAAAGGCAGTTTTTCGTGACATTTACTAGTTAATTACGCTCTTAGAGGAAAATGAAATAAAATATAGTGCAACCGGGTATACTACTAAAACAAAGATTTCCATATTGAGAAACGTTTATAGAAGGTCCTCAAAGTTAATAGCGGTACTAAACCTTCTTGTGGTAGGCTTTGGCGCAGATGGAGGTTCGTTTGACCGAGGCTCAAGATTAGGTAGCCTGCGTTTAAAGGATCTATGCAGATTACCTGTGACAAGGAAATCACAGACGAATGAATCTCGGACTCTTATTAGGGTGTAGAGCTCGGGTAGCCTTGGGGGTAAGAATGATTCAAGACTAGCGTGTAGTGTGTTTAAGTGGGCCTATTACTACAAGGCGTCTCTCTCACTAGCGGAATGATTGATTCTCTTACTTTCTGTCCTTCTCACTGACTCGAATCTGTGAGTTTAGTAGTATTTATTTGTGTCAGAGACAATGGGTGTGGCCTATTATTATCCACCGATGTTGTTTGGGTGGAGCCTTTTTTACTCCTTGTTACTAGTAATGTGTATCTAACGAGATAGAGATTTTGTTTCTGGTCAAAATACCAAAGAGGGGACTAAGATTCACAGTCCCTTGCTTGCAAACAATGGATGGCTAACTAAACAATGGCCTCTGCTATCGTGTTTTCAGTCCTCCACCTGCACCCCAAGCTTTGTTTAAACAGCTGACCTTCTATCGCAGCCTTGGGAACCACATACGTATGGTTGTGTGCATGTGCATATGCTTACTGCCGTTTCAAATTCATTCTTCTCACCTCGAGCAAAATACGTATATTATTTACATTCATGTTTTCTTAACTCATGTCTATTTCTATATAAGTGTTTCACTCTATTCTAGATGGGTTCATTATTACATGACATATTATCCGAGTAATTATTGCGTCTGCCCAATTTCAGGATTTTATAGAGCCAACGGGGTGCTTATTTGTGAGGGTTCCTGTTGGGTCTACTCCACCTTGCAATTTGAGTGCTATACGTTTAGGCTAGCGCTTGATAACCGTCGACTAGCGGAATTATGTACGGCGGAACGGGTGTTTTCTTTCGACCCCTACCGAATATTTTATAGTAAGAACGATCTCTACCAAAGTGATGGGGTGCACCTTTCCTTTAAAGGAAAGACTGTACTCTCCAACCTGATACAAGATGCCGTTGAGCGGACTGAAATGACGGTCCGGCCTAGAGTGAGGGAGGATGTGCGCCAGTACGCCAAAGTGAGTCCTGGAACGACCTTCGCGAAGGTCGCTCGAAAGGGTGCCACCACACCACCAAAAGAGAACAGAGAGACAAGTAAGACGGGGAACGGAAGAGCATAAGGAGTCCTACAGTCGGGGTGACTCCCTCAAAAGTTCTTCTGTTTAATTCAAAGGTCTATCAGAAACAAGTTTCTTGAACTTCGTGGCCTGGTAGTGACGGGAGAACCAGAGATGGTGGACATTACAGAGTCGTGGATAAAACTTCAAACCAAGATTTTAAAGGCTAATTCACGATTCCAGGTTACCGACTCTTCCTAAAAGATAGGCCTGACAGAGAGGGTGGCGGTGTGATGTTGTATGTCAAGGATACATTCAATTCGACAAAATGCAACATCGTATCCCACCACGAGCTCCTAGGTGTAGACGTAGAAATAGGTCCTGCCAAATATAGGATCCTGGTGATTTATAGGCTTCCTGCCAAACTCGTTGAAAAGGACAAAGATATGTACCTGTTACTAGGAGAACTTGTCAAGGACAGAGTGCGTATCGTCATGGGGGATTTCAACACATAAGTTGATTCGTAAACCAGAGAACCCTGTGGCGAGAACGCGTTACTCCTGGAATTCGCGGGCAACGAGTTCCTGACTAAATAGGTGAGAGAGCTGACGAGAGACAACAATACCCTCGACTTGGTTTTCACCTCTGAGGATGACATCGTTGAGGATCTCTTGGTAGGTGAAAAGCTCAGTGGCTGTGATCACCGACTAGTAAGATTTATAGTCAAGGTCCCCAAGGTAGAGTCTGCGACTAGCTAATCGAGGAAACTTGATTTAAGAAGAGCCGACTTTGCTGGTCTTTGTGCTGGCTTGACTGATGCTAGGCTAGAAGTGTGCGAGGATGCTGAAGATTCGTGGAATAAATTCAAAACTACGTTCATGAGTCTTCAATCACGTTTCATCCCTTCGAAAAGCCTTAGTCGGTTTTCCGTTCAACCAAAGTGGTTTAATCGAGATATTGGTCAACTGCTAAGAAAGATTTTTGGAGACTTTAACGAGTACCGTAGGCTAGCTAGGAGGGTAAAGTCCAGCATAAGGGCGGCTAAGCGGTCTGAGGAACTGTGAGTGGCGAAACTCTGTAAAAAGAATCCCGAAGGAGTTCTTTGGATATGTAAACAGCCGTAAACCAATCCGTCGAATGATTGGCCTTTTAAGGAATGAGGAGGGGACATTAAAGCACTTAGATGCAGAAAATGCTAACCTCCTCATTCACTACTTCTCTTCAGTGTTTACTAAAGAGTGTGGTTCTATCCCCCAACCAACGGATTCCTAGTCGGAGGGAAAAGCTGGCGGATATGGACTTCACCGAAGGAGAAATAGTAAAGAAGATCCCTGACCTAAAGACGAATAAGTCACCTGGTCCGGATGGGTTTCAACCTAAAGTGTTGAAAGAAGTGCGCGATCAAGTGTCACGACACCTGAGCGCAATCTTCTACATGTCAATCCAGACCGAATGCGTTTTTAGAGACTGGCGTGAAGCGGAGGTGACTCCTATCTTCCAGAAAGGAGACCATAGCCAACAGTCGAACTAACGACCTATCAGTCTGACCTCAATAGTCGGTAAACTCATGGAAAGCATCATGGTGGACAAAATGGCGTCGCATTTAGAGTCAAACCTGCTACTAAGGAGTTCCCAGCACGGCTTCCGAAGGCAACGCTAATGCCTGACGAACTTTGTGGAATTCTTCCACTTCGTATTCAGTGAGCACGATCGGGACAAGGCGGTAGATGTGGTCTATTTAGATTTTCAGAAAGCTTTTGATAAGGTACCACACCACCACCTTCTCCGGAAAGTGCGAACGCTCGGCATAGACGGAAAAGTAGCAGGCTGGATAGAGAACTGGCTAAGTGGCAGACCGCAACGGGTGATGCTGAATGGACAGACTTCTGAGTGGGTGCCAGTTACTAGCGGGGTGCTTCAAGGTTCTGTCCTGGGACCACTACTATTCATAATCTACTTCAACGACATGGACGGTGACATGGTTACCAAGATTTCTAAATTTGCCGACGATATCAAGCTTGGTATGAACGTTGCAAAGGATGGAAATATTGCCCGCTCGCAGGAAGATCTTGGGAAGATTGGGAAGTGATCGGACACGTGGCAAATGCCTTTTAACGTGAACAAATGCAAAGTGATGCATATCGGCCACCAAAACCCCCAATCTTATTATATCCTTAAAGGCACTGCTCTTGAATCTACCGACACTGAGAAGTACTTGGGTGTAACTATAACTAGTGATCTCAAGTTCTCGAGGCAGTGTATTGAGGCGGAGAAGAAAGCCTAAAGGATGCTAGGTTATATAAGGCTACAGTTTGGATATCGGAACAAGGAAATAGTACTCTGTTTATACAATTCACTTGTCCGACCGCACCTGTAGTATGCCGTACAATTTTGGAGTCCTTCCTTTCGAAAGGACATCGCGAGATTGGAATGCGTGCAAGCCAGGGCAACCAAACTGATTTCCTCTATCAGACCTAAAAGTTACGAATATAGATTAAGGGAATTAGATCTGTTCTCGTCAGAAACCCGTAAACTGCCTGGTCAGCTTATCTAATTTTCAAAATACTTTGAGGGTTCGACAATGTTAACTACAGGGTTATTTCAGCCTTAATGAGAGCAGATCAAGAAATCACGGCTTCAAACTTGAGCTGAAGCGTTACCGACGCGATCTGTGTGGGAAATTTTTCACCTACAGTACCTGCGGTAGCTGGAACGCACTTCCGATGGAGGTTGTCAACAGAAATTCTGTTGACCAGTTCAAGACAAGACTAGACAAAGTCTTAAAAAGTAGCCGTTTAGGGACGATGTAAGGCAATTGAGCGGGGATATGCCCGCTAAGGAAATTAATTGAGACAAAATGCAACCCACGATTATATCACAAAGCTAAACGATTTTCTAAAAAAAGAAATAATATTATTGCTATCTTGTATTAAACCAATTCATATTTGTTTAAATTTGTTAATGTATTATAAATAAAATTTTTTGATTATCTAAAGTTATAATATTTATTCTGATTTACATTCTATAATAATATATGAATATATATCAGTATGGGAACAATCCTTCCGATTACAGAAGTTAAGCTTCATCCCTGAATCACTTTATTTTATATTAAAATGATGGATATCCCTGGAAGAACATGTAGGAAGGTCTTCATTCCAACTTGTCAAAATTTAATCAGAAATTTTAAATGAAAAATAAAGTTGGGATCATTTTGAGCTATAAAATACTTAATAGACCTGCCTTCTGGGGCTTTGGAGAAGCATCTTATCTATGCATGGTGAAATAAAATCTCATATCAGAACTATGTTAATTTTGACTATTTTTGATGTAACATAGTGTGTAATGTTAATGTTTGATGGCATTTTAATATCTACTTAGTTTTTGTCTTTCTTCCATTTCGTTATAGAACTCTTGACTACAAAAAGATCGCTGTTTTTTCTCAATATTACCCTTTGACAGCTTTGAACAAAGTCATTTAGGGTGAGAGGGGGTATTTTTTTAATTAATTTTATCGGAACTCTCATCCGATTGTTAAATTTCCCCAAATAGCTTCTCAAACCATAATACTCGTATATAAGACACCATCTTTATTTATTGGTTGCAGCAGGCTTACATCATACTGTACTGTTGGTTGCGAAGTAATCATAATCAAGTCCGGTAACCTCTGAAGGTAATTTAGTTAATTTCATAAGACGATTCATTACTCCTATTAATATTTGCTCTTTTGTCGAAATTGGCGTTTTGATTTAATAATATTTTACTTTGTTTTAGACAATGAATTTTAAAAAAAATAAATCCTCTTTTCTAGACATTGGTGCCAAAATGTTACAGTATCTTTTCTATTGATGAAATATTCAGTATAGATCATAAGTGATAAATAAACTTAAGTTGTTCTGGTTAGATCTCCTGATGTTTTTTAACTGATATTACAGAAAATCGACCCAGCAAAGACCTTAAGAACCACTTACGCTATTTAAAGAGAAAGGAGGAAGTAAAAAGCGAGAGGCGAAGGATTGGAAAAAGGAATAGAGGATATGTAAACGGAATTAGTTTGAAAACATTTTTAAGACATTTTAAAGGAATGTTTATCTCGTCTATTCTTGAACATATTTACTTAAGTGTTTTTAACTACAGGACTTGGTAAAGTCTTCCATTTTTGTGTTAATTTATAAGAAAAAAAAAATTGCTCTACCGTAGTATTAAGTCTTTTGTTCACTACCTTAAAACCATTATTTCCAGTAACCGCTTGATTATCTATCTTAAATAGAGATTCATAGTTTAAATTAGTGAAAACGTTTAATACTTTAAAAACCAATATGCTTACGCGTAGGTGTCTAGCTCTCCTCTAGTGTAAGTATATTTAGATTCCTCAGTCTCTCTTCATTCGATTTATTTCTAAGCTCTGGAATTAATTTCGTCACTCGTCGTTGGACAAGTTCTAATTTTATAATTTTCTTTTTGACTCTATGAAGTCCAGAATTGTTCAACATTCTTCAAATGAGATCTTAAGGGCACTTTATATAAAGGTATAATATCTTTGTATTTAAGTTCCAAGTGTTTAGATATGTATTCTAGAATCCTATTTCTTTTTTGAGAAGCTCCACTGCATTGCTTTAAATAGTTTAGATTAATCCATTTCAGTACGCTACCTTTTATTCCATGCACTTCTACCTTCAAGAGTTTTCCATGCGGAACGGTGTCTATTGATCGATCATGTCAAAAGACGTGTTGTGAGTCATTTATTAAATTATTTATCTCCACATGTGCTCAAACTTATCGCTAACAAGGACCTCCAAAAGTTCACCAACCACCGAAGTATGGATCAGGTATGTTGTTTTTATAAATTGGAATTATATTTTCTTCTTTAAATTACCTAGGAACTATTAGATTTCTGGAAAATTCTAGCGAAACGGAGAAAAGAACAACACAACATTTCAAGCAATGTATATCATTGTTTTATAATGCAGAAGCTGATGCGCAAGATTTCCTAATTCATCTTAACATTCTTGGTAAGGAGGAAGGAGGGGGGGGGGTAAATTCACATAGATAATTATCGGTGTTCTATGCAGAAATTTGTTCCTCGAGGCCTTGACTGAATCCTCAGTGTCCTGAATTTTAGAGAAATAAACTTTGTTCTAGCAATAATTTCCAACCGTGATTTGTAATCTCTGATTTCGGGATTTTTTCTTGTTTCTTTTTTCTTCTTCCTACTCTTTTCCATAGCATATTTAATGCATCCAGTGGTGAAGAGTGTCTCCACCCATTGGATTTCACATTTTAAAATGGGAAGAGTTGTACAATATACATATATACTATCCCTCCCTATTACGTTGAATTTCAAAATGCCCAAATTCTCCATTATGATTACATGAAAGAGCCAACGAAGGGATAATATTGTTTAACGAACGTCTTGTTTAAATTTTGCTTATCTAGGTTATATAAGTTTTTTTAATATTAAACTTATTAAGAGTTTTGTGCGATATTATATATTTATTGTAAGTTTGATCTGAAAACTTCTGGATAAAGCTTAGGATCTCTCAGATTTTGATAATTGTCATGAACATATACTTTATACTAAACCTAAAGTCTCAGACCTAGAATACTACATATTTGCTTTGAGATTGTTAATATAAAATATAGAAAGGCAATTCTTTACTAATAAAACATAACAAGTTAAAAAAGCAGCAAAGACAAGGAAACAACAAAAGCATAAAGAAAACGGATCAATAGAAGAAACAACAGAAATGGATATTTATGCTATAACCCCGAAATTAGCCATGTAATAAATTGCTCTTGTATTAAGCTCTTTACTTCTAAGTCATTACATAGCTCACAATCCCTAGGAACAAAAATGACCCCCAAAACATCACAACTCAAGCAGAAAAAAAGGCAAAAAGGGATACTTCTATATCATTTACTCAGCTCCTCTGACTTAAGGAAAACGAAATTCGCTTTTTGAGGAAATTTACTTCTTTACTCAGCAAACCAGCGATCGTTACCATGGAATTAAGTGATCAAGCATCCTTTTACAGCCGTGCAACCTTTCCCACAAATTGATTTTGGTGTTTTTTTTGTGGCAAAAGCTTCTGCTATATATTTTCAAGAGGTTTTATTCCATTAGCACGAGGCTTTTCGTTGAGTTCCGGGAAATGGAAAAAGGAGTCTTACATGAGAAGTTTAAGTGGGTATTAAGTTGAATTTAAAGAAAAACAGATATGAAAAACACCATTCATGGATTTATCGAAAGGGAGCCATTAAAAAAAGAGGAGAAATTTAAAAAGCTAAACAAAATAATAGAGTGGCAAAATAATATGTACTCTTTATGTAAAAGAAAATATGAGACATGATTATGCATGATTAGTGTTGTGAGTTAATAATAAGCATCATAGGTCAGGTAGCAAAATGAAGTAGCAAGATAGTAAATAAGAGAATGTAAGAGCAGTATAATATATGACAGAATGAAACAGACGGATAATACGCGATAGAATGGAGTAACATAAAAATATACGATAAAATGTAATAGCAAAAATGCGTGAAACCGAATTGAGTAGCAGGATAACTTGTAACAGAATGTAGTAGTCGGTATAATACGCGAACGAATTACTGAAAATGCGATATATGACAAATACCCAATAAAACCTTCGACATTCTCTTCTGAGTACCGAGTTTGACCTAACTCGTGACCCCAAATTTAATCAACGGCACACGTTTACAAGGCCTCATATTCTTATGCAGGCCTCTTAAGGTATTTTTAAAATCTACCTCATTGCTAGCTAGCATCCCTCTAATCGTTTTCACTTCGAGTTTTAAATGTTTTACCTTTTTTTCGGATAGTATTTTATATTACCACTTACGCTGGACAATGTTATAGCTGAGTAAAAGTCAAAGATGATAAACTTTTGAAATTAAATTAGGCATATCTTACCATTTCGCGATCCTGAATGGGTGGAAATATGTGCTTATAATGTCAATATCGTATTGGACAGAGCCGTCTATTTAGATGGCTCGTTCTGGTCCATTAGATATCAGTGAATGCAATTTAACAGAACGATTTCATCCTAGATGGCATGGAAAACTGAAAAATTGAAAGCGTGGTAATTTCGGTGAAATGGACACCAGTAAATTTGTAGTCGCCGGTTGAGCCCACAGAAAAATAGTGGTGTTTGCTGTAAAGTGTGATCGTAAAACAAGCATGACTCACATCAAAGGCCGTGTAATCGCCTCAACACTGTCCAAATAGCACATTAGAACGTTCCTCTTTTGACAAAGTTATATGGTAGGAATCAAATAAAGAAAATGAAATGTGAAAAATATCAAAGAACAAGGGTAAATAAATGAAGAGGAAATATTATATGGACAAAGTGAAGAAGGCAAATATACTGTCCTAAACGCGGGGAATTAAGAGATAAAATAAAGTAAATAAAAATATAAACAAACGTAAAGTACTATCTTTCTTTACCCCCTATATATAGGATTGCAAATACTCATTTCTACACCAAAATATACAAATCAAAAATACCCCATTTGACAACCTTCCTGAGAGCAAACCATTGAGAAATAAAAAATAGTAGGACAATGAGAAGAGGAAGAGTAGATATGAGGTAAAGTGAATGAAGTGAGATTAAATGCAGCTTCCGAGAAAGGGTAAGGAGTGAGTTTCTATGCTATTGACTAAAAAGTGGTAACACCCACAGGCAGGCTATGAATATGCGACCGCGATAATTATGCCTGTGAAGTTCAGATTTATAAATGAAATAAAAATGTGTTTAGAAGAGATAGAAGAGAGAAGAAGAAACAGAGATTCATGAGTGACTTGGGATATGTGAGGAATAGAATTGGGAAAATTCTAATTGTTAATAGTTTATAAAGACGTGATTGATCATATAGATGATGGAAGTGTGGGTGGAATAACTTGAGCTTCGGGCAAAACTGGAGTTGATATAATTGATACAGTTTTGTAGGTTTGTGTGCTAAAGTACAGAACTGGGATCAGGAAAGAACCTAGAGTCCATTCTAGGACAGTCCTTGAGGTAAATAGTTTAATGGTAACTCAAGCTAGGGAATAAAATATATACACTTAATATATCTACATTGTTATGGTAGACACTTATCTATCAGTATATCTATTACGCACAAATTGTAATAAGCATATTAAAGTAATAGGGGGGAAATCCTTCTCTCCTGAAGCGCCACCTCTGCTAGTGCTCAATATAATAAGGACAGGAAAGCCAGAAAAAATAAGGAAAACACAAATGTACTCATGCACTACTAAGAATTCCAGCTGGTAAGGGGGGGCAGGGCACTTTTGTATATATACTCCATCCTAATATTATAAATTAATATTCATCTGTGCTCATGTTAGGTTACATTTACATGCAAATAATAGTCATCTAATCTGTTTTTAAATATACTAACCCCTGTACTTTCCACTATTTGGTCGGGTCGGGTAGGCTGTTCTACGTTTGGGTCATTTTACAGCTTATAAAGTTTTGTGCTATGCCACTATTGAGTTGCTTGTTAATTGATATATATATATATATATATATATTATATATATATATATATATATATATATATATATATATATATATATATATATATATATATATATATATATATACATATATATATATATATATATATATATATATATATATATATATATATATATATATATATATATATATATATATATATATATATATATATATATTGGAAGGAGGCAATTTTTTATGCAGGATTCATTAAAGTCGACAGCAACGACTGCATTGTTTACTTTTTTACTTTTGGCTGCAGATTTCATATAGTTTTCACTTTAGGTGAGAAAAAATGCTAGGAAGAGGCATAACTTTATTTGCCTAGACGTCTTTTGACCTAACAGTAGATTATCTTTGGGGCAGAATGGTAAACTTTAACTTTTAAAGTTAAAATGAAAATACATGGATTTGTTTAAAAATATGTTCGAGAACAAAATATTGCTGTTGGGTATAAACAAAAGGAGGAAAAGGTTTAAGATATTCTGGTTCCATGCGGGGGCGTTGCAGATACTGGCGGTGAGTCGTTGGGAGGATAGTCTGGCTGGAGCTATGTATTGATTGAAGGTCTGTGTTGAGAGATGATAACTGCCTCGGCCAGTCGTAGTCTTCGGCGGTCAGGATCACGGCGGATGATGGAGGTATTTTAGGTGGGCGTTTCTCTTGTAATTGACGTATGATGCGTTGCGGCATGTCGCTTGATAGCCCCGTCCTGGAGGTGTATCGTCAACTTGCGCTACAAGGTTGTAACCGAGGCAACAGTTCTTTTCTAGCCCCCGTTGTAAATTCAAGGGTCACAATCTTAAACAGGTCCAAAAGACCTGGGAGCGGGCCAAAATCATATCCCTTGGGAGAGAAGATCTACAGGCCTAAGACAGTTTTAATGCAAAACTAGAAAACCTGTTCATATTCTCAGGCGCAAGTGTAAAATTGTTTTTGCTGTGAATTTGGCTGCCTTGGTTGCAAAAACAAAACTCAAATTAATTTAAATCCCCTATGGAGATGAAGATCTCTGTGAAGGAACTTGCTTTGATTAAAGGTCAGAGAGAAATGGGTACTTATTTTTGTACACCACATCAGGTTTTCTTTCGACATTAACGTGAGTAAATTCGACAAGTCAATAAGCAAAAGCGGCAAGAAGGTGAAGGAAGAAAAGTTGCTTACTATAAGTAGGCCAATGTTTCAATGCCATCAGGTGAAATAGTTTTCCCTCCTGAAGAAAAGGAAGAACAAATAGCTGATGCTCAAGAAGAAAAGGATTGAATTTATGAAGTGACATTAAAAATAACAACCATATCGTCAATTTCCATTAAAAAGGAACCCGGGAATTATTTTTAGGGGGGCAAAACATCATAACTATTTGGCTGATTCTAACGAAATTTTAAAATCTTATATTGTATTTCATTCTCTTTCAAAAATATAATTGCCAAAGTCCTCCCAAGTTTATCCCGGGAATTATTTTGTTTTGACAATAACATCATAACTATTCGGCCGATTCTAACGAAATTTGAAACATTTAATGTGTTTACATTCTCTTTCAAATGTTAGAATGGCAAAGGTGATGCTCAATAGCTGATGCTCAAGATGAAAAGGATTGAATTTATAAAGAGACACTAAAAATAACAACCACATCTTCAACTTCCATTAAAAAGCAACCCGAGAATTATTTTTTTTATGAAAAAACATCATAACTATTGGTTTGATTCTAAAAAAATTTGAAAATCTTATATTGTTTTACATTCCCTTTCAAATAATATAATTGCCAAAGTCCTCTCAAGGATAGCCAGGGAATTATTTTGTTTCGGCAATAACATCATAACTATACGGCCGATTCTAACAAAATTTGAAACCCTTAATGCGTTTACATTCTCTTTAAAATATTAGAAGTGCTATGGTCCTCCCATGGTTACTCCGTGAATTATTGAAAGTTTTGAAGGTAGTCAGGTCAAAAATCAGAATAAGTGAGGGTACGCTACTTTTTGGTCAGCAGACCTTGTTTTTAAACAGCCCTGTTCTAGTAGTTGTCAAATAGATAAGTCAGAAATTGTTGCAGTACTTCTGTCAATACTGACACCGTTGAACCTGATAAATCATTCAAAAATATCACCATGTTTATCTACATAACGTAGAGCAGTAGAGAGTTGTAAAAAAAAGCTGAGATCAGATGTTTTATCTAACAAATTCGCCAAATACATGGACTCATTAAGATCATGTCTAATTTCTTTTAACAAATTAAACTAATAGATTGAATTAAGTCATTTTGAATAGCAGATGATGTATCTTTAAAAAGAGTGGCAGTTTTGAAATGATTCTTAATCATTAGATCAAATTCTCCCATACAAATCACTAACTCACTATAGTAAATTTTATTATCAGCGTTTACTTCCTTATTGTGACCCCGATATGCAAAACTCTTGAACACCTAAAAAGCATTTAATCTTAAATTAGCCCTTCAATATTTCTCTGTTCTTGCTGACTTCCTCTTTATGTCTAGAAATGTCAGCTGATTTTGTTTATCAAGCAATAAATCAATTCCTTTTAAGTTTGCAAATGTTTTCAAATCAACAAATGCGTTACTATGATTACTATGATAACTATACTTTACATGACGAGAAATATCAGTGTGTAAATGATTTAAATAGTCATATCCACGATCAACAGAGTTGCACACAGAATTTTCATTTGAAAATAACAAACACGAGCAACAATACAATATTTTAGTTGAATTATTGCTACCATGGAACTTCATCATACATCTTAGTGTTAAATTTCTCAGTAAATCCTTTGTTTTCTTTACTTAACTTCAAATTTAACATCCGTCTCACATTATTTACAATTAGCTTTTTCTCATCAATCGACTGTCATTATGGGCACAAAAATAAGTAAACTATAAACTGGGTTAAAAATTAGAAGGTTTGTATAACGGGCCCTCAGTGCCCTCACTCCTCCCCCCAAAATATCGAATGTCTAAGTCACTCAACCTACCGTCTGTGTGATTGCCAAATATCACCTGCTGCGTGACTTTTCAGGATGCAGCACTCTGTATTACATCACTAATTTAAATGATAAAAACAAAATTATACGATTTAATAAAATTGTTGTAGCTTAGAAAGATATATTTTTAATTTTTTATAATGTTTTGCAACATTAACTCATGTATTTTGGCAATAAATAACACTTTTTCTGTACTGAGACACAAACTTTGTAAGTGAATATCTCGGCTGGGATACTGGTGTACGCGACAAACAATCTTAGTGTATATGGCAATCAAGACCACTTTTCTATACTCAGATAATCTTTGCTGACTTGAAGACAGGCTACGGGAATTTATCCTTTGAACCTTCTGAAATAATGTTTGATTTCTTTGCAGTCTCAAAGACATACAATTTACACCATGTGACTCCGTGAAAACAAGACATGCAGTGCCTGCCTTGCATTCATGAAGGAATCGCCACATATATATACCAAGCTATGGCTTCGCCACTCCCTCCCATGGGAGGGAGCTTGCGCTTCGCTAATAAGATTAAAATTTAAAATCTAAAAAAAGCAACCATGGTTAAATTTTTATAAATTTTCTGAACTTCGCCAATTATAATAATTTGAAAAAGGAACTGAATTTTCCCCCTTTCAAAATATCACGTTGCTAAAATATAATTATAGAAGAAGATATATAAAAATAAATTTTCGGAACTTCACCATTTGTAATTCTTTGGATTTAAAAAAATTATCAAAATTTTGATACTTATTTATTTCTGAACTTCACAATTTTGTTTTTTGATATTATAAAAGAATTATTAGAAATAACTGATAAAAAACATGTCATAACCAAACTAAGATGAAATTATTATTCAAATAGTTAAAAAAATCCCCTTCCTAAATTATAGAGTTAGTGATGATTATGATGATAATTTTATATATATATATATATATATATATATATATATATATATATATATATATATATATATATATATATAGAGAGAGAGAGAGAGAGAGAGAGAGAGAGAGAGATAGAAAGAGAGAGAGTAGAGATATAGATAGAGATAGAATAGAACTGGTTTAGTGAGAAAGCTCACCTCTACCAATACCAGATTAAAAGAGTGAACTCTTACCGGAATCGTAAGAGGACCCTGGTTATTTAAAGAGGAAACAAGGTTAGTGAAAGTTGAAATGAATTTTTAGAACGCAAGTGTTGATTTTTTCAGGGTGTGTTTCTTTTCAGGTTTACGAGAGAGATTTGCTTCTGTATAAGGCCACGAAATAATTCCCCTTCACATATTTGAAGCTATCTGCTTAAGCAGCATCATTTTCTCCTATAGGCAAAAGAACTCCAAAATTCTAGCTCGTTTCCCTGTCGCAGAACATCAAGGGATGTAAAAATAGCATAACGAAAGGATGAAAGAGTCTAGCTTGTACGTTTACATTGTTTTACCTCTTTTCTTTTCATACCTTTTTCATACTTTTTTATCACATTAATGCCTGGATTTTGAGAAGATGGCTGGTTCGTAATTGTCATCGAGATAAAGTTTTACTTTCATTCGCTAAGGATGCAGTTTTTTGAGTGATTTTGGTTGGGGTGGGGGAGGGTAAAGTATCTGGGTGATTGTCTAAGAAGACATTAGATAGTAATGGCTTTGATCACGTCACAAATAATGTTTTGTTACATTAGGTATTTTGTGTAATCTCTAGTTTTTAGCACGATAGCAACGAGGCCAAATGGCGCAGAAAGTTTGTAGGGAGAGATTTTTTAAGAAAGTGGTGAAGAAGGTAGATATTGCTACTGATCCTCCTGCAACCATTTGAACCAGGGGATAAATGAGGAAGGTTGAAGTAGGTTGGGTACACATTTCTTGAAAGCTACCTGACATACCATTGTGGGTATTTATCATAAGGCGGCAAACAGTACAATTGGTAATCTGATCTGACCTTATTCTTAAAGATATTTGGGATACTCCCTTATTTATTATTGTTTAGTTTTTTATACTTTGTAACGGCACAAATACGAGGGGCGGTAAGTAAGTTTTGCAATTCGGATATAAGGAAACGAGATATAAGGAAAAGTGTTTTATTATTTTTCAATATAACTACCCTCGATTTCAATGCACTTGCGCCACTTGTCCCTGAGGCTTCGAATTATCGACAACCAGAAATCTCCCGACTGCTGTTCAATCCACTCCTGGACGGCAAGCTGGACATCTTCATCGTTCCCAAACCAGCGTCCACGCATTGCAGCCTTGAGATGGCGAAATAAAATGTAGTCGATAGGGGACAGATCTGGACTGTAGGGGGGATGGTTGATCTCCTCGAATCCGTACTCACGCAAGGCAGCTTGTGCAACTCTGGCCTTGTGGATTTTGACGACGCTGAAGTCGATCATGGGGCGTGAGGTTTCTAGGGACTCAAAGGGCAGAGATCTTGGGCATTGCCAAATTGTCGTGGATGATGTTGATAACACTTCCATGTGATATTCCGAGTTCTCGCTCGATTTCTTCCACCTTCACCCGTCGATTTTCGAGGATCATCCTCTCCACACGGGCCACATTGTACTCGTTGGTCACGTCTGACGGGCGTCCTGGACTAGGATCATCTTCAAGGGACTCACGACAATGGTGGAACTCCCTATTCTAGCGAGTAATGATTGCATAGGAAGGGGCGGTGTTGGTGTACACTGTAACCATGCGTTCATGGACCTTTTTTGCATTATTGCCTTCTTTGGTCAAAAATCTGATCACTGCGCGGTGCTCAACCTTCTCCATTGTTGAAAAATTTGTGACTGACGATCTGCGATCAGCTACTGCTTATTAAATAGACGAGGCAGGAGCGTGCGGCTGCAGGTCCTGACTTGTCATAAGTTTTCCTAACACCCCCACAAACAGCCATCCCCCTTTCTCTGTTTTGCCCTACCGATTTGCAAAACTTATTGACCGTCCCTCACATCCCTACGAAACCTGAACAATTTGGGGTTAGGGGTAAATGATTCAATTGATTTTACTATTTACAACTTTAAAAGGCACCTGCTGTTTTTTTTTCCTATCTGGTATCGCTTTTCCTAATATGGATAGACTTTTATATCTAAATTAATCTACCAATGGATAGGATAAAAAAAAATTGCTAATTCCGTTATAGGAACCAAGATAACTTACGAGCTTTATAACCAAGCTAATTTAGATGCTAAATTAAAGGATCCTTTTATCAATGTCAACGCAGTCTCGGATGCAATGGTTTCCTAGAATATCACCGGTTAATTCCGAGAGAGAAAACTTTTTCTAAGTTTATCTTTGAAAAATATATATATCGAAAATGAGAGAGGTTGGTTTTTAGGTCGATTAGCTTGGCAGAGGCGAGATGGATAGGCTCCAAACGCTGCTATAAATAATGGGCTAATATAGGAAATAAACGTAAGGAAGCTAAACGGAGGTTGAAGACGAAAGGAAAATATTGTAGATAATAAAGTCTGGTGCTACGGCCCTCTCAAAACCCACTAAAACATTGTGGTTGAAAGAAGGCGCGTTTGACGGGGAAGATACATAAAAGTATAAAAAATAGCCTAGAACTTTTAATGTAAAACCAAAACATTTAGATAATTACAAGATGCAGCGGGAATGCTGAAGAAAGTTGAGGAGAGCTACGCATCATCCAGTTCCCCAGGCCTTCTAATTATTAATACTTTTGCCTACTTAGGCAAATACTTTATAGTTTCACTCCCCCTAAATTTGCCTTTTTTGCGAAACTCTTTTGTTTTTTTTATTTTTAAAGACAATCTTTTATTGATGAACGAAGGAAAAATTACCAGTCAGGTTCCAAATTCTGGAAAATTAAAAACTACCGGGTCCAACGCTTTAATTATTCTTATATAAAGATTATATAACTGGTTACACCGTCCATAAAATTGGTCACTACGTTCATGAAATATTGCACAAGATTGATTCAATAGGCTACAATCTATATAAAATTGAGCACACTGTCCATAGAGTGGCGCCCAACATACGTAAATACAATAGGATACACTTCATCAAATAGAGTACAGCTTTAAAATAGGACAAACTTCATAAAGTAGGTTATAACGGCCCCAAAAGGAAGTACCCTGTCTATAAAATAGGGTACGTCCAAAATATAGGATAAAATGGTAACAGCGTTAAGAGTAGAAACGAAAGAGGATAGATGAAACCCAACGCCTGACGTAAAAGGAAACTGGAAAAAATAAACTTAATCGAATTTGTTTGCTGATTTTTCCTTACGATGAAGTTATGAGGAAGGCTAATTTTGATTTTAAATGGCGAAAACCTAAGTGCTCTTTTAAAAAATTCCATTAGGTCGAATATTAAAGCAAAATTATATGTAGTATTTAGCAAATTTCCATTATGATCGTCTCACACTGCATTACGACAGGTAAGATGCTTATTTTACGAAAACCATAGAAATTTGTAGAGAACGAATGCATTTAAATTCAGTGGGCAAAAAGAAGAAAAGGATTTATGATGAAAAAATGAGAGCAATTGGGAAAACACAAATATGGATCAAGGTTCATGTTCTCATAGATTTCAAGGAGAAACCTCCTTAACACTAAATTCTAGGAAGATCCATGGTAAGCTTATGAGAAAAGATCCTCTGAAGATTAGAGAAACTTAATGTATCTGTGCCTTATAAGTATAGAGAGCCTACTAGATCTAGAGAAACATTTTGGAAGAAAGGAGATTACAGAAATGTGAAGCAGAACTGATATGTCGGGAAATGGTCACTCCCCCCCCCCCCGTTCACTCGTGATGCAGTCCCAAGGCGGTTACCGCAACGACATCCGTCGAAGGCATCGGCGGGTCAGTGCTTAACCACAACGTGGCACAACCCAGTGCCATGAAAGACCCTAAAGGTCAAAAAGGTAAGATCTCCCCCAGGAGAGTGAGATCCAGTTTCACGTCGAACAAGAAAGTGGAGACGGGTTTCTCCCAATCTCGATGGCTAACGAGGAGCCGATGTTTGACTTCGTGGGAAAGACCGTTTGGAAAAAGAACTCTCCTGGGGCCGTCCTCAAGCCCCTCTCCCCCTTACCACTCCCCCAGTGGGGGTGCGAGGTATAAATGAGGAACTCTGAGGAAAATCGTAGTAGTATACGTCAGGCCAGGTGACGAAGTCCTCGGATCCAAAACCGAGCTACCTAGACTGGATCGGTAGTATACGTCAGGCCAGGTGACGAAGTCCTCGGATCCAAAACCGAGCTACCTAGACTGGATTGGTAGTATACGTCAGGCCAGGTGACGAAGTCCTCGGATCCAAAACCGAGCTACCTAGACTGGATTGGTAGTATACGTCAGGCCAGGTGACGAAGTCCTCGATTAAAACCGGGCTACCTAGACTGGATAGGTAGTATACGTCAGTCTCTAGGTGACGAAGTCCTCGGATCCAAAATCGAGCTACCGAGACTGGAGAGGTAGTTTACTTGGGTCGCCAGACCAAGAAGTACCCTGCAAGAGAGGCAGGGCTACCTACCTTAAGGGGCTAAGAAAAAGCTCATCCTTGAGCTAAGTCCCTGGTTATCAAACCAAACGATAAGTGAACTTTGGTAAGTTCGACTTACTCTCGCCAGAGAGACTCCTCATATCCTGGTGCACCTTAAACACCAGAGGTATTCCTCGTCCTTGAGGAATTAAGAAGAAGAAGGAAAAGGCTCCCCCTCAAGTCCGTTATTCGGTGGCCACACTAAACTTTAAGTAACTTATTCTCGCCAGAGAAACCTCCCTCCGTTATCCTCGTCCTTGAAGAAGACCCTCCCCGAGTTCAGTCCTCGTCCCTAAGGAAGTAAGTAACGAAGGAGAAAAGCTCCTCCTCGAGCTCGTTACTCGGTGATCACACCGCACTCCAAGTTAACTTGATTTAAGAAACAAGTTCGACTCACTCTCGCCAGAGAGACCACGACTGCCTAGGTGTTGCATAAAGCACCGTCTTGGTTCTCGTCCTTAAAGAACCCTTTCCCCCCGGAAGAACGTGTGGACCCCCCAGCTGCTACCCTCGCCAAAACGACCGTGGAATTTCCATCATCTACAACTGGACATCCGGCACGCGTCGTGAGTCAATAACATTTCTGAGGCCTTTAAACTCCACATGAGTCCGTAAGCCTAATTCTTATATTATTGTTTTGTCTAGAGAAAACGTTAACCAATTTTGGAGGGTAAACTAATTTAATTAATTCTTGTTTATAATAATATTTAGAGGATTGCTGTAGTTAATGTATAAAGGTTGTGTATTCAATGGTTAAAGATAAAATATAAGTTTATTTTGTGAATTAGTGGGCGTTTCTTTTATATCCTGACGTGTTTGGTAACGGCTCTGTTCTTTAAGATATTCCTATAATATCAATATATATTAGACACTCTTAGCACTCTTAGAGATAGAACAAAAAGGAGGGGAATTCTACGACACTAAATAAAAGTGGTGTCAGGTAAGTAGGGTTCTTATCAGAAAGAATTCTACGACATAATTAAAGTGGTGTCAGGTTTTGTAGGTTGTTATTAGAAAGAACCCAGCAGTGTCTAATTAAGAAAGAGCCAACACGTAAAGGAATATCATATCAGGAGTAAGAGAATAATTGACGAGAGGAAAATTGGTAGAGTTAGGGGTGGTAACAATCTAAAGGTAATTGGTAGGTCAAGTGGTAAATTTGTTGTCGGGAGTGGTATTTCAATCAGCATAGTAGTGGGATTAAGGGTAAGTTATGCTGAGCGCTACCTGGTGAGTGGCGGCATAATTATCTGAAAATACAGAAAGGAAAAATCGACGGACCAACACGAAATGGATCCAGTCAAAAGATTTTACCAACAAGCCCAAAGTCTGGGACTTGAAGGCACAGAAATGCATGACTACGTCATGGCAGAACTAAGAATAGATTGTGTAGAAGAAGAAAGAATTTGGGATATAGAAAAAGAACAAGAATTAATAAAGTTTGAGAGAGAAACAGAGGATATAATAAGAGAGGATAAAAGAGAACGTGAATTAATGGAAATATGGATGAACCGGAAAAGTGAAGAATCCCGAATACAGCGGAAAATAGAAACAGAGGAAAGAAGAATGCTGAGAGGAGGTAAAACAAGCGAAAGAATAATACTGTTGAAAAGAGAAGCACGAGAATTCAGAATAAGGACAGAAATGGAAGATGAAGAAAGAAGACTAAAGATAAAGCTGGAAGATGAAGAAAGAAGAACTCGACGGGAAAACGAAATAGCGAAAGCAGAACAAGAAGCCGAGGAAAGGAGAATGAAGAGGGAAAAAGAGTCGAAAGAGAGGAGAATAAAGATTAAAAAAGAAATAGATGAAAGAAGAATGAAGAGGGAAAAAGAACGTGTTCAAGCTGAAAGAGAAGAGAGAGAAGAAAAGGAAAGATTGCTCGCACTCGAAAGAGCACCTATCAAGAATCTCATAGAGGCCGAGGAAGTTGTAGCTCGGCCTGGACCTAAGAAAGGACCATCGAGGGAAACCCAGCCAAATGGGGTAACGATGGAAGAAATAGGAAGTAGGAATGAGGTACCAGCAGGAGTACCTAAGGAAGAACCTACGAGGAGAACCCAGCCAAATGGGGTTATCAGGGAAGAAGAAGAAGGTAGAGTAGAGGTACGAGCAGGTGTACCTGAGGAACTACCTACTAAGAGAAGTGAGTCAAGTGAGTTGACAAGGAAGGAGGAAAGAGGTGCTATTGCGATACACCCGTGTAAGACTAATCAAATGGTAGACGCGGATGAGTATCCCCTACCCCTAGTAGTCTCCTCCCCGAACGGAACGTCCACGGAGTTACCGCTAAATCGCCAAGTCGTAGTGAGCGCCAAGCCCACTAACGACCTCGCAGGGAAAAATTTTCTCGATCCCCAAAGATCGAACCCAGACACGATCTTCCCGTGTACCTAGTTAAAGGAGAGCTATGGTACCTACGCTCCCATCAATTATGCCCCGCTACAACAGGCCGCTCTAGCCATAATGTTAAGTTTAAAGGTAGTCAAGTACCATAAGAAGGGTAATTCGAGTAGGTTGAAATACCGCTACCATTTAGTACCATACTTGGGTAGACTCAATAACCAGAACGGCCAACTCAGGCGCGGTAGAATAATGGTCACAGAGCACCATTTTAGGATCAGCTACATCAAAGGAGCCGATAATGTACAGCTGCCCTATAGGTGGAGACGAAAAACCATGGAGGGTTATTTCAGTACCTAATGAGCGTGAAACCATTATTTTTATTTGTTGTTCGTGTTAATATTTATCGGTAGGATTTAAGTTCTCAAAAACTTAGAAGGGTAAGGAAGTAGCTTGTTTGTTGTTTTTTTTGTGGGTAATCGATGAATTAAGGTTTTTTAATTTTCTATGTAAAATTGTATTGCGATTAGGTCTAGTTCGACACATTGGCTGTGTAAATGCGCGCGTGGGCGCTCATGTGTAAGGAAACTTAATGTAAGAGAGGGCTCAAAGAAATACAACTTTGATAAGCTCGACTAGGTTGAGTAAGGTGTTTTGAGTTCACGGGAGCATCCCCCGCTCTCCATTAAGTTCTTCGGTGGGAGGTGTGTCGGGAAATGGTCACTTCCCCCCCCCCCGTTCACTCGTGATGCAGTCCCAAGGCGGTTACCGCAACGACATCCGTCGAAGGCATCGGCGGGTCAGTGCTTAACCACAACGTGGCACAACCCAGTGCCATGAAAGACCCTAAAGGTCAAAAAGGTAAGATCTCCCCCAGGAGAGTGAGATCCAGTTTCACGTCGAACAAGAAAGTGGAGACGGGTTTCTCCCAATCTCGATGGCTAACGAGGAGCCGATGTTTGACTTCTTGGGAAAGACCGTTTGGAAAAAGAACTCTCCTGGGGCCGTCCTCAAGCCCCTCTTCCCCTTACCACTCCCCCAGTGGGGGTGCGAGGTATAAATGAGGAACTCTGAGGAAAATCGTGGTAGTATACGTCAGGCCAGGTGACGAAGTCCTCGGATCCAAAACCGAGCTACCTAGACTGGATCGGTAGTATACGTCAGGCCAGGTGACGAAGTCCTCGGATCCAAAACCGAGCTACCTAGACTGGATTGGTAGTATACGTCAGGCCAGGTGACGAAGTCCTCGGATCCAAAACCGAGCTACCTAGACTGGATTGGTAGTATACGTCAGGCCAGGTGACGAAGTCCTCGATTAAAACCGGGCTACCTAGACTGGATAGGTAGTATACGCCAGTCTCTAGGTGACGAAGTCCTCGGTTCCAAAACCGAGCTACCGAGACTGGAGAGGTAGTTTACTTGGGTCGCCAGACCAAGAAGTACCCTGCAAGAGAGGCAGGGCTACCTACCTTAAGGGGCTAAGAAAAAGCTCATCCTTGAGCTAAGTCCCTGGTTATCAAACCAAACGATAAGTGAACTTTGGTAAGTTCGACTTACTCTCGCCAGAGAGACTCCTCATATCCTGGTGCACCTTAAACACCAGAGGTATTCCTCGTCCTTGAGGAATTAAGAAGAAGAAGGAAAAGGCTCCCCCTCAAGCCCGTTATTCGGTGGCCACACCAAACTTTAAGTAACTTATTCTCACCAGAGAAACCTCCCTCCGTTATCCTCGTCCTTGAAGAAGACCCTCCCCGAGTTCAGTCCCCGTCCCTAAGGAAGTAAGTAACGAAGGAGAAAAGCTCCTCCTCAAGCTCGTTACTCGGTGATCACACCGCACTCCAAGTTAACTTGATTTAAGAAACAAGTTCGACTCACTCTCGCCAGAGAGACCACGACTGCCTAGGTGTTGCATAAAGCACCGTCTTGGTTCTCGTCCTTAAAGAACCCTTTCCCCCCGGAAGAACGTGTGGACCCCCCAGCTGCTACCCTCGCCAAAACGATCGTGGAATTTCCCTCATCTACAACTGGACATCCGGCACGCGTCGTGAGTCAATAACATTTCTGAGGCCTTTAAACTCCACATGAGTCCGTAAGCCTAATTCTTATATTATTGATTTGTCTAGAGAAAACGTTAACCAATTTTGGAGGGTAAACTAATTTAATTAATTCTTGTTTATAATAATATTTAGAGGATTGCTGTAGTTAATGTATAAAGGTTGTGTATTCAATGGTTAAAGATAAAATATAAGTTTATTTTGTGAATTAGTGGGCGTTTCTTTTATATCCTGACGTGTTTGGTAACGGCTCTGTTCTTTAAGATATTCCTATAATATCAATATATATTAGACACTCTTAGCACTCTTAGAGATAGAACAAAAAGGAGGGGAATTCTACGACACTAAATAAAAGTGGTGTCAGGTAAGTAGGGTTCTTATCAGCAAGAATTCTACGACATGATATATTTTCATCTTCATCTTGCAAAATACAGCAAAAGGAGAGTTCTGATGACCAGGAGAAGGAGCTCGCGTCGGAATCTAAACAAGAATCTAAGAGATTTTCGATATAGGTTAATATTCTTAGGCATATTAAGGATTGCATCTGATGGATTATTCTGCGTGTGCCCAGAATCGGACCGACTCAGGTAAATAAATATTTTGCAACTTTACTGTGGAAGACTCCATAAATTTTTCGAAAATCCACGTCGTAATTAATTTTGATAATCGCAATACTCGAATATTATAGTTAATAACTCTAAGGTTATAAAAGATTGAGGAGGATGGATAAAGAAAAGAGGTAAGTTGGTTATATTTACGATTACAACAGAGAACGATAATAAAAATGGTATAAATTATGTAATGCTACAATAAACACGCAGCCTACAACTTTTTTTACCTTATTTTTCTATAAGTAGGTCGTGAGTTGCGATATCGGCGCATGTGCTCCTTCCTAGAGATTAGGTATGCGTTGGCATCACTCATGTCTAAGTAAATGATGGAATTTTTTCACTAAATGATTTGAACCATTGACCAGAAGGTGTTTGATATTGTTTTGTATAACAGTTCTGAGGGAGTTAAAACGGATAGTAAAAGGGATAATTTATTAATACATTGTTGTTTAACCTGTGATAGTCCTTCTTATAGAAGGAACTTACTCTTCGCAGGCAGAGCTACGGTTTGTGGCCTACGGCTAATCTGGGTCTGGCAAAGGGTTTTTGGTCTAAAAATTTTAAAAAAGTTTCCAATATATATCCCTGACACTAAATTTTACGAATGCAATTTTTTAACAGTTTGGATTTTAGTTTGGTTAGTCAACTAAGTATATTTGAAGTTTTTATCGAAGTTCTGTCTAAGATTCCAAGTTCTTTCTAAGATTTTCTTTACAGTTCAAAAACCAGCCCTGCCCCGACTGTTTTTTTTTGTCTATTTGAATATTTTATTAAAGTTCTTTCTAAGAGTTCAAGAAAAAAATAAATATGAAAAATCAAATGTTTTTAAATTAAAAAAAAAAATAATTACAAGTCGTGAAGTTCAGGAAATGTATTAAAATTAAGGCATTGCTTTTGTGTTTTTTTTATTATTTCGTTTATAAAAGCAAATTAAAAATGGAAAAAAGATGTGAGGAATGTTTTTTTCGGTATTTCAAAGGAATTCTGAAAAATTAGACCAAGATTAAATTATTAGGAGTATGTATTAGAAACCGTTTATTTTTTTAGACAAAAAAACCGTTGCTAGACCCAGATAGGCGAAGAGCAAGTTACTCCTGTAAGAAGTGGCGAAGCCACTCCTCTTGAAATCATCACTTCATCACTAACTCTATAACTTAAGAAGTTTTTTTGAGTATTTGATAATAATTTCATCTTAGTTTGGTTATGACTTGTTATTTTATTAAAGTTATTTCTAATAATTCTTTTATAATATCAAAAAACAAAATGGTGAAGTTCAGAATTAAACATAAGTATCCAAATTTTGTGAAATTTTTTAAAACCCAAAGAATTACAAATGGTGAAGTTCAGAAAATTTATTTTTATATATCTTCTTGTTCTTCATCATCATCCTCATCACTAACTCTATAACTTAAGAAGGTTTTTTTCAAGTATTTGAATAATAATTTCATCTTAGTTTGGTTATGACTTATGTTTTTTATCAAAGTTATTTCTAATAATTCTTTTATAATATCAAAAAGCAAAATGGTGAAGTTCAGAAATAAATATAAGTATCGAAATTTTGTGAATTTTTTCAAACCCAAAGAATTCCAAATGGTGAAGTTCAGATAATTTATTATAATATATCTTCTTCTTCTTCTTCTTCTTCTTCTTCTTCTTCTTCTTCTTCTTCTTCTTCTTCTCGTTTAGGCCTCAGGATTCGCAATTCCGAAGTGTTAGAAATGGGGCTAGACCAACGAGGGATCAGAACTTCGTTTTACCCTGTTCGAACCCTTTCGCGTTGCTAACTCCTATCGAGGGGGAAGAGGAAACCGTTTTAATGGGGGACTCCTTAATTAGAAGGCAGGATCAGGAGTTTGCTGCGCGTAACCCTTCTAAGCGTAAGCGCTTTTGCTATCCCGGTGGCCGCATTAACAACGTGGCCGCCGAGATCGAAAAATTGGAAGATACGCGTGGTGAACGAACGATCATCACGATGGTTGGGGGCAACGACGTCCATAGGTATGACAGCACCCCGGAAGATATAGTTTATCGTGCCAGAACCATGATAGATACGGCGAAATCCAAAGCAACCAACGTGGGAATTATTGGTGTTCTCCCCCGACTTAAATCCACGTTGCGCCTCCAATCTAGAGCGATCTATACTAACGAATGTCTTAAGCGGTTGTGTCGAGAAACTGGTGTTAGCTTTTTTAACGTATGGGATTCATTCCAGGACCAACCGTCACTTTTCCAAAAGGACGGAATTCACCTAAGCGATGTGGGTAATAGTCGGCTGGGTAGGATCTTAGACGAGTCCGTACGTAGCATTTTAGGTAGGAGAGTTGCGCGGCCACGTGATGCCGATGCGCCGGGCCGGCCCGCGCGTGAAAGGGGCACTATCGACGGGGTGCAGGGAAACGGAACGGATCTGAGTGTTATAGAAGAGTTAACGTAAAGCGCAAACTGGGATGCATATATGCGAATGTTCGTAGCTTAAAAAATAAAATTGCCGAAATAAAAGCCGTTATTCTAGAGGGTGATTTCGACCTCGTATTCCTAAGTGAAACATAGTTAGACACTCATACGGGGATCAGTGTTTGTGAGTTCGATATAGCGGGGTACAAAATTCATTACAGAAATAGACAAACCGGTAGAGGAGGGGGCGTATTAATGTATATAAAAGTGGAGCTAAACGCCATAACGATGGACTCGTCTAAGGATGATATGCGAAGTGATGCTTTATTAGTCCAGCTAAGTTTAGATGCTATAAATAAAATTAACTTAGTCGTAGTATATCGTCCGCCTTGCCAATTGGAAAGAGAAGATGCTGCACTCTTCGATACGCTTACGTCTTGGATTAGAAAAGGGATCACATTAGTCTGCGGCGATTTTAATTTACCTAATGTTAACTTTAGCAACCTTACTTCTGATAAACCGGGGGAGAGGCTATTAAACTTTATGTTGGAGAATTTTCTCGTACAAAAAGTGGAAGAGCCTACTCGTGATAGCAATATTCTTGATTTAATCATGGCAACCGATGAGTCATTGTTAGAAAACGTACGTGTGGGTGAACATTTAGCTTCCAGCGACCATAATGCGATTAGATTCGAACTAAACACCTGCGTACAAGTTAGAATGAGTTTGCAGCTCATCCCTCGTTTTGGTAGCTGTGATTTCGATATTTTTCGCGAAAGGATTAAGGATATAGACTGGGGAATACGATTCGAGAACAGGTCGGTAGGAGAGATGTACGCAGAACTTCGATGTACGCTGCTTCGTGTGAATTCTGATTTGGTTAAGTATGTGCGTAAGAGCGGGAAGTCGGTGAGAGCTCCGTGGCTTAGTCCGTTAATACTACGCTTAATCCGGGACCGAAATATAAAATTTAAAATTCATAAAAACAATGGGTCAGTTATAAGTCGGCAAAATTACATAGATTCTCGTAGGGAAGTTAAACGTGCGGTCAGAGATGCGAAGAGGAAGTATGAAATAAACCTCGCAAAGGATTCGAAGAATGAACCGAAACGGTTTTATGGGTACGTAAATAATAGGAAACCCGTAAAAGGATCGATAGGGTCGATCAAAGACAAGGATGGTCGTTTGACTGAAATTCCGACAGAAATGTCCAAAATTTTAAATGAGCATTTTACGAGCGTGTTTACTGTGGAAGATTCTTCCGAATTGGAATCGTTAATTGGGGAAGTTCGTAGTGCTGATAATTGCATATCCGATGTAACTGTAAATGACGAGGAAATCCTTAAATTTATTAAGCTAATGAAAAAGTCGAAATCTCCGGGCCCCGACGGGGTATATCCAATTCATTTAAAGGAGCTTCAAAATGAACTCGTTAAGCCATTGCGTGAAATTTTCAATCGCTCATTAGAGGATGGCGTAGTTCCGTTGGATTTCAAGCGAGCAAACGTTACACCTATATTTAAGAAGGGGAATAGATTTGAAGCAACGAATTTTCGGCCTATTAGTCTAACTTCGGTAGTTGGGAAGCTTTTAGAATCTGTAATTAAAGATAGAATAGTGAGCCACCTCGAGGCAAATAAGCTGATTAACGATACCCAACATGGATTTAGGCGTGCGAGATCGTGCTTGACTAACTTGCTCGAATTCTTCCACAAAATGATTTGCGTGTACGATGAAAGCAAAGCTGTAGACGTAATATATTTAGACTTTAAAAAGGCGTTCGACACCGTCCCCCACCAAAGGTTATTAATGAAAGTTAAAGCGATTGGGGTGACTGGTAAGATTTTAAACTGGATTAGAAATTGGCTGAAAGATCGCTCGCGGCGGGTGGTAATAAATGGGGAATGTTCAGATTGGGCCAGCGTTAGTAGTGGGGTACCGCAGGGCTCTGTTTTAGGCCCTTTATTGTTTTTAATTTATATTAACGATTTAGATAAAGGCATACTTAGTCGGATTTCGAAATTTGCGGACGACACGAAGCTGGGCAATCGTGCCTATGTAAGATCGGATGTCGATAAATTGCAGGGGGACCTAAATTCGATTGCCAATTGGGCGGACAAGTGGCAAATGGAATTTAATTTAAGCAAATGCAAGGTAATGCACTTGGGTTGCCATAATTTAAGAGTAGAATATACCATGAAAGGCCAAGTCCTCGACGCGGTTAAATTAGAAAAAGACTTGGGAGTATTAGTCTCAGACGATTTTAAATTCTCGAAGCAATGCGCGGATGCGTGTAAAAAAGCAAATCGCGTTTTGGGTTATATCGCGCGTAATTTCACCTTCAAATCTAAGGATGTAATTTTACTTTTATATAAATCCCTTGTGCGGCCACTTCTCGAATACGCTGTTCAATTTTGGGCTCCATATTTAATGAAAGATATCGCGCAATTAGAAAGAGTGCAGCGTAGGGCTACGAAATTAATTCCAAAGCTGAGGAATAGATCATACGAGGAAAGGCTCAGGGCTTTAGATTTGCCATCGCTAGAACGCAGAAGATTACGTGGCCAGCTAATAGAAGTATTTAAAATACTAAAGGGTTTCTCAAACGTTGACTTTCGCAATCTGTTCGAACTGGATCATAGGGGAAATACTCGTCAGCACGGGTTAAAATTAGTGAACAAGCGTTTTAACACTAGTATAGCCCAAAACTATTTTACATTTAAAGTTACTCAAAATTGGAATCGGCTGCCCACCCACGTAGTAGATAGCACTTCGGTTAATATGTTCAAAAATCGTCTCGACGTGCATTTGAATAGTTTAAATATAACGTAGTTGAGCACTGTGAATTTAAACGTCCTTGCAGAGAGAGAGTTTGGAGCGGAGGTTTAAGGATATGAAATTATGATGACTAAAAATGATGCCGGCGATTCTCTGCATGTGTAGCTTAGATGTCCCATTTCTTTTCCGCCTATCCTATAAGTAGTCTCTATCCCTAAATTAGCTTTTCACCACTAGCAGTCGAGTGGCTGCGGAAGATGAGAAGAAAAATTTTCTATCTCCCCCGACCCCTAGTTTGATTAGTTAAAATTGCACGATAATGTACACATGTAGATAAGTGTGTACAGTAGATAGTATTAAAAGAAAAAAAATAAAAAAATAGCATGTTAGAGATACACTCGTAGATAAGGGTGTATCGTAGTTTTTGATTTAGTGTAGCGGACTAGCCTCGAGCGGACCTTAGGGTCTTTGCTGGTCCTAGATTCTGTAGTTCTGTAGTTCTGTAGTTCTTCTTCTTCTTATTCTTCTATATTTTAGCCATGTGATATTTTGAAAGGGGGTAAATTTAGTTTAGAGTTCCTTTTTAAAATTATTATAATTGGCGAAGTTCAGAAAATTTAAAAAAATTTAACCATGGCTGCTTTTTTTTAGATTTAAAATTTTAATCTAATTAGCGAAGCCATTGCCTGGTCTCCTAATAATTTACTCTTGGTTTATGTTTTTCAGATCAATGTTTATTTTCTATGTCTAATAAAATAAAAAAAAACATTTATCAGGATGTTTTTGAAATACGGAAAAATAGATATTCGGGCTGTTTTTCCGATCTAAATTTTGCTCTAATAATTCAATATTGTTTTTCTAGGTTTTGGTGCCCAGTAGCTATTTCAGCGGGCTAAAGATTGAAATTGAAAATGTAATTTAGAATTTGATAAAAAGCGCACACAAAACGAATCAGCCATACCTTATTGTTAATAAATTGGTAAATTTGATCAGAACCTCACCCTTTCTTATCCGTTTTCTAGTAAAAAAAATTCTAAACATCGATAATCATATTTATTTAAAATTAGTTTCATATCATTTAAAAATTTGAATAATTAAAGTAATAAACTTGGTCATTCTCTAACTTAAAAAAAAATTCTTAGGAAATATACCGTAATTTTCCCAAGTTAAAATATATGGCTATGGATTAAAGATCTTCGCATAAATTCATTATGAAAAATTTCAAAATTTTCAGATGAAACAAATGGATAAATAGATCAGTATATATCTATGATCTAGTAAATTTGCAAGTGACTAAGACAGAGTAGTAGAATAGGCCAAAAAATAGCAGATGAAGTTTAATATAGATAATTGTAATGCACTATGAATACAAAAATCTTTGTAAAATCTAAGCGATCTAAAAGTTTCCAAACAATAGGTCGCATCAGTTAAAAAGCTAAGACTCTTATGATTTAAATAATTAAAGTTTTTATTTAAATTGCAAGATATTATTTTTCCATTTTATATAGAAAGCTCTTGCTAGCCTTCACCCACAATGTGCGGTTCAAATTTTGCTTCTTTCTATGCGAAAAAACATCTTTGCCCTCGAATGTCTTCGAAATAGAGCGGCGAAATTAATTCCTAAGCACACAAAAAAAATCGTTTCAAGTGAAAACAAAATTCTTAATTCACTTTCACTGAAAAATCATCGGTTTAAAAAAAACAACTGGTTCTAACAATATAAAGTATGAGTTAGATAACCGAGTGGCTACTAGAAGGAACGGCTTGAAGCTAATTAACAAAAGATTTAACACTTCGATACCGCAACATCTTTTCTCATATAAAATTACTCTGGTATGGAATAATTTACATTCTAGTCATTAAAATCACCGAGGTCATGTGATTAAGAACAGAATTGGGAAATAGTTCATCACAACATAAAAAAATAATATAAAGAGTAATATGGAAAATATAATTTTATATAAAAATTATACCTTCTTCGTTCCAATATAATATGCCCTCTTAGGTTACCTGTCAGTAATTCTGTAAAAGCTCATTACGGAATTTTGGTAATTATCCCTCCCCCTCACCACGTCCCTACTCAGGATTGGACTTTCTTTCACATGGGTTTGGACAAGTTAGAAAAATCGGAATCGTAATTTCTTAATAAGATGGGGCAGTCGTGATTTAGGTGAACTTTGGGTTGGGAAAATAAAACTTGCTTAAAAGATGGCCAAAATAAAAAGCAAGACATGTTTTTTTTTAAAATTATATAATAAATAAGTATTTTCATAAAAATAAACATAGAGAATCCTTATTCAATCTCCTGCGGGTAGGGAACCTTCTCGGTATCCACGAAAAAGATGCTACTACGTGTAGGAGATGCTTTAAGTTATCTGAATGACCGGCTGTCTAGAAGTCCAAGATCCACTGATGTCTAGATCTAAGTGAGGCCTATGACTCATGCATTAGTACAACCTATGTCGCGTACATTAGACCAGCCTATACATATATGCTGGAATAAGTGCAGTATATGCATCCTGTAGTAAATGCAACGTATGTATCCTGCATTAAGTGAGGCCTATGCATTAAATGCAGCCTATGCATGCTGCATCTAGTGCAATCTATGTCTCCTTCATAAGTGAAAAGTATATATCCTTCACTAAATGCAGCTTATGCATCCTGCATTAAGTACAGCTTATGCATCTGGCTTTATGTGCATCCATTGCGTCTTGCGTTATATGTATCCAGCATTAAGTTCAGCCTATGCATCCGTCATTATGGGCAGCCTATCTATGCAGCGTTATATGCATCTTGCATTAAGTGCATCCTATGATTCGGTAAGAATCCAAACAATGAATCCTACACTTAGTGCGGCATATTCATCTTGCATTAAGTACAGCTTATGTATCCTGAATTAAGTGTATCACAAGTCTCCTGAATTAAGTGCATCCTAAATCATATGCATTAAGTGGAGCCTATGCATTATGGATTCAGTGGATCCTATTCATCTTACAGTAAGTGCAGCCTATGCATCCTACATAAAGTGTAACCTATACATAGTGCATTAAATTCAGTCAATGCAGCATGCAGTAAGTGCCGCCTTCGTGCATCATGCATTGAGGTGCAACCTTCCACCCTATGTAACTTGCGTTAAGTGCAGCCTATGCCTTTTGCATTAAGTCCATCTTATGACTGCGGCATAAGACCAAATTATGCCTCCTTCACTAGTACAGCCTATGCCAACTGCATTAACTGCAGCCTATGCATTAAGTGCAGCTTATGCTTTCTGGATTAAGTGCAGCATATGAATCCTGCAGTATATGAAGCCTATGCATCATGCATTACGTGCACCCTTGCATCCTGAATTATTGAATTTTATTTAACGTACATAAAGTGCAGCCTATGTATCGTCTATTGAGTGCATCCTGTGTCTCTTGTAACGAGTGCAACCTATGCAGGAGGCAGTTGAATTAAGTGCACCCAAGGGATCTTGAATTAATTCAATCCTCTGCGACTGAATTAGTCCAGCCTATGCAGTCTGTAGTAACTGCGGCATTATCATCATGCATTAAGTGCAGCCTATGCATCATGCAACCTATGACTTATGCATTAAGTGCAGCCTATGCATAATGCATTAAGTGCAGCCTATGTATGCATCATGCATTAAGTGCAGTCTATACATCCTGCATTAAGTGTAGCCTATGCATCCTTATTTACCTGCAGTCATGTATTAAATGCAGTATATGCATCGTGGAATGAGTGGTGTCTATTTATCCTTCATTAATCGCAATTATAACCTTGGTATATTTACATTAGGGTCGCTGTTTCCGAGTTCTGTTAGCCAGTTAAGATAAGATTTCTCGTCCGTGGCCGCAGAATCCTCAACCAAGTGTTACCAATTTTATATCCTTATTGTGAGTGCATGTCATGCTATTAAATTATTAGCTTATAAAACACAAAGGTCTGTTGTTGGCCATGTACAAATTCAATAAAAAAAACCCGTACCACTATAACATAACCGTAAACAACCAATTCTGCTATAAAATCGGAGCTCATGACCACACTAGTATCTCGCCTTGATTTTTAATTAGGGAGGTTTGGACCTTCAATTAAGTTCCGATTTTTTGTACTCTGTAACGTCATTTGTATCGCCGAGAGGGAAGGTTCTAGTGACCACAGCTCATGAAACACATCCGTGGAGTGGTAGGGCCCGTGTGACATTTAATGTGCAAGAGAGACCAAATGATAATTTCTAGAGGTGCAATGTACGCAGCCTCCATTCTACCGGTTGACAAGCAACCTACTTCCTTAACGATGCATCTTTGTTTACAAAACCAATTTATAACTAACCAATGTAAAAGCCTATAAGGCATCTCTGTTTACACATAACTAATTTAAAAAATTCATCTTTGTTTATAACTTACCAATTTAAAAACACCAATACTTATTTGGCTAAAACTACCCAATACATTCTTTTTACAAATAACCTATTTAAAAGCCTCTAACGCAAATATGTTAATGAATAAACAATTTAAAAGCGTTCAATGAATCTTTTTACAACTAATGAATTTAAAAACTTTTAATGCATCTTTATTTACAATTAACCAATTTAATAGCTTATAATGCATCTTTGTTGACGAAACTAATTTAACAGCCTCCAATGCATCTGTGTCTACAACTTACAAATGCAAGAGCATGCTATGCATCTGTTTTTTCAACTGACCCCAAAATGTCCAATACATATTTGTTTACAACTAGCCTATTTAACAGACTCCAATGACACTTTGTTCACAACTAACAATTTATTTACCCTACAAAACATCTTTTATAATTAACATATTTAAAATATACAATGCATCTTTGTTTACACTTAAATAAGTCAAAAGTCACCAATGCATCTTTGTTTACACTTATTCAATTCCAAAGCCACCAAAGCAAATTTGTTTACAACTAGCCTATTTAACAGCCTGCAATGAATCAATGTTTACAACTAACCAAATAAACAGTCTTCAATCCATTTTTGTTTACAAATAACCAATTAACAGGATCCAATGCATCTTTTTTGTAACTAAGCAAGATAAAGCATACAATGCATCATTTCTTTATTAACTAACCAATTTAAAAGCCTCCAATATATATTTTTGTACAACTAACTAATTTTCCATTTTTCAATGAATTCTTTTTTACAAATAACGAGTTTCAAACCTACAATAAATTTTTGTTTACAACTCGTCAACTTACCAGCCTCCAATGCATATTTGTTTGCAACCAACCAATTTAACATTGTATCTTTGTTTATTAACTAACCAATTTAAAAACTCTTAATTTATATTTGTTTATACTAGCCTATTTTCAACACCTTGCATACATATTTGTTTACAATTATCCAATTAAATAATGTATCTTTGCTTATTAATGAACCAATTTAAAAACTTTTAATGTATATTTATCTATACTAGCCAATTTAGCAGCCTCGAATAAATCCTTCTTTACAACTAACCAATTTATAAACCTACAATAAAACTTTGTTTATAAGTAATGAGTGCAACAGCCTCTAATTTTTCAATAACTAACCAATTCAATAGCTTCCAAAGAATCTTTGTTTACAAATCACTAATTTAACAGCCATCAATGCATCTTTGTTTATAACTAACCAATCTAAATGAATCTTTGTTTACAAGTGACCAATTTAACAGGATTCAATGCATCTTTGTTTATACATAACTAATTAATTTAAAAGCATACTCTCTTTTTTTTCCAACTCACCAATTTAACAACTTCCAATGCATCTTTTTAATAACTAACCTATTTAAAAGCATCCAATGCTTATTTGTTAACAACTAACCTATTTAAAAGCATCTAATGCATATTTCTTAACAACTAACCTATTCAAAAGCATCCAATGAATATTTGTTAACAACTAACCTATTTAAAAGCATCGAATGCATATTTATTAACAATTAACCTATTTAAAAGCATCCAATGCATATTTCTTAACAACTAACCTATTTAAAAGCCTCCAATTTCGACTTCTGATACAGTCAGACTTAAACCCAACTCCAAATTGTTTGATTCCCGTCTTCGCCCATTACGACAGTGCACCCTCTACATGAAAGGATAATTATCATTAGTTAACTCTTGAATAGAAATTTAAGTTAATTTTCTATTATTTCTAATCGTCTAGCTTGGGTAAATTGAGGTCAGCGGCATTTCAAGGAGTTTTTCACAAACTGCCCTTTATTTTCCCCTCAAAATTAAATTTAAAACTAGCAGAAATATTTCCATTTGGTCTATAAATCGGAAGACATTTTTGTAGTGTGGTTGGTGTGATGGTATGGGGAATGGTACGTCTAGATATAATTTTAATGTCGCCCTGTTTAGCTTTCTAATGTTAAACAACAATGAGTTTACCTCTAAATAACAAGAGGATTAGGAATAAACTGCAAGGTTTGATTACAGTGGGAAAAACTGTTGGCCTGGAGTACTATTTCTCCTCAAATTATTTCTACGCGTCATATCTTCAAGCAATGCTGACCTCTGCATTCAGCAATCCTGTTTTTCATGCTCAGGAAATTTAAATATTTTGTTCTCTCTTTCCCCCATACTAACCCTATTACTCTCCATTATTTTTATTGTCCTGTTTTCTATAGCAATGTAATATATGTTGTTCCAGAGCTTCCAGTTTGGAAGATAAGCTAAAGGTACAAGTTCAGTTTCTGTATGTCAATTTTTAACATACTGAGAGTAGGTGAAGCAGTATATCATCTCTGTGTATGTATGAAAGAGAGATATATAGATGCAGTCTTCTGTTGATGATTGATATTTGATTTCACTTGATTTGTAATATACATTTCTAGTAAGTATAATGGTATTTATACATAGTAAGAAAGCACAGGAAAGAAGAATACAATAGTATGGACATGTAATGAGAAAAAAGGGAGAATATGTGCGCAGGTGGGTCATGGAAATGGAGGTGCAGGGGAGAAGGAAGAGAGAAAGACTCGAAGCGAAGATAGATCGACAAAAATCACTAGTGACCTCAGATAAGGGAGTCTCTTGGGGGAGGAGCCGCAGAACCGAGACTTGTGGCGGAGACGCATCAGGAGCATAGACCCTGCATAATGAGCGGGACAAGAAGCAGGCAAAGAATACAGAGTAATGGGCAGGGTAACTGGCATTGAGCGGAAAAATTGTGACTCTCCTGAAGCTACACGAAGCGGATCTGCGAAAGTTTGGTGTTTTTTAGGTATGGTTGTTTCAGGTGTCTTGGGTTTGCTTGGTGATTGGGAGCTGTTTGACTAGTGACAAGAGTTGGGCCAAGTTTTTGGATTTGTTAGTTTAATTTGATGATAATGAGAGGTCTGGTTTGTTTATTGGTTTTATTTAATGTATAGGAGAAATCTTTGAGTTTGTTGTGATAAGAATTCTAGGTTAGTCTTTTGGGGATTGTTGGTTTTATTAGACGACTATGAGTTGGTTGTGCTGTTTTGATATTATGGTAAGATTGTTTGAAATTGTTATTTCTCTATGATGTTTATGACTCTTTTCATATACTAGTATTTTTTTGTTTATTATTAGCTAACCAAACCTGCACTATTAACGAACCCGAAAAAATAATCATAAGCTCAATAATACAATTTTATATCTCCCAACCATCGAATATTGCGCCTAAAACGGACGAAATGGAAAAAATCGAGAAATCTGCCCCCAAATTTTCATCATAACATTTTTGTCGGGTGTAATAAGGCAAAACATGCCCCATTAACTCCGCCAAAAAAGATACATAATACGAATACATTTCTACATCACACAGCGACCTCGTTCTTGTGTATATAGCGGGCAGCTAGATAGATACAGTCTTTGAATTTTAAGTAATAAAAGATTATTATGAGTTATAAATTCTTGAAAATGGTCTTAAGTACTTAAGCCATTAGTGAATAAATATAATGAATATACTAGACTAAGCCAATGCTCTTAGCATAAGTGGTTATGGAAAATAATTATTATAATGGTTCTTTTTAATGACCGCCTCTGGTTTTCCAGTCAACGAATTAACTGAAGAAACCTGTGATTTATAATCTTGCATCATTTGTTCAATAATGGAGCATTTTAGTGTAAAGGCGTCTCCTGCAGGACAACAAACCATTTCTTTTGCTCCTCTAAATCATTCCCCTCCGCTATTCTTCCTAGTTTTCCTATCTATTTTCCTTCTATTTCCATCCAAATGGAAAATTTCCTCAGCCCGTCCCTCATTTCCGTGGGTTCTATTCCCTTAAAATGACGAATCAAAAGGGGGACTTTTAGAATGATATAAAATTAAAGTTTTTAACTTTTACGATGCACGATAACAAAACTATTTTATCTCTCTATTGATTTTAAGTATCGGATTTCCGTATTTTTACTGATAGAATATTAAATTAAATCAAATATTTGTCTTTGAATAAAGCAATCGAGAAAGTGCAACACCACATACATATTTACGAGTAGATGTTTGCACAGTGAGGTGGTATTTCATGGTTGTATAGTTAAAAGTCTGAAGAAGTGACAGATTTTTATGATAAATTTCACCTGGGATCTTTCTCAATTATTTTATATTTATTTCAGGATTAGAAAGGTAGTTTGTTTGGTCTTTGTGCTGATAATAAAGAATAATATTATATCTTTGGTTGGTGTTTCTTGGCATTGTTAGCTTTTGGAATCAATCGAAAAAATATTTATATCTGCAAAAGCTTGTGAAGCTGGACCACAGTTCAGTAGCAAAGCACATAAAAAATTGCGTACTCTCTGAACCAACATCTTGAGGTGAATATTCTTTAAATTTAGAGGTAGGACAGATACTAGGTCTTAAAAATGTTTCACCTATATTAATATGCTTTAAATTTACCATTTTATTTAATGCCATTTCCTTATTTTTCTGGCAATTACCCATTTGGTTGGGGCTTCACATTTTTAAATAATAATAATAATAAATGGAAAAGACACACTCTAATATAATAATTAAATAAGGCGTGAAATATTCTGTAACGTGACTGCAACCAACAATTATGGTGGAAGTCCAAATTGTAGCTTATCTCCTCGGGATTTTCTTCCCCGAATCTTCACTCATGGCATTGTGAGGGTAGGGAAAGCAATGAATTAGAATCTTTATTCCGCTCTCTCTTAAGGGATATTCACATGCAAAATAAAACTATAATACCAATTTCTCCTTTTTAAAGATTGGCGTTAAAGCTACTTAGTGCTCGAGTTTAGACTTTAACGAGATGATTCTTGAACTCGCTTTGCTTTATAAAAGACCCAATGTAAAGATCTTCTTGAATACAATGTGAAAGAAGAGATAATTTGGGCATCTTATGGTTTCTGGAAACCGTTTTAACGGCATTTTTAAAGCCTTTTTAGGTCCATATTTTGTGCCTATTCTTAGTTTTTCCCTTAGAAAGGAAGTCAGAGATTCCATTAGTTTGATGAACTTCTAAGGATTTATGGAGGTCTACGCCAGTCTTTTAAATTTAGAGATGAATTTTACAACTTTTTTTAATTGTTGTGATCATTTCAAAGATTATTGCGCCATAACTTTCCTTCATCATTTTACTTCTCATGAGTTAATGGATTAGCATTGTGTACAGGCTAATAATGAAGAGAAAAATGTTCTGAGAAGGAACAACTGGCAAAATATTATCTTTACACATTTGTTATACAAAATGATCACTAAGAGGAGTCAGCCCCTCCTTATAAATATTATCCCTGTGTTTTTTTGTACGTGTCGCTCTGTCTCCTTTGAAGTTCTCTTCTCTCTCTCATTTTGTATAAAAATGAATGCGTTTAAGTAATACTATCTTAAAAACGAGACTTACCTATGTCTCAAAAACTGTTTCACTCATTTCTCTATTCAATTCCTATGCAAGCAAAATTATTTGTTGCGTTAGTGAGAAAATTTTATAAATTTTAAAAAATCCAACGATATTAAAACTTTCGTCAACTTTTTCATTGATTCATCCTTATATTTTTAAAGTTTTATGTAAATAGAGTATCTTTTGATAAATTTCAATGCAATATTTACTTACCTCAATGAGAAAATATACCTCAAGTTATAGGTTTCTTTTTTATTTTATTGAGAACAAGCATAAGTACCCGGCGTTGCCAGGGATCAAAAGTCGTGTCGCAATTAAATACAGATGACCATTGTTTGAAATTCTTATATTGTGGCACATAAATATCTTTACTTGCTGAGTTTCATTATTATTTGTAGGGGGGAAGGCAGATTCCGGAGATTTGCCTACTCTCCTTATCATATAATACCATAAAATATCATATAATATACTTACAATGAGTAAACGTTTCACAGCGTGCGCCCGGCAGTTTACGCGCATACGTGAATGACCGTTAGTTATGAGCGAACAAATTTGTGGCCGCAGAAACAGATCGAGCGTCTTATAGATATAGATTTTGTCAGTCTTTGTATAGCTGAAGGATTGATCGTGACGATCCGAAACTAGTCCTTTATTTGTGAATTAATAAGGTCGTTCTCTTTAAAAGTTTTTGTTTTTCATTCTCACGAGTTGTTAGTGGCGTTCACGCGACCTTATGTTACTATGTTAGTCCGCAAGTCGACCGGTCGGGTGGTAACATTTTACTTTTCATTGGGTTTTTTAACGATAAAATCGTAACTATTCGGCCGATTTTAACGAGATCTGAAACCCTTATGTTGTCTTACATTTTCTTTCGAATTATATAACTTCCAAGGTATTCCTGGAATTATTAAAGGAAAACTAAGTAGGTGTCGGATTGCCCCACTTGTTGAAAGCTTTGAAGGTCATAAGGTCATAGGATCATATATATACATACCTTTACTTCTTTTTCCACGTAACGCATCGTCTGATTACTGATAAATCTGGCTGCATTTAAGCTGGCGCGAATTATGGTATTTTCATAGTTTGATGCCATTTCGGACACTTTAAAAATCGCCCTTTATTGTAAGATTCTTTATTAAACTATTACCTCTCTACTATTACTAATGGTGTTAAGTATCTTTTAAAAGATTTGATAAGCCTTTAGCGTAATACATAGACCCATTTTTGGTTTGATAGATGTTTATCTTTCCTCGTGGTCAGTTGCGGAAAAGATCCGGTATGATAGTTAACGCAGGTGAGAAAGTAGTGAATACAAATCTTGGGTGACGAAGTCTTCTCTGACCAACGTAAACAAACTGATTCTTTCTCGACGATGTAGAATGGAAATCACGCGATAATTCGCGAATGTTTAATTCTTGAAATTTTAACTCGTTAACTTTTAATTTATGAAATTTTAATTCGTGAACTTTTAGTTTGGTATGTTTTAATTCGTGAAGTTTTTAATTGGTGAAGTTTTTAATTCGTGAACTTTTAATTCGTGAAGTTTTAATTCGCAAACTTTTAATTCGTGGTTTTAATTTAGGATCTTTTTATTCGTGCGCTTTTAATTTGTGAACTTTTAATTCGTGATCTATTCAGTCAGAAAGTTTTAATTAATACACTTTTTATTTCTTAAATTCGATTTCCTGAGTTTTGAATTCAAAAACTTTTAATTCGTGAACTTTTAATTATTGAACTATTAATTCGTGATATTTTTATTAATGAACTTTAAATTTCAATTCGTTATCTTTCAATTCGTGAAATTTTAATTCGGGATCTTTTAATTTATAAACTTTTAATTAATGAACTTTTCATTCGTGATCTAATTCGCCAAATTTAAATTCGTGAACTTTTAATTCTTTGACATCAACCATCCACATTTCTTCCTGAACGGAAAGGATTGTTGCGATATAATGCCACTCAGATTTTAAGGTTTGGGGCACCCAATGTCAGGGATTTGGGGATATAATGCCATTAAACCTTTATCGATTCATGTAATGGCGTTAATATTTCATGGATTGGGTGATATGACGTTACAAATCCTTTAATGATTGAGTGATAGAATGCAATCAAGCAATTAGAGCTGTCGTGATATAACAGTGGATTATACAATAGCATTAAGCATTCAGGGATTGGGTGTACACTAGTAATGCTGTTAATATTTTAGGGATGAGTGATATATTGCCATCAATCATTGAGACTTCGAATCAAGTGTCTGGATTGGTCTGTTATTGCTAAGTTTGACAGTAACCTGATTAGTAACAGTGTTTTAAAGATCGTACATTTGATTTCATGACATCCTTTCTTAAAATTGATAGGAATTAAATAGTAAGGTATTCTTAGGGAAAATTGAGAGGTCTTCCTGTCAGTTTAAGCCTCTTTTATTTATTTATTTAAATTTTTTATCGAATACATCAACGGTAATATCAGCAGATGTCCATTACAGAAAGCGATTGGATGCTAACACACCTCTGAGTGAGAAGGGATGAGCTTCATGTCTTGAAGCCTTTCATCTCATGTAATTATTCTACTATTGTAACTAAGAAAAGGTAATCGAATTTTGGCTTTGATTACTGCATAAAATTAAATAAAAAGTTTTAGATAATAAAAGGCATTATAGTGCGGTTAGTATAAAGCAAAAATTACCAACTGACACTGCTTCAAGCGCCCTGCGGGCGGAGTATCATACCTCGACAGGAAAAAGGTTTATAAACAATCTTTCTAACTCTCCTCGAAAGAAGTGCATCAATTGATTTTTATATATTCTACGTCCCGTTTTCACTGAACATCGAAATCGTTCTCAGGACTTCAATCATTGTCTTCGCTGAATAGTTAGGAAAGTTACCCATCCGTTATACAAAGTATTAAGCGAAGAAAACGATCAGGGCCTTCAGAATGATAATTTATAGCGTCTATAGGTTTTGAGGCCCTTCCCACTAAAAAAATAAATTTAGTTATTCCACAACTGTGTTCTGTCTGTCTATCAATTTAAGAAGAAAATTACGAGAGATGTTTGTTGATTCTTAAATTAATGGGGTTCAAGTGTTGCCATAATTTTAGGCTTTCGCTTCCCGACTAGTATTTTTAATTTTGGTGAAATATCATATATACGTTTTATATAGTAGGATATATATCTTTTGGGGGTTCTGGGTGGTGTATTTTTCGTTTTCAGTTATTTATCATTTTGAGGAGATCTCCGTCACTCATTTTACACTCGATATTCCTCAGGTACAGCAGAGATGCATGATTAACTTACAATTCCATACAGCTCCTATGCAGATTTTTGTTTTCACTCTTCTCAACCTTTGCTTTCAAACTTTAATTAGGTTAGAAACAAAGTTCCCGCACAACCTTTTCTAAAAAGTTTATTTATTCATAGGTTTATTTAAATGTTTATTTATTTATAGATTTATACAGGGTGTACGGCTAGTTAATTTGTGGTGGCCTAGTCTTTCCTAGGCCTCGCTTGAAAGTGCACAGTCACCTAAAGCCTACGATTGGTTTAAGAAGTTTCAGCGTTGCTAATTCGATCTTAAAGATAATTCAAGAAGTGGTCGACCCTCACTTATTGACAATGACCGCTCGTGCGCCTGTGTCAAAGCTGATCCACATCTGACATCCCGCGAGCTGGCTGAAAAGTTTAGCGTCAGTCACACAGCTCGTTTTGTATCATTTAGAGAAAATTCCACGTAAACTGACCGACATTTAGAGGAAATTCCACGTAAACTGACTAACATTTAGAGGAAATTCCACGTAAACTGACCGATATTTAGAGGAAATTCCACGTAAACTGACCAACATTTAGAGGAAATTCCACGTAAACTGACCGACATTTAGAGGAAATTCCACGTAAACTGACCAACATTTAGAGGAAATTCCACATAAACTGACTGACATTTAGAGGAAATTCCACGTAAACTGACCGACATTTAGAGGAAATTCCACGTAAACTGACTGACATTTAGAGGAAATTTCACGTAAACTGACCGACATTTAGAGGAAATTCCACGTAAACTGACCGACATTTAGAGGAAATTCCACGTAAACTGACTAACATTTAGAGGAAATTCCACGTAAACTGACCGACATTTAGAGGAAATTCCACGTAAACTGACTGACATTTAGAGGAAATACCACGTAAACTGACTGACATTTAGAGGAAATTCCACGTAAACTGACTGACATTTAGAGGAAATTCCACGTAAACTGACCGACATTTAGAAGAAATTCCACGTAAACTGACCGACATTTAGAGGAAATTCCACGTAAACTGACTGACATTTACAGGAATTTCCACGTTAACTGACCGACATTTAGGGGAAATTCCACGTAAACTGACCGACATTTAGAGGAAATTCCACGTAAACTGACTGACATTTAGAGGAAATTCCACGTAAACTGACCGACATTTAGAGGAAATTCCACGTAAACTGACTGACATTTAGAAGAAATTCCACGTAAACTGACCGACATTTAGAGGAAATTCCACGTTAACTGACTGACATTTAGAGGAAATTCCACGTAAACTGATCGACATTTAGAGGAAATTCCAAGTAAACTGACTGACATTTAGAGGAAATTCCACGTAAACTGACCGACATTTAGAGAAAATTCCACGTAAACTGACCGACATTTAGAGGAAATTCCATGTAAACTGACTGACATTCAGAGGAAATTCCACGTAAACTGACCGACATTTAGAGGAAATTCCACGTAAACTGACTGACATTTAGAGGAAATTCCACGTTAACTGACTGACATTTAGAGGAAATTTCACGTAAACTGACCGACATTTAGAGGAAATTCCACGTAAACTGACTGACATTTAGAGGAAATTCCACGTAAACTGACTGACATTTAGAGGAAATACCACGTAAACTGACTGACATTTAGAGGAAATTCCACGTAAACTGACTGACATTTAGAGGAAATTCCACGTAAACTGACCGACATTTAGAAGAAATTCCACGTAAACTGACCGACATTTAGAGGAAATTCCACGTAAACTGACTGACATTTACAGGAATTTCCACGTTAACTGACCGACATTTAGGGGAAATTCCACGTAAACTGACCGACATTTAGAGGAAATTCCACGTAAACTGACTGACATTTAGAGGAAATTCCACGTAAACTGACCGACATTTAGAGGAAATTCCACGTAAACTGACTGACATTTAGAAGAAATTCCACGTAAACTGACCGACATTTAGAGGAAATTCCACGTTAACTGACTGACATTTAGAGGAAATTCCACGTAAACTGATCGACATTTAGAGGAAATTCCAAGTAAACTGACTGACATTTAGAGGAAATTCCACGTAAACTGACCGACATTTAGAGAAAATTCCACGTAAACTGACCGACATTTAGAGGAAATTCCATGTAAACTGACTGACATTCAGAGGAAATTCCACGTAAACTGACCGACATTTAGAGGAAATTCCACGTAAACTGACTGACATTTAGAGGAAATTCCACGTTAACTGACTGACATTTAGAGGAAATTTCACGTAAACTGACCGACATTTAGAGGAAATTCCACGTAAACTGACTGACATTTAGAGGAAATTCCACGTTAACTGACTGACATTTAGAGGAAATTTCACGTAAACTGACCGACATTTAGAGGAAATTCCACGTAAACTGACCGACATTTAGAGGAAATTCCACGTAAACTGACCGACATTTAGAGGAAATTCCACGTAAACTGACCAACATTTAGAGGAAATTCCACATAAACTGACTGACATTTAGAGAAAATTCCACGTAAACTGACCAACATTTAGAGGAAATTCCACGTTAACTGACTGACATTTAGAGGAAATTCCACGTAAACTGACCGACATTTAGAGGAAATTCCACGTAAACTGACTGACATTTAAAGGAAATTCCACGTAAACTGACTGACATTTAGAGGAAATTCCACGTAAACTGACCGACATTTAGAGGAAATTCCACGTAAACTGACCGACATTTAGAGGAAATTCCACGTAAACTGACTGACATTTAGAGGAAATTCCACGTAAACTGACCGACATTTAGAGGAAATTCCACGTAAACTGACTGACATTTAGAGGAAATTCCACGTAAACTGACCGACATTTAGAGGAAATTCCACGTAAACTGACCGACATTTAGAGGAAATTCCACGTAAACTGACCGACATTTAGAGGAAATTCCACGTAAACTGACTGACATTTAGAGGAAATTCCACGTAAACTGACCGACATTTAGAGGAAATTCCACGTAAACTGACCGACATTTAGAGGAAATTCCACGTAAACTGACTGACATTTAGAGGAAATTCCACGTAAACTGACCGACATTTAGAGGAAATTCCACGTAAACTGACCGACATTTAGAGGAAATTCCACGTAAACTGACCGACATTTAGAGGAAATTCCACGTAAACTGACTGACATTTAGAGGAAATTCCACGTAAACTGACCGACATTTAGAGGAAATTCCACGTAAACTGACCGACATTTAGAGGAAATTCCACGTAAACTGACTGACATTTAAAGGAAATTCCACGTAAACTGACCGAGATTTAGAGGAAAGTCCACGTAAACTGACCCTCTTCGACCGCCAGCGCCTCATACACGCCTGGATAACACTAGTATCTACGAAAGGTTGTTTTGATTGACTGAACAACGTTGTTACCTCAGATAAGAAATGGTATCTACACTCAAAAGAAGGTGGACAGACAAAGGTGCATCTGCACAATTACGAAATAGATTATAATTACGCAAACTAATTCATTTAATCCATATTTATCATCATTTTACCCCTTTGATCGAATAACAAATCCACAGGGAATAAAATCCACCTCTTACAGAACCTACAGTGTGATTTCGGATTCAGCCAAATAATGCATTGTTTTTATTATTATTTTTGAAATGCTGACTTGTAATAAATTTGCAAGAATTTACATATTAGAATTATTATTCTCATCGCGTAAATTATCATATCTTGGATGCCATTAGACTTGGTTACACATCCCTTAGTGAGCCTGGTGGACACAAAATTCTTCGAAATTCTCCAAAATGCTTCTCGAAATAATTCTGAGCAACTTAGGCCCAATGGATCCAAATGGTCACCAATCAGTGCAACGTTTCGGTTTCCGGCCATTGACGTGCTTAGGTCGATTGGAGGACCAATACCATGCACTACGAACAAACATAACGCCCATATGGAACTACCACGAACGCAAACGGTGCATTTTCGACCATTGGAGTCCATGGCTGATCAGGTCTGTCCGAGAGCAGAATCCTACTATCAGTTCAAATCAACTGGTCCCGTAACCCATCAAGCCACACCACAATCTTCCTGCACGATCCAATTAGTGACGTCACCAGCCCATTCGATCGCTGTGCTCGGATTAGCTGTGTTAACATTGGCCCTCTTGTGGTTCTTCTGTTCTCACTCCACATTGAACGAAAATACGTTAACTGACCTGATAGATACGCGTCTGGTACCTCCAGAATCAAATGTGGATGCGTTTTGAGCCCATATTGTTTGTCAGATGCCACTGGTCACGATCATTAGGACCCGTGGCTTGCCACTGTGCTATCCACCATGGAGGAATGCCTACCGTTGGGTATTTTCGGTACACGTGTGGCACCGATGATTGAAGGATTTTGAATGCCCACAGAGTTTCAGGAATGGAATATTCTATCCGAAAGGCGTTCACTATTGCGCTGTGTTCAAAATTCGATAATTCTTGTTACTCTGCACAAGATTTCAGATCCGAGCGGAAAAAGGCCTTAGGAATCAAATTCATCAGAAAGAAATGTTGCGCTGTCCTCCATGAGATTTTCCTCTGACACTCTTAAAAGGCTGATTGTATGTAGGAAGACGCTCCATCTCATTCTAGATAACAATTCAATAACACTTTATTTCGTCTCACCGACATAAAAAATACCTAAATTTCAGCCAGATTTATAGCAACAGACTGGCTCAGCCTTTTATTGTGCCAAACATAGAACCCTTTACAAACATCATCTATCTCAGGTAAAATGATTAGAAATAGATTCCTCATGTACATATAGACATAAAACTTGCCTAACCCCCATTTTGGCTAATCCAAACGCGAAGAAACCACTAATTACAAGTACGATCTAAAAGCATAATACTCTTTGGCTTCAGGTGAAGTATTAGCAATCAATTGTGGAAGCATTTACATAATTAGTACCAAAAAAATAACTAAAAAATCCTCGAAGATAATTAGAGAAATAAAAGATATTGTAGAAGATGTGTATGCCTCAATCATATAGATGTCGTCTTTGTTTGAGTCTGACACAAAAGATATTCCGATTTTGGCCGCGCTGTCGAGGATGAATACTTCATACTAAGGATATTAAATCTGTCGACTTCCTACCTGGCTGCTAGACCACCACACTTTGTTTGGACCCCTTATGGGTCCAAACCCCGAGAAGAAATAGGCATGAGTGGCTAGACGAGGCAAATAGTCCGCCAACCTGCCTTTTTCATTTTTTTAGTGTTGTCAAGTATATGAGCTCCCGTGTGTTGGTAGGTTTTTATATATTAACATTTCGGAATACGTCCCTCATTGTTAATCTTTGCCAGAACTTTGTAATGGGGCAGACGAGGAGCTTAATGACAACACCACTCTGACCGGTGAAGGGGTTCCTTGATTGCGGCAAATTGGTTTCTCCTTTACCATCTTCTGAGCCCCTAGCGGAAATCTCCACTTCTATGACGGAGGTGGCGCTCTGTACTTTCTTAGGAGGCCCTTAAAGATTATTTGAGGGAAAAAGGAATTTCTCCCCCTTTCAACTATCGAGGGGTTCAGGTTGCTCACTTAACCTTTTTCAGTACGTTGTCTCCTGACAGCTCCCAATTTGAAGCGGGTCCTTCTTTGATTTCTCAGTGACCCGCAAATAACATGGCACGACAAAGAACGCGCCCTATCTTTTCTCGCACCGCCCTTTGAAGTCAAATAACCCATCATGACCCTCTTAGAGGGGTAAGAAAACGCATCGTCCCCTGGGTCTTACCAAAACACCTCTTAGACCCGAGGTTCGTGACCTTGGTAGGAGCTGGCATGCCCGCTCCACATTTTTACCCTATGCAAGTCGGCATACCGGCCCTAGTGACGTACGTGACTTATCATAGGCCTATGAGTCTCCGGGCGGATTACCCGACACTTCATTAATTAGGATGATCCCCGAGGTACCAATGCCCCAGTTGCCAAGGTCTGCTTCGGGTCAAAGTTGGGCTTGGTGCCAGAAACCAAACCTGAGTCCGCCCATATGAAATATCCTCTTTAGGCGACACAGGCCTCGAGGGCTCATAAAAAGACGAGGAACACCCAATCGTGCTATATACCCCCCCTTAGCTGCTAAAAACCTCTTCATCTCTAAGAAAATCGGGATGACGCTGGTCCTTCCGAGCATGGGCCACTTCCTGGGGATGGAGAGAAGCGGGCTCACTGCTTTCCCTCCTCTTCAAAGAAGAAGAAATCTAAGTCTAAGTGTTTCTCTCCTTCCGCGGGGGTCTGGGGACAGACAAAACCGCTGCCATTTCGGCAAGCGACAATACAAAGACAGGCACGTCCGTCTGCGAGGCAATTGTACTGAGCGATCGTTGGTCACGTCGGGGCTCTCATTCAGATACTACCTGGCGTTTGTATATAGCTAAAGATCACATGTTACATACAAAGATGGCATTAACTAGGTTCAGTGGAAGACAGCAGAAGGTCACCCATTTCATTGACGCAAACCTTCTGACGAAAGTGGCCAACTATTCAGAGGCGGACCTTTATGGCTCGCCGATGAGTGTAAATTGCAATTCACTATGAATTTCGTGAAAAGGGTAGTTTAAATAAGGAAACTTTTAGCCAATTCCTAAGAAGATATCACCGAAAAGCTGACTGACTTTGGAGCGTTCAAGATCAAAAGTGTAAAGATAAAACAGGAGGTGGTGAGCTCGAGACCCACCCCTACACTCTTCGTGCTAGTTAGTATCGCACCATATGGAGGCATTTGTGCGTTCTGAGAAATATCTCACATAGAATGCCAAACCATGATAAGTTTTGGAGTCCATAGCACCTATAGCGCCTTGTACGTACTACAGCGCCTGGAATTCTGGCTATGGGAATCGTACGGTGTTATCTCCGCCTGTATCTTTTCGTCGAAAAGAGCCTCCGCATCTCCTTCGAGCTAGACCTAAAAGGCATATTTATTCAATGGAAATGCTGCGGCCTCCGAGCTAACTGGGAGGAGCTGCGGAGGCTTGTATACACTCCCCCGTTTCACGTTATCTATCTTTCTGCAGGGGAGCATGTTGGGCGCGTCCATCCTATAAACACTGCCGGGGTATAAAGGATTTTCGAACCCAACATTACGGCATGTGGGGCGGGCAGGATGATACACGCTTTTCATCAGGCATGATGTCTCCTTCTTCTATTTGCTATAAATAACTCTTTGGGACAGGTCATTGCAATTACACTTAGATATAAGCTATTCTGTCATTTCTGAGAACATTTCAATGTCAGCCATCTCCAACGCACGGGACTTCAATGTGTTGTGGCACGGTGCCGAGGCTTTTTTTAATGCTCAGGGGTTTGAACGGTAGACACATTTTAATGCACGTCCTGATGTAGCTGAAGGTCGCCAATTAAACTTTACCTCCAGAGGCGGAAACCCCCCCAGCGAAACATTTACGTTGACTGGGTTGTTATGTTCTGCTCTTTCTTCACGCGCGGACATCACCCATGTTCCGAAAGATGTGCTGTATACCATATTTCGACATCTAGGTGAGTGAGGTTGGCATTTATGCTAGATTTGTTCAACAGGATCTGGAGAGTGTATTTGTCAAGAATCCTGAAGAATGGCTACTTTACTCGCTTTTCGCAAACCGGGGAGGGATAACTCTATCTATGGCGGTTTTCGCCCAATTTCTCTCACCTCCTGCGTGTGCAATTTGATGGAGAAATTGGTAAAAGTTAAATTAGCCTTTTTCCTCAACCTGCCCTCCTCTGATTCTCTCAAAGATGCCACCCTTGAGGGTGGCATTCCTTCTGCTCCAAAAGCTTTGACTAAGCCGAGATTATTGCATTCTACCTTTAAAAGCACACTTCGTGTACAAGGATGGCTCCAAGTCGCATGAGTGAGTCACCTTCCACGCCGTATACCTTCTGTTTGAAATCAGTGTGGCCCTATCAGTCGCTGCGTCTGTCTTCACAGCCAAGCTAGTTGAAATTGTGATCATTTACGACGCACAAAACTCCATGAGTGCTCTAATGGCATTGGAATTTCTGCAGACCCTGGTTCGAGGTATCCGTGACGTCACAGTTGCTGAGAATCGATAGATGTCGAGATTATCATCTGCTGGGTTACTAGATATGTAGGAATTGCGGGGAATGAGGGCGCCGATGAGGGCGCCAAAATGTCCGCAAGGACTGGACGACCAGACCAGTGTTTTGCTCTTCCTCACACCGATTACATGGCAGGAATACGAGCAGATCTCCGGACTGCTGGGCATATAAGATGGGAGACAGTCGAGGGGAACTTAAAATTGAGTACCATTACGCTGCGACTGTTCCCATGGACTTACTCCCGATGCCGTAACGGCATAAGGTTGCTTTCTGTCCTCTTCGAATTGGACACACTCGCGGAACGCACGGCCATTTGATGGAGTGCTCGCCTGCACTTTATTGCGAAAACGGCCTTGTCACCCAGACTGTTCGACACATTCTTGTTTACTCTTCCATTCTGAGTGATCTTTGCGCACATTATCTGTTCCGGTATCGGGACGAGCGGGATCGCTACTGCTTGTCCTTTTTACTCCGGACGGATTCATGTATACAGACTTGTGGACTATCTGACTTTTTGTCCATTTTATTTGACTCTCTTTGGTGTAGATCGCCTGTTCCTCCGTCGGGACAGGCTGCCTCCCCCAGACGCTAGAGCGTGCTTCCTTCTTTCTGCTTCTGATTTTTTCGCCTTTGTTTCGACTTTTTTGTTTTGTCATAATTTTTTTGTTTGGGTCTTTTGCATATTAGCATTCAAATGTAAGGTGATTACAGCCACTTTTGCCCCACTAGACATTCGCTATATGGGCGAATGTACCCCAAAACTGCGGTTTTACCACCTTTGAACTAACGTGCCTAATGCCATAAGCAGGGGCTTGTTCACGTGTGAGGAATTAAGGTCCCTCTTATTCGCGATGCATCAAGGCTCCGTCCAACCAATAATTGATTACGTCTGTAATCCAAGTTGGAGAAAAGTATTGGAAAAGGTGGGATCTCCAATAATATCCCTTCTATCCACCCTCTAGGTACACGCCTGGCATGAGTTGTCTCCCCAGGTAGCTATCGTCGTTATGTATAGTCGATGAGCTTCGAGCTTGTTTATTGATGGAAAATTAATACTGTGATATAAATGTACGCTCAAATAGGCTAATTGGGTTGTCTGTAGGTAACTTTCCAATTTTTTATTCGGTGCAAGTTGATTGATTTACGACAATTACTGTAAATTGCTTATTAAGGCTTGCAATTATTTGATAGGGAAGATGGCGGAAAAAACTTTATGTCTTTGAAAAGTGTGCGAATTACTTTTTCCGCGTCTTTGAAATGATCGCATTTTGTTATAGGCGCTCAATACTTTTTTAATCTTCTATTTAATGTGAAAGATTGAATAACGGCATAAAGTATCCGACTAAACTGGTACTCAAAATGGTTGTTTGGTTCGCCGATGTATTTATGAATATAAATACATTTTTTGTCGTTGAATTGTCCGTCGATGAATTATTAGGCGCGCGCACGCGATTCTATAAGTTACTATGTCGGTTCGTAGGTCGTCGGTTGGTTGGATGGTAACCTTTTTACCTTTCAAAGATTTTTTTGGCAATAACATCGTAACTTTTCGGTAGATTCTAAAGAAATTTTAAACTATTATGTTGTTTTGCATTCAGTTTCGAATGATATAGTTGCAATGGTCTTCTAAAGGTTAATCCAAGAATTATTGAAAGTTTTGAAGGTCGTTAGGTCATATGGTCAAAAGGTCATCGGGTCATAAGTCATAATAATTGAGTGCACACGACTTAAATCTGTTGACCTTACTCCTCAATGACTTTACTGGTGTCTTCCAATTGCCATTTTCCATTTAAAAAAAACCTAGCACTAAAAAGGAAGTCATGCGTTAACATTTATTTACAATTTCCATTAATACATTCAGTTCAAACTATTGTAAAATTACATTATAACGAAATAAATGACTTAAAATAAAACAAAATAAAGAGATATGAAGCTTTCACTCTGGTAAAACTTTCCTTCATACGACTTTCTAGAGTATTTGGTTGACGGCAGGTCTATTTTCAAGCATCAGCAATAATTAGCCATCATGTGGCAATCCCAGCGTCCTTGATAACGTTCCTCCGTAATTTTAATATCCTGGTGAAATCTCTTCCCTTGTTCGTCACTTACAGTGCCTAAATTATTTGGAAATTGGTCAAGATGACTATTCAAAAAAATGCCTTTTTATGCTTATATTGCAACCTAGCTCTTTGTAGTTCCTTAAAAGCTTTCTTACGACTTCTTTGTAGTTATCTGCCATATAATTTCATAAAATATTTTTATCAAGTCCACGAATGAGAACCAGGCCTTTCTTTTAAGTTCATTCATGACATTAGGAAAACTGCTGTCATTAACTAATGTTCTTATTTGTGGACCGTCGAAAAGTTCAGCTTTGATTTTTTTGTAACTTAAACTTGGCAATTTTGAAATTATGTAGTGGAAACACTCCCCGTTTGTATATAAAGCTTTTGCAAATTGTTTCATCAGATCTAGTTTGATATGCAGAGGAGGAAACCTGATTTCATCTCTGCTCACTAAAGGTGGATTAATTACATTTTTTCCTCTGACAATAGGTGATGTTCTTGCTGGCCAGACTTGTTTGGAATAATGTACTCCTTAGCTTTGCGGTCCCATAACAAAAGGGAACATGGATATTTAGTATACCCTGCTTGTTGCCCTAACAGAAAATTGACCATTTTTAAGTCAACACATATGGTCCACTCGTGCTCCATATATTTGATAAGTTTTAAAACAGTTTCTATATGCTCATAATTTGTTTTAATGTTGTTGAATGCCCAATTGGTATCAAGCTGTATAGATTGCCATTATGTAGCAACACACATTTAAGACTTCTTCTAGAACTGTCTAAAAACAAACGCCAATCACTTGCATTGTAAGACTGAACCCCCATCTCCTTTAACAAACCTGGTATGTCGCAGCAATATACTAAACTATGCTCTGTCATAAAATATTTAAGAAGTTCTTTTTCTCTGTTTCTGTAAAAATCAAATGTATGTGTTTGAAGTAAGCATTTTTTTCTGTTTAATTCTTGAAGCTAAAATTTCCGCAGCCTTTTTTGATAAATTTAGATCTCTTAAAAGATCATTCAAGTCAGCCTGGTTAAACCCTTGCTGATCACTTTCACTTACAACTACGCTGGGATCAAATTCAGTGTCTGACTTCTCAGAGTGCATAACAATATTTTCAGAAACATCTTCAACTAATTCCTGAGATGGCAAACTCTGAAATTTTGGAATGGGAATTTCATTTGAATGTAGCACAGGTCGTATTGCGGTGTCGAAATTTGGGTACTCGATAAAATGTTTATTTTTCTTATTAAAGCCCGAACAAAGTCTTGACAAAGCAGAAGTAGAAATCAAACTCATGCTTAGTAGGCTCTCGACACACCTGAAATGGAAAAAAAAATTGTGAAGCGTGAACAAAAGCGAATTTTATAAAAGTTGTTTATGTACCTAAGTTACAATTACACTTAGGTAATTTGCACTACATAACCTACTAAATTACGTAGTTTTATGAAATCATAAACTTACCATCGGAACTCCAAAAGGTATTTTTGACTCCAACCTTTCGTCTAATGTCGCAGTCTTTCAATGCATACAGTGCACAGGCTTTATGTGGAACCCATGATTTATCTTGATCCGCCAATTTTATGCCAAAATAAGCTAAATAAGCTCTTTTCACGAAGTCCGTTATATTTACTCGTTGATGTGTAAGTGTAAAATTTCCACACATGTAGCAAAATGAATCAGTAGAGTTTTTGCATATGAACTTTCTAGTGATTGAGGATATTACTTGATTTTTTGTCAATTTGTAAAGGTACTTAAATTCTTTATTTTTAAAATCTAAAATATAAAAACAAACATTAGTTTAAATAGGTACTAATAGATAATTATAATTACAATGTGCAGCTTAAAAAAAGACTTGTATTGAGAAAATTTCCTTTTTAGAAATATGAGGAAAGAGGAAGTGTGTTGAACAAAATCAGGACCTGATAGAGCAAAACGAAGTATAAATTCACCCAAATTACGGATAATTAAATGTCAAATCTAAGTCAATAAACAACAAGTTGAAATTTGTTCCCAATAATTCATCATATTTAATAAACTTTTCCTCCAAATTAGTGAATTTTATTCGTTAAAAATCTTAACAAGGTTGAGAGAGAATAGTAGAATGTTCGGAAGAAGCAACCTTTACAAAATGAACACCTTTTTCTAAAGATCCACATGGATTGGACCAAATGGAAAACAAAATGACATCGAGTACATAATCTTTAACAATAAAATCCATCACAAAGCCAGTAATAAGCTCCTTTATCCCATGTAGCGACTACAGTTTTACTACAAAGCAAGATCAAAATTAATCTTAACATGGGACATTCAAACTGGTGAAAAAAATAGCATAAAACAGCTCATGCTAGCCGAGTGGATACGGCGTTGGCCTCCCAACATCGCAGTACCGGGTTCAATTCCGAATCTCAGCATGAGCAGACACAAACGTCAGCGCACGGAGAGATCTGGCTACTCATTGGTGGACGCGCTGTGCTCACTCCGTTTTCGGGTGGGTAGATCAAACCTCTGACCTCACACATAGCCAATCACAACACTGCTTTCTTTCCTCTCCCGCCTTTACAGCACAACACACACACACACACACACTCTCTATTCTAAGGGATCCTGCCGATGGGTATCTATATCCACATACCTCTGACGCGGAACAGGTCCCTTTCCCCCGGGATGACGAAGGCTTCCACCTGAACGCTGTTTGGTGTCAAAACATAATAATTCCTGGCACCTCTTCCCAAAGGAGGACCGGCCACTGGGGCCGTCGGGCAGACTAGCGATTGTCATACTGACCTTTATGTAGATTTCATTATCCGGTCGGGGATCCTCCCAGTATCATGGAAAGGATTGGCGCTGACTAACTAACTAACTAAAGAGCATAAACCAGGAGATGGTATCCGGAGAAGTAGACTGCCAAAAGGGTGGAGAGAATGCAGGTATGTTAAACACCAAACCAGAGCGAAAAAATAGTGCTGGTACCTCCTTCCGCAAATAGCAAAGGCTGGGCGGCGACTATCTTGCAAAATTGGATACCAGCCAAGGAAGATAGGGCACAAGAGCCTGTTAAAGTGACCAAAAAGGTTACAATGGAAATATTTATAAGGAATTAAACCAAGGTAGTCTCAATCTAGTATGAGATTGCCGAGGGAAGTGAGTCGGAAGGGCGTATCACTCATATAGGTACCTGAATTACAATGGCTATCCCCTTCCAGCGTAGAGGTTCAGATCAAAGAAAACTGCCTTACTTTACAGTTAAAGTAATATTGATCTTGTAATGATTATTAAATATGTCGATATGTACACCACTAGAAATCCAAATGAACTTATTTAGTAGAGCACATGTTAATAGGAGCCATAGGAGTGAGGGAGAATATGGCACTACACTGTGTAGCTGAATACTGGTTTTCAGGAGAACGAGCGCAGGAAGAAGAGGATAGCCGGAGTACTAATTTGGCGTGAATGAGCGCATGAGAAAAGACAAAAGTTTTAAAGGCAAACCAAAAGGACATTGGGAGATATAAGGATCAAGGAGAAGAAAAGGAAGTTTATTAAGGCAATTCATAGGAAGAGGAAGGGAATCGAACCCGTATGTAACCACTGCGGATCCAGTTTTCGCAAATTTGCCTTGAACTTCCCAACACAGCTGCATGCGAAGGTGATGGTCTGGATTCATGCTATTGAATACTCTGGCCGCTTACGGTAACTTTGGTTCCTGAATAGAAAAATAACTTGAACCCTCTCCTCTCTAGTCAGTGACATGGTTTATCTACAACATACTAATAATAATGTAAAAATCCATATGAGTCTTTACTTATCTGACACCATGCATATATTTAATTGCGGTAAGTAGATACAAGAAAACACCCGTTGGGCCACGTATAACGTATCCTACGTATCTTATCTAACGTATCTTAGCGCAAGGTCGAGAATGTTCTTAAGCCGGCGAGCCAAACTTTGTCCGACTTCAGATGGGACCTAATGGGCTCTCACACTTGTCGCAGTTTTCTGTGATGGCGGCATTTCATGTCATCACAGCGTTTAACTGCGTCTCATAATTTAGCACCTCCATTAGCGCAGACGAAAAGGGTCGCCCAGATGTCTGTTTTCTCTCTCTCTATCAAAAAGGGTCAAATTAATCTGTATCAATAAGATGCTCGATCCGTTCCTGCGGCCACAATGTTGTTCGCTCATAACTAACGGTCATTTACGCGTGCGCGCGCGCAGAAATGTTTACTAATTTTAAGTATATTATATGATATTATATAATATTTATGACATGATATAATATTATATGATAAGGAAAGTATGCAACTCTTTTGAATCTGCCTTAATTCCACAAATCCACAAATGATACTAATAATAATCAGCAAGTAAAGATATTTTGTGCCACAATAAAAGAATTTCAAACACTATGCATCTGTATTTATTTGCAACAGGACTTTTTATCACAGGCAAACAGGGTATCTATGCTGGTTCTCAATAAAAAAAAAGGGAACTTGTAACGTGAGGTGTATTTTCTTATTGCACCAAGTAAATAATGGATTGAAATTTTAGAAAAGATATTGTATTCACAACCAACTTTGAAAATATGTATATAAGATGAATCGCTAAAAAAGGTTTAGGAAAGTTATATGTTATTGGATTAAAAAAGCAATATAAAAAGTTCTCACTATCACAACAATACTCAAATTTACAAATAATTTGCCTTGCAAAGGAATTGTGTAGAGAAAAGAGTGAAGCAGATTTTTAGACAAACGTTGGTCTTGTTTATAAGCTTGTAATTATTTCATATTGCTTAAAGTCTTCACTTCAAAGGAAAAAATGAAATATACAATCAGTTAAAGGTCACTTTCGAGCAAATAAATGATATAATAAATATTGTCTTTACCACTTTAAACACTGCATGGCACTTGCTGCCATGCAGTTAAGATAGCTGTAATATTAGAGTAATGGAGCACCAAGAAGCTTTGGAGAGTACACAACTAAAAGAGAAGTAGTGTGTAATTGATACTGTGAGATGGTATAAGCCTTCCCAAGAGATAGAAGGGATAAAATAGATAAAAAAGGCAAGACAAAAGCTTAAGAATTGGAAATAGGAATAATCAAATTTAATCCCCAAACTCTTTATGCATCGAATTTTTTAGTGTTTTCTAAACAATTTCCAAACGATTACGTTGTTAATTAATAAATATCTTTTATTTATGAAGATTATAGATATGTCTAAGTCGTTTCTACCGTAACAAACTCACTTGATGTTAAAATAAGGAACAAGATTATAGAAACATTATATGTCGTAAATAGCACTATAGAGATGACATATGTATGATATGCTTAAATATGGAGTATCTTGATTTTTGTACATTATTTACGGCCAAGTCTCACCATACAATGCCTATGTCACTGGAAATAAATTATTTTAAGGGAATTCGAGAAGTCTGTAGAATATATAGCATCTATAGAAATACATTTAATTACAACCAAAATGGCTTGGATTTTCTCAATGTCGAAAGCGAGAGATGCATTTGGATAGGAAGTGTTGGGAGAGGAAAGAGGAATTAATAAGCCCATGTTTAGGTCGGAGACCTTACAACCGCTCCGTATCCAAAGCGAAAGAGCTCTAAACTAGCTCCTGCGCAGCTTATAGAAATATAAAGTGGAATCAATAAAACCAATTAAAACTGTGCTTTGATTACCTTATCTTCAAAGAGATTTAAATTTCATTTATAATAGGCGTTAATTAATAATTGCGACGATGCAAACCTCAAATAATTAATTAATGTGCAATAATACAAGTTAAAAATTGTATACATATCTTAAGGCAAGGATTCTCTAATTTGGAGTCTTCATTCATCACTCAATTATGTACTAACTTGTAAATTTGGTATAAACCAAAGGTTTTCTGATCATTTGTTCATTGAGGAAAAAAAAATGTCTCAAAAGGTTATTTTGACCCATCAGATAAACAATGCTGAGTTAGGTTAGATAATGGGGGAAGTGGAAAGACGAAGAATACGAAATCTGAGAAAGGCAAAAGTTGATAGAGAATACACCAGCAAACATAATCACCTTTAAGTATTGCACCCAAAATAGCTGGGTATAAATCTCCAGGAAATATTTCCTACAAAGAATACAGGCGCTGGGAATTAATAACTTAGGCCAAATAACAAATAGGCATATTCAATATCCAAGGGAAATTTTATATGTTCGAATTTGTGAATAATAAAGCTTTTTGTACGAGGTTTTGCTCTAAAAATTTGCGAAACAGTTGAAAGCGTTTAGCGAAGAGAAAGAGCCACCCAAATCCGTTGTTTCTCAGCAGACATCTTACAAAGCTTCTCTCTTTATTCGAGCTTTAAGAAGTTCTTGGCAAACGTGATTTTAGAAATAGAAAGCTCAGTTTAGATAAATGGCCTCACTAACAATCGCAGGATATGAAAGGAATATCTTAGATTAGATTTTACTAATAAAGGCGAAAAACAAAGTGGTTATCTCTGAGAGAAAGCCTTAGAAAAGTGATTCATGAAGACGACCAATTAACACAATAATAGATGACTTAGGTGGCAGAGATTTGGAGAGCCCACAACTCTCCTGAACTTCATAACGTTAGGCACCAGACCTGGAACTGTAAACAAAACAGTACATTCAGTGTGCGATATTTTTTAGGTTATAAGAATAAATAATAATAGAATAAAGGCGAGCCTTAGATCCCTTTTATGGCTAGTAGTAAAAAAAGTGGGAAAGAAAAGGTACGGAGGTCATTGGAGAGAGTTTTGAGTAAACAAGGTTGCTGAACAAAGTCGCGTGCTCTCACTTATTCTGATTTATGATCTTACGACCTTCAAAACTTTCCATAACTCTCGGACTAATCTTAGGAGGATCTTGGCAATTATATAATTTGAAGAAGAATGTAAAACAACATAAGGATTTCAAATTTCGTTAGAATCTGCCGAAAAGTTGCAATGTTATTACCAAAACAAAAAATGCAAAACTGGGACCGACCGACGGACACAGTGAGATATATAGTCGCCCGCGACTAAAAACAAGTAGAATATTAATACACCGTTTTTATTGGTTATGCTTTAATAATTAAGTCATTTTTTCGTTCAATTTATTTTTAAACATGTTGATTAACATGCTTTGAACTACAACCGCGGTCAAAGGTTTTCGGAAACGTCGGAAATTTTATGAAAATGATAAATTGAGGGTTGTAAAGTTTTTATTTGCATATGAATATAACAGTGACAACGAAGAATAAATCTAAATATGATATATTCTCGGAACAATCAACAAGAACTTAGAAAATACAAAAATTGTCAAACCATGGAACACTAGCAACATATAACAGATAAGCAACAACAAACTGATAGAGAAAGTTCAGTCAAGTGTCGTAAAGTATTTATGTTTTTAAACGTCCTATCCCCGAAAATGGGACACCTGAAAGCTTTGATGTTGGCTGGCCCATTGTTCGGTGATGACGCCTTTAATTGTTCAGTAGATGCTGAGTGACGATGTCTTACAGCCTTTTTCAGGTCCTCATAGAGATTTTACAGTTCATTCATTTCCGGAGACTGAGGAGGCCAGTCCATCAACGTGGTATTGTTTTCAATGAACGTGTATGGTTACCTGTAAACTTGTGACATGAAAAAGTGTCTTGCTCGAAAATAACCTTCTGTAAAGGTCTCGAGCGAAGGACATCATGTACTCCCTTAGGACACCTTGGTACTTCTCTCAATTCATGGTGCCATCACAAACGCTGAGATGATCCGCACCTGAACTTGAGATGCAGCCCCAATCTATGAGGAGCGGTCACAGTGCTTTGCTTTTGGCAGTAGCATTAGTGATTTTACTGCTCCTTTGGCCTCTTGCAGACTCTAATGTTGACCGTGGTCGAGAACAACTGGAACGTGGGCTCTTCAAGCCATAAGACTTGTCCCCATTGACCCATAGTTAGTTGTAGTGATCAGGCGTTCAAAACAGTTGATGTCGCTCCTTGCAAAAGGTTGAGTATCATCCTCCGGCGTAATTTACATGACTTCAAGCATTGTTCAAGCAATATCTGATAGGCTATTCATGTTTCAGCTGAAATACGTTTTATTTTACGATCCCCAAGGATCATCAAATGCAAAGACATGTCTTCGCACGCGTAATGACCCTGGGTAGTCTAGAAGGAGGTTGGTCTTGGATATTTCCACTTTCTGGAATCCTCTTCACTTGTACAACACCGGAATGTGATCCGCTTACCCTCAGGGCGTCAACTCCTGAGCCATTCCTTGTGCAGCAAGCGTATCAGAATTCTTTCCTCCATGGAATACTTACGTATTTTCGCCATTAAATTATTATTATCAGATCCTCTCCACATGGGATATCATATTAGTCAACAAATATGCTGTGTTATATGAAGACATGTTGACTGTAAGATGCCATATTCTAATACCAGGATTTCATTCATTTTAATATCATCGCCATTTTAGATATTCCAAATGAAGTTCTAAAGAAGCTTGTACTTTTATGTTGCTTTCCAGATGTATTGGATAGATCCATGCAAATCTTTCCTCCCATATTCATAGACATATCCAAGGAATAAGCAAAATTAGCTGGGAGACGGTTCGAACCTATAAGTGAATATGTTCCCCACAATATTCGTTTGGCAACGCTTTAATTTCAGGTTTGGATCATTTGTTAGCTTAATGTTTTAAGCGTGTTCAGAAAGTAAATTAAATTTATATTATTGCAACTATTCATAATTTTGTTGAATTCTAAAATTTAGTCAGGAAGGTGCCTATTTTTGATCGAGAGCAATCCCAAATCTTGAAGTCTGTTTTTATTGAGTTGTTTCACAGCTCTAAAATACTTTTTGTCACCTTCGCTGTACTCTGTCGAATGTGGCTATATCCTTTTGCCTATAAGTGAAAGACAAGTGAGCTCTTATTCCAACTGTGGACGCACGATTGATTTACAAAATGGGATTTCTATTTTTCTAATCTATGTATATTCAAAATATCTCACGATAAAACCGAGTGTTCTATTTCCTTTTTTTAATAGCTCTTTGGACACAGTTATTTTGACACGTTTTTAATTGATCAACGTCTAATGGTATCATCAATGTCGAAGTATGGCCAAGTGTATGGGAATATGCTCACACAGGCTCTAAGGTAGGCTAAGCAAGGCTACAAATGTTATTTTTCTAAGAGTGCGATTTCAATAGATAGCTGCAGCTGCGTGACCAAGGAATATTCCAAACACAACGACAAAAATAGATTTTAATACACACTAAATAAAAGGCACAACAATAAATATGTATATATATATAAGTAAATGAATAAAGCGGAATTAGGTTCCGAATACTAATTGGATAGCCAGGGTTATTAAATGGTTATAATGTGAGATTTAGGGTAGTAAGTGATTTAGTTCTTTTGAACCTCGAGAGTAAAGCGGGGCAAAATTAAGGGGGGGGGAGGTCTTGGTGACCTTGATTATTCACGGGGGTAGCCGAAACCCAGCAGCAGGTGGGGCTACTTTCTCAAAACCTGTGTTTTGCGAGATGCGGGCCTCTTTCCTCAAGAGGTCACCAGAAGAACTTCAGAGGACGGCTTCTCTAATCCTTGATCCGAAGGCGGTTGAGAAAGGCTGACATCACCTCACGAGACTCTTCTCCCTGACTCGAAGATATGGGTGTGATGTACAGCTCTTCCGTGGCATGCGAACGTCACTCACACTTCTCGGGAGAGAGCTTCGTTGAATCGAACTCCTTTCGGGGAGGTGACGTCTAACCAAATCTCTCTGTAATCCTTGGGAGGATGCATATATACCCGGAGTTCTCTAAAACCGGGATAGAGAGAGGCCTTCTTGGACCCTCGTTATCAGCCGTGAGAGCCGAGCGTCTCCTTGCGGGAAAGCGTAAGAGGCAGGGATCAGGGGATCGGACGGACGACCAGCGCCTGAGCCATAGAAGCTGTTCACGGCGAACTTACAAAATAGATGAGTAATCTCCCGAGCCGAGGGGTGGGGTGGGGGAAGATTGAGACGGCGGGGAGGCCGCCTTCAATTTCAGCGTCATGCCTCGGTGTGAATTTTTGCGGTGACCTGGCGGCAAGTCAAAAAAGGGTGAGAGGGAGTAACGGCTCGCTTTATCTCCCGAAGTAATATCTTAGGAGGTGGGGAAATAATATTATTCTAGGGGATCCCTCTACAATCGAAGTTTCAATTTTAAGACCCAATGTGCATTATTTGGACTTATTTAGATTAGAATTTACCTACAATTTAGGAGCCCAATTTACTATTAGATCGTTTAGGTCTTCCTATATTTCCTCACAATCTGAGTCATGTTCCGTATCTGAACTACATAGTTTATTATCGTTCGAAAAAATTGGCAATCTTGCTTAATAGTCGTGAATCTAAATCGTTTGCAAAGATAAATGATACAAATTCCAAGACTGATCCATGAATCATGCCATTAGTGAGATTTGCCCATTCAGATGATTTTCCATTTATTAACACATTTTGTTTACGGTTTTTAAACGAATTCTCGAGAAATCCCATTAGGCTACCTCTTAAACCCTGCGCGTTAAGCTTTTCCAAATGTCCCCTTTGAGGCACTTAAATAAACTGCCTTTTTCAAATCAAGGTAAATAATGTCGACGGCATTTTGACGATCATAATTTGCCCTCCTATCGGCACGTATTCTGAATCCGTGTTAACTATTTCTAATTAAATTATGTTTATCTATTCAGGAATAATGAATTATTTTAAGGATTTCTTCAAAATTTTTGTCAGTTGCGCTATGAACTCGCTTTTGTTATTTCTTAAAGCCCCTTGAATGAATTTTATTTGCACTCCGATATTTTGTATTTTTCATTTCGTATATATATATATATATATATATATATATATATATATATATATATATATAATTTAATTACATTGGGACAAAAAGGAATCGACTGCTTTTCAGCGTAAACGATTCAGAAAATTTCTGATTTGTGCAATAGCTCCTGTCTCACTAACCACCACCTTCTTTGGTCCTTTTTCCTTGATCTTATTTAATCTCGAGTTGGTTACCTATTATTTACATACATATAGAACTGTTTGTGGCTTTCATTACACGTTTTATATTGATTAAGTATCGAATTTCATACATAGAAATGAATTAATATTTGTATCAAGCGAAGTAGGGAGGTAAATAAAATAATAGAAGAGAAATTGAGAATTAAAGGCGAATTAAAAGGTGAAAACATTTCTTTAAACTCTGTGATAAACGACTAACAGAAGTTCTGAAGTGAACCGCATTAAAAATAGCGGAAAAGAGAGAAAAGTTCCGCCTTTGGAAGTGGGTTTAGATTGAAACCCAAAAGACCTGGTCATCCATCGGAGGTCAAAAAAACAGTTAACCATCTAGAATACGCTTAGGGCACTCGATATTTCACTCTTTTACCAAATATGCGTTAATGTTCTTACACCAAGATACCTGTATTCTTTCGATTAACGTTTTCAGATAATCTCCACAGGTGGGAAATGTCTTCATTATGGAACTCGTAAGAGTTGCTTGCTTCCCTATCTTAAGCTCAGAAGTACTCTTCTCATTTTGTTCCTCTGGGTAGATTTGTACCTAAATCAGATTTTAACTTACCCTGACTACACCTTATAATTAAATAAATGTTCTCTGAGCTTCATAATACCTCTTTCTATCACATTTATTTAGTTTTTACGACTCTTTACTTCTTAAAACTAGCATTCTTATCATTTTTCACTCTTTTTATTCTTCTACTTATATTCTGTTTCAGTCGATCTCATCTCTTATTATTCTACACTGAATTTAAAACCTTCGTTGGTAAGAGCCGTTTACTTTCTCATCCCCCCAAATTACCTCGCTACAGCCTCACAATGGGCTGTAAGAATAATGACTATTATTAGAAAACACTTATTAACAGAACTACTCTTACAAATCATGACTAGAACAGAAGCGACATGTGATCACGTTCTAGGTCGTCGAGAACCGACTCTGAGAGTACTTCATCACCGGAATATCTCCCAATGGGCGAGCGAAATTGAAATGATCAAATCTCATCAAATGATAAGCTGGATTATTCAGACCAATTAAACATTTCAACCTAGAATGGAAAATCTCTTCCAAGGCTATGAAAATCCTGTTCGAAAGACCATGAAATAATTGAAGTCCCACTTTCCTACGGCCCTCAGCTTGCATATGAAATATCATCGGTTCTTAATCCAGTTTTATGTTCTGATTCATTAGATTACACGCTGGGTTTCATAATGAGAAGGGGAAATTATACTCTTATGTGTACCATTTAAGAAAATAATGTAGGTTCTATGTCTCTCCTACCAGCCCTTAATTGAGGGTCTTCTGAAGACCAAAGTACTGAATAATGTCGTAAAATGAAATTATTTGCTTATTTGTTTATTTAAAACTTAGCCCCTTATAAAGGGCATTAATTTTTGGACTAGCTGATATAATCATGGAATCCAATGACCTTTTTAAAAATTCTGTAATAAAAGTCTTTGCTAAATAATTTTTATATTGATTAGGCACAAATAAATGCAGTAACAATTAAATTACCCGGAAAAGGCGGACTAAATATAATGCAGAGAATGTAGGAGGTAAAGAAAGGACCATGGAATGCTTTTGAAAAGTGAGAATTCTGTTGTCATCTTATTTTGGAAGGAAAGCTGTTAAAAAAAATTCTAATTTTATATAACAAACAATGGAAACAGAAGAAAACGAAGATTTCGACAATACTGATAACTGTAAGTAATATAAAATAAGATTATATAAGTTTGACAAAATAAATAGTGAACAAAAAACGTAAGCTTTAAAAACAAAAGTTTAAGTCGTTTATTATTCTACATTGTTCCTAGTATTTTAATTTTTTTTTCAAATCTTAATTTTTGCTTTCCAGAAACAATCTATAAAGCCATATGAAATCCATGCAGCTCTAGTTTAGGGGTGTATAAATATTAAAATCGAGCCATAATCCAGGCAGAATTATTCGCCAATGGGAACCATTATGACATCCGCCTTCCCATATACAAAATATTCTGACAATGCTTTTTCCAATACCATAATTCTGCAAGCCACCATCAGCCGAAAATCACATGAAATATCCTCATTATATATTCCCAGATTCAGTATTATTTCGAAAATGGCGATGTTACTTTGGGTTAAGGATTTTGCATTAAAGATGTCTTGCTTTCACTATATCGGCTTCGGGGATGGTTAGGGAGTGGTTTTGGAGGAGTTCTCTATTGGGTTTATTTATATATTCTGGTTGGCAGAAAGAATTGTGTTGTTTCATGTTTATAAGAAGGGTATAATGGAATCTGTGAAAATATGAATATCTTTTAATTTTTCGTCGGGAAAATTAATCATTTTAATTCACAGAAGGAAAGAGGTGAGCCACAAAGGTAGGCATATGGAGATAAAAGAACAAAATGAGGTAAGAAGACAAAAAAAAAGAGTAAAACCGAATAGAGTGGTAAAGTGATATCTAAAAATATTCAATCGAGGCTCCCCTAGCACGCAGATTAGAAACTAATTTTAGAAGCTCAATTTGAAGAGCTTTATAAATGAAGCTAACGTTTTCTTTTATAATTAGGGCAACTAAAATATTTTTTTGACTTGACAAAGAAAATCAAGTTAATATTGAGTGAATGAATTAATGTTATATGGGGTATTTAACGAATAAATTTATTATTGCACTTTCTTAGGTCAAAGATCGTGAATGTCATTTGACTAAAAACAGAACATTTTGTACACACATAAGTTCATGTTTTGTTTTATTGAAATTTCTGTTTTTTCCCAATTGAAAATGTGCTCTGAGATTACTTCTTCTTTTTCCCTCTCGTTTGTCTCTCTCTTGTTTCTGGTCTCTTACTCACCACTATATATAATACGTGCCTAAAACTAATATGGCGACCACTTATTGATCCGTAACCTCTTTGATGAAGCAATCCACCCTCAATAACAAAAAAAATCAATAAATGCCCAAAAAAACACGAAAACATTGACCTCTCCTTGAGTATGTAGCGCTCAATAACAAGGTGGAGTAGAGCCAACAAGGAACCTCACAAATTGACCACCTTATTGGCTCTAAGAAAACTTGAAATGAGCACACAAATCAAACACTAAATATTATGCAATTTGTTAATAATTAATTGATGCAAAGCAACCTATATAATTGTAAATAATGCTAATTACCGCTAGTCAGTAATTAATGTATTAATGCAAAGCAAACTGTATATTTTTAAATAATGTAGAACCAAAATGTAAAGAAATCATTGTGCTCTCACGCTAACACACAAACATTCGCATATGTTAGAAGACAGGTGCAAGCCGACGGCTTTGACCGAGGCGATAACGAAGACTATTGAAACAGCTGTGCTTGCAAATAATGAGTCTGATAGATATGGAAGTCGGACCCACCAGCTTTCACATGAACCTGATATATACAAAATCTTATTTTTCTACAGATATCGGACTGATAAAGATCAGCCAGACTTCCAAATTCGAACACTATCTTTGTGCACAAGCGCCTATACTAAATAAATGCTTACATCCTCGGTTCAAGTTGTCTCCGCCCAGTTCTTAAATTGGAGAAATGGAGACACACCTCTGATCTTCTATTATAATAAAAGCACTTGTAAAAGACACACTGATACAGTCTGAAAGAAAGAGAAATACAAGAAACACTGAGTCAGTTAACACTGATATCCAGTTACAAGAACGTGAGCACAACCAGGAATTAAGCTTTTTCACATGCCAGAATTAAACTGGCTATAAAACTAAGATTAAAACCTACAAACCGCCATTTTGCTCTAATTTCCTTACATCTGCCAAGTAATAAGACGGTTACCGTTAACTCAGCCTACAAGTGGATAAACCAGCGGGCATCTGGAACTTTAAATTGGACTCAGATTGAATTTTACGACATAACCAACAGCAGTCCATAACTCAAGCCAAATCATACCATTCATTCCACCTACCATAAACTGGTGGCTACAAGTACACATAAATCAGAGTAGAGATCATAGTTATTTTTTCGTTTAAGATTGAATTTATTGTGTTATTATTCTTTTATTAACTACTTTCGAGTTGGAATTTCTCCACAAAATATATAACCTAACAATTTCCCATTTATATGTGCCAGAAAATGGTTAAATAGGTCAAAATATCTTTACATACCGTTTAGCACTTCTGTTTGCTTGAACTTAAACTCAAAACTCAAAGACATCAAAAGTCACACTTTACAATTAATGTGGTTCATTTAAGGGAATCATTGGGAAAGGAACACAGATTTTACGAAAGTAAAGATGCTTCTAATAAATAGACAGAGATAACAAAGACAAAACATATAGAATGCTAGAAGAAATGAAATGGAAATTAAAATATCTGGTACAGAAAACAGACCCTTGTAATTTAAATGTAAAAGAACTAAAAGTTTTGTCGGCTAATTTCGTTCGAAATATTCGTTGGCTTTAATATACAGGGTGTCCAATAAAAAATACTCCTGAAAGAGATATCATTCGCGCAGTGATTTCAAACCGGGATGCCGCGACCATAAAATCATTTTTAAAATGCCTAAATTAAAACAAATGTATTTCAAACATTTCTAAAAAAATCTAAAGACTTTTGAAAGTATTTTGAAACTAATTTTTCTGCATTGCGTAGCAGAAAAACAACGAAAAGAGAAAGATTGCCTTGTCAATATGTGTTCCACTATTCGAAAAAATATGTGATACTCATCAAGCTCAAACTTCCCATTAAACTTTTAAAGGTAAGATTTATTTATTTTCAAATTTTAATGTCTTATTTCGATTAAATTAGGATAAATGTCTCTGGCAGTTACTTTTGAAGTAATTTATATGTATTTATACGTAAATTTTATTATATTGAGGTGCGGCGGCTGCTTCTAGATAGCAATTATGGTGCCACTATCATAAAAAGTTTGAAAGCCACTGCATTAGCCTTTTATAGCACCATTCTTTTGGATACAGCCTGTATAAGCAGAATGCTGCATGCGAGAGACATACGTATACCAGGCAATGGCTTCGCCAATCCCCCCTACGGGGGAAGCTTGCGCTTCGCTACTACGATTGAACATTTAAAATCTAAAGAAAAGCAGCCATGGTTGAATTTTTATAAATTTTCTGAACTTCGCCAATTATAATAATTTTAAAAAGGAACTCTAAACTAATTTTCTGAACTTCACTGTTTTTAATTTTTGGGGTTTTAAAAATTCACAAAATTTCGAAACTTATATTTATTTCTGAACTTCACCATTTTGCTTTTTGATATTATAAAAGAATTATTTAAAATAACTTTGATAAAAACATAAGTCATAACCAAACTAAGATGAAATTATTATTGAAATACGCAAAAAATCTCCTTCTTAAATTATAGAGTTAGTGATGATGAAGATGACATTCTGACAAATATAAATTCAAATTAGTTGGGTAGAGGCCATCTTTTCCATGCTTTCGATATGGCAGTCTCATAATTGAATTATTTCAACTTTAATCTCGTTAAATTGACGTACAATTATTTTTTATAATTCTGCTATTGACAGGTTTTTTTATTACTTTTACGTTAAAAAATATTTGGTTTTATTTCTCTTAAATTGAATAAACGAAGTATATAAGTTAATAAAAATATAATTAAATAATTTAGTGAATTCATTATTGCATCCATCTTGACATCCCACGGAAAGAGGGAAAATATGAGACACAAAAAGAGATAGATAGATACATAGAGTCATAGATAGATAGATAGATAGATAGAGAGAGAGAGGAGGGGAACGAAAATTGAGAATTTTTCAGAGCGTTTATATCTATCATAGATTATCTTATGCGAACCAATGCCTTTTTGGAAGATATATTTCCACAATTCCATGAGCTCAATGTTAAGTTAAAATCAATCTGAGACCAGGAGAGAAGACTCAGGAGATTCGACTCGACCACTATCTATGTGCTTTAAGCGCTGTTGATTTCTATTTACTCTGAATAATCACAAGAGGTTGTTTAAGCATCTCTCTCTCTCTCTCTCTGTCAAATTCAAAGGATTCCCTCGATCGATCGAATGTGAATAGTAAGGACAGAAAAGGGATCACTGTAGAAGACCGCATGAAATCGTGTAGTAGAAGAGGAAAAGTTAGAAAATAAACTTTTGAGGGGATAAGAAGAGTTGAAAAGTTGGTAGCTAGACATTTATGAGTAGGTGTTATTGTGCTTGTATGTAGTGGTATTATGTGCGACTGGGGCAGCGGGAGGATGGGAAGTGCAAGGAGAGGCGCGTGTTCATGGAGAAGTGCTGTTCACGTTACTGGTATCTTATGTGTGGCTACGTGTAGGCTGAAGGTGGTAGATGGCTGCGGAGTATCTTAATGTCATCGCAGCGGATTTTCTTTCGTGTATATGTATGTATCTGGCGTCTCTTGCTAGTTTCCCCAGCTGTCGTGTTAAGCGGGTGTGGGTCTATGTGGTGAGTGGTAGTAGTTTGTTATTTTTATGTAGTGTGGCAAATCGTGTGTACCTAGGAGAGCGACATGAGTGTTACAGAACAGAGTTCTGAATGCGATGTTCTTCCCTCTGCCCTGTATGAGTTGCAGCTACGAGTGTGGTTGGAGAGTACTATATAAGGAATGCTCTGAATAGTGTTGCATATACATATGTGTAGTTGCAATTTTCAGCTGGTAGAATAGGACCTGCGCAACTTCGTGTTAATGTTTTTAGCCATTGTTGGTATGATGTTTTGGTGCGTTTGGAAATTTATGAGCTTGTTAAATGTTGCTAATAAAATATGGTGTGTGATGCGTATGTGAGTATTGTTAGGTCTGGTGTGCGTGTGTGTATTTGTATCTTGTGCCTATACTGATCGCGTGTGCATTTGTTACCTGTGTCTTCTGAAGATTCGTAGCTATGCGCCCCTTATCCTCATAATCTCTCTTCCCTTCCATGATTATTTGTGCGTAGAGCGCGACTTTGTTTGGATTCTGACCGCAAGGGGAAAGCTCTCGTCGCGGGCGTACGGCAATGTGTACGTTTGTGCAGTTTTTGGATGGGCGTGGAGTGCCGTTGGTGTACATTATAAAGATTGTGGGTCCAGTATGCAACCCTGTTTTAGGCCTGCGCTAGGTGTGAATGAGAGCAATGGAGTGTAGTTGTATTTTATGAAACACATCCGGTCGGCAAGGTAGGGAGAGGGAAGCATTCTTGTGGAGAGAAGGAACGTGTTGTTGGCTAGTTTCCAACGAATTTCTTCATGCCACAGAATATCCAAGGTCTTTTCCACGTCCTTGTTGATAGAGAGTGTTAGTGTCGTGATTGTCAAGCTTTTTGTATGGTGCGTTATGCCCCTACTCACTCAAATTCACTGCATCTCCCTATTTAGTCCTAACACCCACAATCAATTATCCCTATCTCACACGCACTCTAAATTCTCTTGTTTGGCTGCATTTTTCTTACATTTTCATCTCTTCGCCACTAATGGTGTCCATATATCACAATACCATTTCACTTACATTTTCATCTCATCGTCAATTTTATAACACCCCTTTTCACAGTTTATCACAGTACCATTTCATTTCCATTTTCCTCTTATCGTCACTTATTATTATACCCTTTATCACAAAGCCATTTCGCGCATACTCCCTTGTAAGATAATGATTCCCGCAGTTTAACCTCGTCAGTGGATGAAAGAGCTCAAAGGCGGGAAATGCAATTATCTCAGTTTGGATTCATTTTCCATAAGAATCCTCGATCTCTCACCATTCTGCGCTGTCACCAAGCAAACCCTAAGGGCGAGGAGAATCCCGCTCAATTGCGAGTAAGGGGAACATTTCCTGCGGTAGGGAATAAATGGATAAATTGTAAGAGAAATAAGATAGAAATTGAACAAGGGGAGAGAGTAATCGGAAAGATGAAATATGGATGATCTTATTGCAACTCTTACCATTTGGTTTTGCCTGGGAGCGAAATAGAATAAATGATAACTATTAAAGTAAAAACGATAGATAGGGAGAGGGTGCGTAAAAATTGAAATTGAAAATTGCTACGTACATTATTTCAATAATTGGTGCGAGAGTTATTTCTAAAAAACTTTATTAAAGGCAAAAATTGGGTTAAAATACACTCCCAATCTCACTCAAAATTGCACAGGAAACGTGTATAGTATTTTACTCTTTATTATATGCTAAATATTAGGGGAGCACTTTTGTTGAAGATTAAAGTTTCGCTTGTTTTTAGTCCATAATATTTTGATTACTTATAGAAAGGTGGTAGCAAATGCTATTGAGATTAAAGGTGATAGGATTAAGGGTAGTATCACTTAAGGAAGCCTCGAATTAGCCCTAATCTCAGGTGATTTTTTTCCTCCCAAGATTTAGCAAGGATGTGCTGGACAGTGCAGTTGACAAAGCCATCCTCGCATTAATGTTTGTGGGAGCGCTCCATCAAAGGACGGTGGGGCCCGCGAGTGTGTCCAATTCGAAGACGACGGAAAGCAACCTGAAGCCGCCGTGGCATTGGAGGTTAGATCCACGTGAACAGTCGCGGCGCGATTGCGCGCAAGTTTAGGTTGACGTCAACCGTCTCCCATCTTCTTTGCCGTGCAGCAAGAGAACCTGAATCTCGCCATGTATTCATCACTACGGGGAAGAAAGAAACGCTGGTTTGCTCTGACATTGGAACATGGCTCCAATTATAAATACCATTAATTTTCTCACTTCGGTACGAAAACATCCCATACATATACTTAAAAAAAAAATGATCAAACTATCATTTTAATTAACGACAATAACTTTAATAATATTTAATTTGGTTGGCAATTGATAAGGGCAGTAAAAACAGGATAATGATAAATAACATGAAATTAATCACCAGTATGCCCCAATTTTAGCCATAATAACCCCCGTAATACGTTTCTTTTAAGAATGCATAAGAGTCTTACACGTTTTTGCACGGATATTATTCCAATTTTCCTTACCAAACTTTTCCATTTCAACAATGTTGCGAGGGCTTCTCTTTGCATACACTTCTTCAACTTTTTATATAAATGTTCCAAGGCAGTTCATTTCAAGGCTTTGAGAAGTGCACTTAGGTACACTAATGTGGCAATTTGTAAGGTATTTCTAAGTAGATATACTAATATGTTTGGGATGGTTTCCTTGTTAAGTTGTGAAATGCGTTCTAAGTTACAATTTCCTTACCAATCCTTTTAGATTCTTATCTAATTTCCACTGACAGTTTTCAGAATTCATGATACCATTTATCACCTTTAATGCGCCAGCAGCATCAAAAACTTTCCAGAACATATTTGAACCTGTTGCATGCTTTACAGTAAGGACGGTATTCTTTTTTTTATAAGGGCTTGGTCAGATCTACGCCAAACGTACCATTTATCGTTTTTAACGAAGTGGTCGTTTTTTTCTCATTTAACCATAGTATTTTATCTAATTTAGCTTAGTTATCTCCTAGAGGCTCTTTATCTAACACGAAATGGGCCTCTTATGTGATTTCTTTAATAGAGGCTTTCTTCTAGTTGCAAGATCTGCTTGTAATTCATTTGATGAAGTCTGAAATGCTCTGGTTGTTTTTCATTTCTTAGTTTTAAGTAAGTAGCAAAGAATGGACGAAACTGAGATATTATCTTATTTATCATATTGTTTGTTTACAGAAAGCAAAACCTATTGTGGAATATGGTAATGAAAACTGTTAAAAAGATGATAGGGTTAATGCACCAGCGCCAACAGCATCGAAACATTTCAGAAATATATTTGAACCTGTTGCATGTTTTACAGTAGGGACGGTATTCTTTTTTTTTCTAAGGGCTTGGTCAGACCTACGCAAAAAGTACCATCTATCGTTTTTAATCAGGAGCTCGTTTTTTTATCATTTGACCATAGTATTTTATCTAATTTAGCTTAGCTATCTCCCAGAGGCTCTTTATTGAACAACAAACGGGCCTCTTATGTGCTTTCTTCAACAGAGGCTTCCTTCTAGTGGCAAGATCTGCTTGCAACTCATTCGATGAACTCTAAAATGCTCTGGTTGATTTTCATGTCTTAGTTTTAAGTAAGCAGCAAAGAATAGAAAAAATGAGATATTATCTTCTTTTTTATATTTATATTTATATGGGAAAGAAAGCTGTCGAAAAGATGATAGGGTCACACGAAATGAAATAACAATAATTTAAGCTTGATAAAATAAAGCCATTGGTTATTTACATTGTCTTGCCTTTAAAGATAATCAACACGCTTCAAAACCTCGTTGCGTTAGGCTGGTACAATCCCTCTTCCTGTTGTCCTGATGCATTAGCCGAAATCATCCAATCATTGGCCTTTATCAACTTCACTGTTTCCTTTTTCGATGGACCATTTCCATTAACTATTTAATAGATGTCTGAAAAGAGAAAACCCTTTGTATATAGTCACTGCGTTGATTGGTTTGTTTGTTGCGGGAAACGAGAGCTAAACCAATCTCTCAGAGCAACTTGTTCCGCTCCATAATCAATATCCGTTATTAAGCCTTTAATTATAAATCACTTCATCACTCATGTTTCGCCATTTTTCATTATATCAAAACGTTTTATTCATTACTTAGAAAATTCGCAATGGGTTTGTTAGTTTATATACACACACACATATATATATTATATATATATATATATATATATATATATATATATATATATATATATATATATATATATATATATATGCAGATACACCTACAAAGGAAAAGTGAAAAACGATTCCGAGCGCTTTAGTCTTTATTCTTAAAGACCTGTTCAGGGAATGAACAGGAAGCTGGACATACATTGCCTTAAATAGTGGAAGGGAGGATTAGACTACCCACCTCTGAACTTTAATTAGAGGGTACAAAATCTTGAAACAACTATATTTGAGATTTTATGTATGTAGTGATAATGGGGTCTATCTAGCGTGAACAAACCAAGGCTAAGGTTGAAATTTGGGAACGCGTTGATGGAGATACATTCTAATGTTTCTCAAAATATAATTACTGCATTTTATGACTGTTTTGGCACTGTTCCAGTTAATGCTATGGTTAAGATTGTACATATGTAGAAAAAGCGCAGATTGTTCACTGTGATTACGTACATTGGCTTGATGGTGCTTAACCCGGACATCTAGTTATTTCTCGGTTTGTCCATAATATCAATTTTGGCAGTTGTTGCAACCTATCGAATAAACAATGTCAGGTCAGGCGGAAGGGGAAAATTTTGACAAGGATGCGATAAATTGTAGTTTCGTACTTGAAAATAACATTTATGTTCTGAACATAAATGTTATTTTTAAGTATGAGACTACAATTTATTGCATCCTGTCAAAAATACCACCCCCCTACCTGGCATTGTTTATTCGATAGGCTGCAACAACTGCCAAAAATGATAATATGGACAAACCGAGAAATAACTAGATGTCCGGGTTAAGCACCATCAAGCCAATGTACGTAATCACAGGGAATAATAATCTGCGTGTTTTCTACATATGTACAATCTTAACCATAGCATTAACTGGAACAGTGCCAAAACAGTCATAAAATGCGATAATTATATTTCGATAAATATATTAGAATGTATCTCCATTAACGCGTTCCCAAATTTCAATCTTAGCCCTGGTTTGTTCACGCTAGATAGACCCCATTATCACTACATACATAAAATCTCAAATAAAGTTGTTTCAGGATTTTGTATCCCCTAATTAAGGTTCAGATGTGTGTAGTCTAATCCTCCCTTCCACTATTTAAGGCAATGTATGTCCAGCTTCCTGTTCATTCTCTGAAAAGGTCTTTAAGAATAAAGACTAAAGCGCTCGGAATCGTTTTTCACTTTTCCTTTGCGGGTGTATCTGCATAACTGACTCACGTGCACTTTGTGAGTTTTTCTCATATATATATATATATATATATATATATATATATATATATATATATATATATATATATATATATATATATATATATACAGTTAAAACAGTTTAGACAATGTTGTGTAAATGCAATTTATAATATAGGTATTGAGTTTATACAAGCCGGAACTTAAATTGAAAATATGGAATTTCCCGATGAATGGCTATTCGATAACTTTACGCACAATAATATCTTTAGCATGAAACATGATTTTAGCTAAGTTCCAAAAGGATGTTATTATTTTGAGAGATATGTATATAAAATGAACTGCGCTTTTCTCTCTCTCTCTCTCTCTCTCTCTCTCTCTCTCTCTCTCTCTCTCTCTCTCTCTCCCTCCCTCTCTCTCTCTCTCTCTCTCTCTCTATATATATATATATATATATATATATATATATATATATATATATATATATATAATATATATATATATATATATATATATATATATATATATATATATATATATATATATATATATATATGTAAAGAAATGCCCACAAAGGAAAAGTAAAAAAAACGCTTTTGTCTTTGTTTTAAAAGTCGTTTTCAAGATGTTTGAGAATAGAGACGAAACCTCTCCGAATCTCTTTTTTCACTTTTACTTTGTGAGTATTTCTTCATAATTTGACTCACGTCCATTATTGTGAGCTTTTTCTCATATATATATATATATATATATATAAATATATATATATATATATATATATATATATATATATATATATATATATATATATATATATATATATATATATATATAATATTGAGGATAAATCCCAGAGCCACGAGAAACGGATGTAGCATCTTTTAATTTTTCACTACGTTTCGAAAACTACAAGTTTTCATCTTCAGGCTAGAATAAGTTTACAAAGTTAATATACATAAAGAAAACTTGAAAAGGCCAACAAGACATTATTTTACAGGTGACCAATTACAGAATATCAGTAGAAAGTACTACAAGTTAAATTAAATATGACTTGGCAACAGTTAAATTTGCTTTAAGACCGACTCAAAAATTAGTTCATAAATTTAAAGATTATTGCAGAAATTAATTACAAACTAAGAGAAATTGACTTGGCATTATTTAAAGATAATAAATTTAAACTTTTTTTTTTATTATTATTAAATTTTGTAAAGACTAACAGTTAAAAACATTTAATATAAAAACGGAAAATTTGGGTACTTACTAAAGCGGATCCATCCTAGAGAGTGAATGGTAGGTTTAACAAAGGGGCTAGTATATATATAGTTTACATTGACGGTTGGTTTATTAAAAGGCAAACCAACTAACAAACTGTAGTTAAAATTAGTTAATTAATAATGATATTGCACTTAAATCTTCATTGAGTGTAGGTTTGTAGTGTTTTATATATAGAGATTCGAGGGTTCTTAGGCAAGTCATATTTAATTTAACTTGTAGTACTTTCTACTGATATTCTGTAATTGGTCACCTGTAAAATAATGTCTTGTTGGCCTTTTCAAGTTTTCTTTATGCATATTAACTTTGTAAACTTATTCTAGCCTGAAGATGAAAACTTGTAGTTTTCGAAACGTAGTGAAAAATTAAAAGATGCTACATCCGTTTCTCGTGGCTCTGGGATTTATCCTCAATATTAAATGCAGGCTTCACGGCCGAGCTCCATATGGATATATATATATATATATATATATATATATATATATATATATATATATATATATATATATATATATATATAAAACCCCAGTAATAGGACTAATTTTATATGCGAAAGCAGGTTTCAACGAAAACATCCGTCATCATAAGTCGCTGGTGGACAAATGAAATGCATAAGTTGTCTAACGTACAAACACACAAATCAGTGGGGCTAAGGTGGATGATGCTGGACTGTAGTGGCACTTTTGTGAAACGCAAGTATGAATATCTTGCTTATTAAGGTATTAGTATTGAATTGGCCGTCGCGTCGGAAGTATTAAAGTTGGGAATTTCTTTTATAATTGCCGATTCAATTAAGCGTCGATGTATATAATTGTGAGACTTATAAACTATTTTGGCATTTTCAATAATAATTCGATGATTTTCATTAGATATATGTAGAAATAAACTCGAGGAGAGGGTTACACGTCGCATATCGCATTTATCTTCATTCATCCTCTTGGAAAGTCTGCTGCTTTCACCGATATATACTTCATTACATGATTTGCAAGGAACAAAATAAACTCACTGTTCTTTATATATCGATCTATTTTTAGATAAGCTATTTCTGATAGTATTCTCTGCTGAAAGGCAACATTGATGCTGTTAGTACGTGCCAACATTTTGAAATTGATTAACTGAGGGGAGTATGGGAAGGTAACATAATATTTTTCACATCAGTTTTGCTTATAATTAGCTAGGGAGAAATAAATGGTTCTGGCTTTATAGTTGCACTTTTCTATAAACTAAAGGGGATATTGCAGCTCAATGAATGTTTGGATGATTGTATTAATTTCGTCTTGCAAGAAACAAGGATCACAAATGCGATATGCTCTCAGGAACATGGACGAAACTACAGACCTTTTAACGGATACATCTTGACGAGAAATAATGACTATATGCATTAGAATTAGTTGGTTTCCGGTAAATGGAACTATATGCTCTGTCGTTTATTTTAGATATTTTTACATCCAGAAACGGTAATGAGATGTTCAGTTCCCATTCTACTTTAAATCTAATAGTCGGGTGGATCTTATTCAATTTTTCAAAAAAAGAATCAAATAAAGAACAATATTTTGCAATTTATCATTAAGGAAATTGAAAAGAGCTTTAACTGGAACCTTGGTAAATAATGAGCAGACATCGAAACTAACAAGGTTCCAGTTAAAGGTCTTTCCAATTTCCTTAAAGATAAATTCCAAAATATTGTTCTTCCCGTACCTGTTACTATTTTTATGAAATTCATTTCACTTTGTACCCCAAATTGTAAGTTTTCGTTAGATGGCAAATACTTTCTTCAAAAGTTTGGATTAGCCATGCGTAATTGTCTTTCACCTGTTCTCTCTAACTTATATATGGAGTTCTTTGAAACCAGAGTCCTTCCAACTATCCTTGACCTCCCTATTGTTTGGTACAGGTATATTGATTATGTCATTTGCCTGTGGCCTAATTCTAAAGATGTTAATAGCTTTCTTACCAAACTTAATTAACTCGTCCCTTCCATTAAATTTACCCATGAGGTTGAAAATAATAGAACCCTTGCCTTTCTCGATCTTCTTATTCATAGAACACTGACTGGTTTTAAATACTCCATCTATCGCAAACCTACTAATTCAAACTCTAATATTCATTTTTACTCTTCGCATAGTCCCAAAGTCAAACGTTCCGTTTTTTCCTCTATGTTTTTACGGGCTTCACGAGTTGTTAGTCCTGAATATATGGATTCTGAATTCTGCAATATCTTTGAAATTGGCCATAAACTATGTTACCCTTATCTCTTTCTTCTAAACTGTCTTTCCTCTGCAAAAAGACGTTCTATAATACAACTCCTGCTATCCCTTTTAATGTTGAAAACATTTTGGTTTTACCCTTCTCTGTTTGTTTCATTGACCTTGCCCGTCTTTTAAATTTTTTTAACATTTCAGTTGCTTTCAAATACGAGTCAACTATAAAAAAAACATTCTAGTTCACAATAATTGTAATAATATTGGGGAAGTCTATTCGGTCGAATGTTCTGTTTGTCCAAGTAAATATTTTGGACAGACAGGAAAGCAATTACCTGGGCGTATTCATCAGCATAAATACAATGTTAGGAGAGCTGTAAATAATAGTGCGTTTTTTGTGCATATGTCCGAAAATAACCACTTAATTAATTTGAATTCAGCAAAATTTATTTTTCGCTCAAATGACTCAATTAAAAGAAACCTTGTTGAATGTTTATGTATAATCTAATTTAATATCTTTAACATTTACCCTGGCCTTTTTAAAGTTGATGTCGTTATGAAAAAACTCGTTCTTAAAGAAATTAGCTTTGACTTATATTCCTAATTTTTGGGGGGCAATTTTAATTTTTATGGCAACCCGATGTGTCAATTTTTCTTATTGCTTTGATTTTGTATTAACATTATTTTATCTCTCTTCCTCTCTCCTTGTCCCTCTCCCCTTCCTTTCGATTTACTTCTCGTGTCGCTCCTACTCTCCCGCTATAGACTATCGCTCTATCCATTTATCGTGTTAACCCTTTTGGCTCTGTTCTTGACTCTTTCTTGCCTTTCGGTTTGACCTTGCTACCTTTGTTATAGCTAAATCTTAATGCGAATTTAACCATTCCTCTCCTACTTACTCATTGCTGATTTCTTGTCTTAGAGGCGGTTCTTTATCTTTTACTAGCTTATATATACCCTTATTATATTATTTTCTCTTGTAGTTATCCTTGATAATGAACTGAATAAGGTTCGAAAGTATTTGGAAGCACCTTTTATTTTTTCCTGCGGGACATTGCATTCATTGCGAACCTCACATGCTACTTTGTGAGTTATTAATTCCATAAATATATATATATATATATATATATATATATATATATATATATATATATATATATATATATATATATATATATATATGTAGAAATTGTGACATCCTTCGGAAACCTCGATTTTAGTATGTAGGTTAAAGCCAGAACCAGTGTCGGAACATGAATAATTTGTAACGTTTCGAACATTAGCTATGTTCATCTTCAGCCTATAATGGAGTAAAACAATATAAAAGCAAGCAAACTTAGAATACATGTAGAGATATACGTATTAATGACTGAAAATAAGATTAAAATTTGTTGAACTCGAGAGAAAATAATGTATCCTACTTGCTTGTTTTCATATTGCTTCACTCCATTAGAGGCTGAAGATGAAAATAACTAATGTTCGAAACGTTGCAAATTATATATGTTTCTAATACTGGTTCTGAATCTAACACACACATATATATATATATATATATATTATAATATTTATATATATATAAGATGAATACCCAAATAAACCTCCGAGGCCATCGTTTTAATCCTTAGCCACGATGGACTTGACAAAACAATGAATCCAAGAAAGTAATAGATGAATCTTAAATGAGAAATAAAAAAGTAAGAAAAAGGAGGAAAAAATGATAGGGTAAGTACATAAAAAATAGAAATTAATTACTGGATAAAAGTTTAGATACATTTCCTGAAAACAATTTAAAATATCATCATTAAGTTTATATAAGCCAGACTAATATTGGAATGAGGAAATTTTATAATATAAAAGGACTCGATAATTTTACTTACTTTAGATTTGAGTAGAATTCCAATCTATTTTTTCTATGATTAACTCATAACATGTGAATCTAAAACGCGCTGCTTTCTTCAATTCATTTTGCTTACCAGATTCCTAAAGTAATATTTTGAACGGGTTAAACATTTAACACATTATACAATGTAAGGGAATCCCCACGTAGAAGATCTTTAGCAGAAAGGAACTCCTATGTGCAGCAGAAGGCCCGGCTAGACCTAAAGTGGTAAGCCTACCCTCCTGCCCCTTCCACAAGCGGTATCCTCGAATCGAGTCCCCCACGATTCACCTTTATGCGGGCTAATATAGCTCTGCCAGAAGATTCGAGGCCCTTCGAGAGTAAAGCTGTGTTCCGTTAACCCCCAACTCCCGGGAGAGCCTCGGATATAAATAAGGCTTGACTCCCCGGAAGACACACAGAGTTGAGAAGTCTCGCCAGAACCAAGAAGATTTCCTCATAGTTCCAAGTCAAGTGCTAGCAACAAAGCAAAGTGACAGCTGGACTATTTTGTGTATTTGGAATTAGCCTCAGCCAGGAGGTAATTCCACTGAACGATCACTCCGAGTGATTTTCCCGACTTTTTTCATCAACTCCTGTCGAAGCCCTCCTTATTTCGGGTAGCCGAAATACTATCCCCTGGACCGGAAGTCACCGCCCTCCCCTTGCTTTTGGAGAACCGTCATCACTCCAACCTCCCGCTTTCAAGTCCGAGCGGTCTCACATCACGTACAGAAGACCTCCGTAAGCCAACCCCCCTCCCCTTTTCAGTAACCCAATTGAGTTAATCTGTACCCCTTCGTTTATTGATGTGATTTTTGCCCGTTAATTCTCTGAGGTAATTTTACCCTTCAATTCTCTTATTATTTTTTTTGTGTAAATAAAATTCTATTTTTGTAATGTCTCTTTAAATAACCTTGAAATTTGCCATTGTCCATAATTTGCCTGAACTCGTTGCACTCTCTCGTTACTCAGTCCATCTGAACGCGTGGTTTTCCGTCCCTTTTGTCGGTTCGCTTTTAAGTTATTGGTCCTCTCCCATAGATATAATGTGGTATTTATATAATGTAATGTCATACCACTACATATATATATATATATATATATATATATATATATTTATATTAATATACTTATTATATAAATCTGGTGTCAAGTGTGTTGGGGTTTTTACGAACCTGTGTCATTTTAATTTCGACATTAGAAGTTCCGTTGTTATTCACGTACATCCCTTTTATTTCAATTTTTGTATTGTACTCGCAGAAGGCAAGGTCAAGTTATTTGAAGAGCAGTGGAACGTAGTCTATTTAGATTTTGTGTTGTTCCCCAGGTAATTAATTTTTTTAATTGTGATCGAATTTTGGAGACTCTCCTGGTTATTAATCTAAAAGAGTTAAGGTCTTTGGTGTCCTAATTCCGGTAGGACCATTTTAATTTTTTTCCCGTTTAGAAACAGCATAGGAAGGTAGCTGTATCTTATTTTTTTTTGTGAACAAGGCCTTCACGAAGATTCGAGTATTCGTTTCGCGTGGGTAGTGTCCTAGCTCGTTCGCGTATCAGTGTTCCCTCAGTTAACTGCGTAAAAATGTCATCCTTCGAAAAATCCAAGAGTCAGGGTGAAATGTTAGGTCTTTCGGGCAAAGACCTGCTAAATTACGTACAGGAAGAAGAGAGGAACAAACGAGCAGAGCGAAGGGAATTGGAGATGGAGATGGAGGAGAACCAACTAAAGATGGAGGAGAACAAACTGAAAACGGAGATGGAGAACAAAATGAAGATGGAAATGGAGATGGAGAAGAACAAAATGGAGGAGAACAAACTGAAGCTGGAGATGGAGGAGAACAAACTGAAGATGGAAATGGAGATGGAGAAGAACAAAATGAAGATGGAAGAACGTGAACAAATTAGACAGCATGAGCTGGAAATGAGCTGAAATCAAATGAATTCTTAGCCCATCGGTTCCCGGGCTGAAATTCCCCATACTCCTTCAGTCCACCTTCCCGCTTTCAATGATGGAGAGGACTTTGGATCATTTTTGGCCACGTTTGAGAGAATCTTTCAGATCAATAGATGGGATCTCAAAAATGATGGCGTCGCTCGCTTACTTCCCCTTCTAAATGCTAAGTTAAGGGATATCTTCGTATCCCTTCCTCTGGAAGCAACTTTGGACTATTCCACGTTAAAGTCCGAATTGCTAGCCGCTGTTCACATGAATAGCGAATTCTACCGCTCCCAATTCCGTCAGGAAAGAATCTGCCCTGGCCAAACCTTTCGAAAACACGGGTACATCCTCCAAAGAAACCTTCAGTGTTGGCTGGATGCGTGCAAGATTCCCCAGGTCTACTAGTCCCTTCTGGACTTCTTCCTTAGGGATCAGCTTTTAGCTGCCGTGGCTCCCGAAATTCGCGCGTTCATTAAGGATAAACGTTGCGCCACCTTCAAGGAGTGCTTGGAAGAGGCCAATGTTTACGCGGGTAGTCACGATTTATACCCTAAGGATGTTAAAAAGGCTCCCCACTCGCCCGAAAAACTAAATTTTATGGCCCTAAGGCCCCCCCCCCTCCTAAATTGGTTCCAAGATTTACCAAAGCTCCTAGTCCCTCGAAGCCAAGAAACTTCCATCCATCTAAACAACGAGACGTTAAGCCCCTAGTTTCTTCTCCCCCGGTTGTGCCGTACCAAAAGAACCCGATCGTCTGCTACACCTCCGGAGTTCCCGGCCATTACCGCATGAACTGTCCTCAAAACTCCTGATTCGCAAACTCTCAGTCCCACCAAGTACACCAAATCTGGGCCACCCCTGATCCTCCTTCGTCGCCTCAGGAGACTCCCGAACCTCCCTCACCCGCCAAAGACCCGGTTTATCAGGTAAATTTTCTCTTTAATGAGAACAACCCTGGTAGATTGAAGTTCGAGAACGGAACTGTAAACGGTCGCCGAGTATCCACCCTCGTCCGTAACACCATGTGCACCTGCATTATAGTGTCTGAGGACCTACTCCCCCCTGTTGGGCCCAGCCACAAGAAATTTGCGGTGGTCCATGACTAACTTGGGGTGGCGAGTCATTTCCCAGTAATTCGTTGTCATATCGAGTGTGACTATATGTCCGGTTGGGCCGAAGTTGTAGCGGCCCCAATCCAGTTCTGCTCCGTTTTATTCGGTCAGAACACCGTAATTCACGACCATCCCGTGGCCCAGCCCGTGATTACCCGTACACAAGCAGCCCTGGAATCCCGTGCACCTGTTCCCCTGAAAACCCCTATCGACCCAGAGTTCCAAGCCCTCCGGAGCGATAAGTTTTCCGCGCCCAGAAAGAGTGCGCAACTCTCCCCCCCCCGTTTGGGAGAAAGCTAAAGCCCTCGAGCGTAAGTCCACCCGAGGCAACAAACGAGTCTCGTATCCCGTGAAGAAGGACTTATTGAGAGGTTTGAGACCTAATTGGACCTTAAGTTACGAGAACGAAAATTCAAGCCTAGCGCGAAGGTGCTGGTGCTACTTCCCACGGAAAGCAACAAAATCCTTAGCCAGTGAAAGGGACCCTATCCCGTCATTGAGGCCAGAGCACCCGTGGATTACCTCATCCATACTCCAGCGGTCGCGAAGGTTTTCCACGTGAATTGTATATATATATATATATATATATATATATATATATATATATATATATATTATATCATCAATGTTCCTAATTATAAATTTTTTGGGGAGTCCACTAAATTGTTTTTTTTTTGGGGGGTCTAGTAAATTGTTAAGTTTTTTTTTGTCCCATATTTATGCCTCCATTTAGTTGTTTCATTTTTTTGGTTCCACTGAAATGTCGCCAATGTTCTTCTCTGTTTTTTGCTTTTGTTTAAAATTGTAGTAGTTAGATTCTCTATAATCGACCTGTTTAAGGCTTATGCCCCTAAATTCCCCGCTGAGCTCAGATTTAATTTTTTTTTGTGTGTACACTTGTCGTAACAGGTCAGAATTTCCCTAGACCTTTGATAATTCTAGTTTGACGGGTTGGCATGATCCTTTCCTACGCAACTGCTCTCTAAAGCATCATCTTTCGGTTGGGAGATGTGTGAGGGAATCCCCACGTGGAAGATCTTTAGCAGAAAGGAACTTCCATGTGCAGCAGAAGGCTCGGCTAGGCCTAAAGTGGTAAGCCTACCCCCCTTCCCCTTCCACAAGCGGTAGTTTCGAATCGAGTCCCCCCCGATTCACCTTTATGCGAGCTAAAATAGCTCTGCAAGAAGATTCGAGGCCCTTCGAGAGTAGAGCTAACCTTCAACTCCAGGGAGAGCCTCTCGGATATAAATATCGCTCGACTCCCCGGAAGAGACACAGAGTTGAGAAGTCTCGCCAGAACCCAGAAGATTTCCTCATGGTTCCAAGTCAAGTGCTAGCAACAAAGCAAAGTGACAGCTGGACTATTTTGTGTATTTGGAATTAGCCCCAGCCAGGAGGTAATTCCACTGAAAGATCGCCCCGAGTGATTTTCCCGACTTCTTTCATCAACTCCTATCGAAGCCCAACTCATTTCGGGTAGCCGAAATACTCTTCCCTGGACCGGAAGTTACCGCCAGCCCCTTGCTTTTGGAGAACCGTCATCACTCCAACCTCCCGCTCTCAAGTCCGAGCAGTCTCACCTCACGTACAGAAGACCTCCGTAAGCCAACCCCCCTCCCCCCTTCAGTAACCCAATTGAGTTAATCTTCCCCCCTTCGTTTATTGATGTGTTTTTTTTTCCGTTAACTCTCTAAGGTAATTTTACCCTTCAATTCTCTTATTAATTTTTTTGTGTAAATAAAATTCTATTTTTGTAATGTCTCTTTAAATAACCTTGAACTTTGCCATTGTCCATAATTTGCCTGACCTCGTTGCACTCTCTCGTTACTCAGCCCGTCAGAACGCGTGGTTTTCCGTCCCTTTTGTCGGTTCGCTTTTAAGTTATTGGTCCTCTCCCATAGATATAATATGGTATTGATATAATGTAATGTCATACCACGACATACAACGCCATTTGAAAACAGGGCACTTTTAATTAAAAGTTTATACATACATTGGCTTTTCCTATTTATTCAGATCCCGTATATTGGTATTGAAAATCTCATATATTGGTTCCACCTCATCCCTGTTTGCATATTTCTGGTAAACAGGTTGAGGAAGTTTCTAGTTTGCGTTTGTTGCGGGTATTTTTCGACTCTAAGCTGACTTTTGAGAAGCACATCCGTTTCTTATCTTCCTCAATTGCCCAGAAGTTGGATTTACTTCGAAAATGCTTGAAAATCTTTGGTCGTGACTCCACAGTGATAAAATCTTTTTTTGCTTCTGTTTCGATGTCTGCGGTCAACTCCCATTTGACATTGCTGAATAGAGCTTTGAATTCTATTAAGTTCATCTCTCCTGAGCTTTTCCTTGATTCGTACCATCGGCGAAAAGTTGGCGCATTTAGTGTTTTATTTAAAGTTTTTAATAACAATCGGCATCCGTTACATAGTGTCTTGCTTGGACTTTTCAATATTGTCCGTGTGACAAGGTATACTCTTATTCTTAATGATTTTGCTATGAATCCTATGAATGCTTTGCACTGTGAAATTTTCTCGGTGTTTTGTTCCTTCATTGGTCAAAATTGGAATCAATTACCCAATGATATTGTCTCTTCTCCTAACATCTCTACATTTAAGTCTTAATTAAATGTTTATTTATTACAGCAACTCCCCATTTATTATTTGGGCTAACTAGGGGGCCTGTTTCCTTTTGTTAGCTCTTGTCTTTCTCCAGTACTCATGGTATTTTGTTCGAATTTAATTCTATTGTATCTACATTTTGGGGAAAGGCTTTGGTAGCTTGATGATGATAATAATAATATTTCTTTCAAACAAGAGATAAAAGACAAAAGAGTATCAGTAGAGGATTCTTCTTATTAAAATGAAGAAGTTAAAAAAGATTAAAAGATTTTAATACTTATTCAAGGAATTTATCGAATTAATAAATGCATTAAATTGGCGAACAATCTTTTTATCTAGATCTATTTTTATTTATAGGTATAAAATAGACTTTCCCTACACTGTATTTAACAATTGACTCATTTAGCGTTGTGAGACGAAGCTTTGGCAAATTGGGAGCGTTTTATTGAACAGAAAAATTGAGACGTCCCCTACAAAGATATGTATCTGTAAGAGACCATTCGGAGGCGATTTTGATGAGGGATAGCCAATGAGAAGACCCAAATTCCAGGGAATGTTTAGTGAAACGTTTCGCTGTTACCCAGCTTTTTAGAGGAACTGATGTTCTTCTTAAAAGTTCTTAAGGTGTATGAAGATAGAAATTAGTATCAGATGTTATAGGATAACGTTGAAATTGGAATATGTGTCGAGATATACGAGTATATTGGAAAGTAGAAGATGTGTATTTAGTTTTTAGGTAACTGGATCTTCCTTTCCCTTAATGATTCCCTATCGATTATGCCTTGAACTTCACAACTTACTAGGATCTTTTCGTCTCTATATATTCAATAGATATTAATTTTTCTTCCTTATTTTTACTTTAATCCACCTGCAGTCTCTCACTTACTAGTTTTAGGCACAAACAATCTGTGGATCTACATTTCTAACTATCTTACTCTGCTTGAAAATTAAGATTTCATTATAATTTCCTCTCTTAGTCTGAGCCTATCTTTCCAACCAATCCGTAGTTCCTTTTCATTCTTCGTTCAGATTTTCTTCGCCCTTGTAACAATATATTGACGGTTTCAGTTTAAATTCCCTATTTATTTCTTCCCCTAATCTCAAATCCAACTTCTAATTGCCTGTAATCCATCGGGTACCTAGATTTCTCGCCCCCGCCCCCGTTGTTTGGTCATGGCACTCTTCGAAGTACCATGAAGAGGAAGAGTCGGGTACAAGAGGGTGGGTCAAATTATCGCCAGGTATAGTTTCTCTATATGACCGGGCGACAGACCTGAGAACCTCTTTCGATGAGTCAATTTTACCGTAGCTATTCTTATCCCTTCCGCTTCATGTGTTTTACATATTTTAAGGTCCAACACTTTCGTTTCGCCCCCATACTGCTCTTAACAGAGTTCAAGTTGCGTTGAGTTTTGTTGTTCTTGGCGCAGTACTAACACTCGCGCTTCTCATGCGAGAGGTTACTAGTTTGAATCCTAGTGGTAGCTGTTGATTTTGCGTCACGCACGAGGACATTTTATATAGTATTATTTTATGAGGTCTTTTCACTAACGATTAATCCTATAGTATAATTTATTGAAGGTCAAGGGAGAACTTTAGTTAACCTAATGGAACATTGATTAACGTCAACAACGCCTCTGCTGAATTGCTTCGTCACTGCAGCTTTTGAGTTTTTCCGAGGTACTTTTCTCAGAAGGCGAAAGGTGTCTTTCGACCCTATCCCAAGTCATCCTCAGGAAAATGGGGAAGAAATTGACCTCGAATTCTGGCAGGATAGATTGTCAGTAAGTAAGAGTTTTCTAACCATCAATATAGCGACCGCTGCCAAGGGCAGAGGTCACCGTAATTAAAATTTCAGCCTGGTACTAGGATACATAAAATTCCAAATAAACCAAACTAAACTATGAAAAATAACAAAAAAAATAAACGGAAAAACAATACTAAGAAGAGGAAGAAACATAATTTAGCATCGTGGGGAGGCCCGCCTGCTCAGGAGAATGATCATGCGACCTACACCGAAAAGAGTCAAATAACATGTAGGCGGCTAGCCTACATGTTCCTAGTACGAGGAACCAGCAGTAAGTGAGAGTAGAGGATAAAAATTTAGAAACGAGGGTAGCAATAGTTTAAAAATCCCAGGTGAAAGTGGATATCTTTATTCACATGAATGTTCTGCTATGATTTATTGCTACATAATATAGCCGTAGCTTTCAAACCTTTGAGTAACTAAATTTTATAACACCGCAGTACGTAAATGAAGTTTAGATAATTGGATACTTCCCTAAAAAATACTAAAATCATTTATTATCCGCTATTTTAATCATCTTTACACTTATGATTTTAAATTGATTGGGAATGGTTAATATTTTCCATCTCCTTTTCCAATGATTTATCTTTGAAATCTCTCGCGTTGATTTCCTCGACAGAAAACCCCTATATTATTGGAAGAAGCGTCAATTATGTTTATATCGTGGGAGATTGACAGTATGCAGAACTCTCCCCACAAATAAGGACCCCTGTATTTCTATCACATCTTTCAGATTTGGATCAATAAAACGAAGGTTATTAGTAAATAAGTAATTACTAGAAAAAATGAAGTGTTCAAAATTAGCCGAACGCTTAGGTTTCTTATAGAGAGAAGGGGCATTGTTTGCATACCACAAATTTTAATACATTCTAGTTTACATTCCGTCATTCTCTTGCCAACTGTCATTCAAGTAACGCCTAAGAAATCTTTCACGCCTCTCTGTCTCCGAGTTGATCGTAACGCTTCGCCACTAAGATGGTATTTCAATTGGAGCCATCGTAGAGATTGTCAAGTGTTCAAATGTGAAGCTCATAATATTCTGTCAATCAATGACAAAACAGGCTTATATAAAGCTGTTAAATCAACCAGTAGGCCACATAAGAGTTAAAAAATGGAAGACCTACTCATCACCAAATTGTAAAGAAGGGTCGTGTAAAGACTGCTGCAGCAGTTTCTCGAGAAATTACTGAGATTTTGGCCATTAATCTCTCCAGGAGAACTTGGCAGGTGTACTCTACTAAGACAATCTTCACGCTTGCACACGCAATTTTAGGGCTCCTCTTGCATTAGCTCAATATTTTATAAAAGAGAATGGCAAAACTTTTATATTTTAAGTTAATTTTTGTTGTAGAGTGACTCCATGATGAGCAAATAAAAATTATTCCATACTGTATCTAAGAAGTTGAAATCTGAAATGTTGACTAAACTTGGGGTATGGACATGTTCAAAGAGAAGAGGGTAAAAGAGAGTGCAAGAAACGTCCTGTTCTAGAAGGCCAAGTATGATCCTACACGGGAACTAGAGGCGATGTGTGATTGCCGCATCATTACACGATTAGAAACACCACCTACAACGATACTCAGAAATATGTAATTGACGACCAAATGCCAAAATGAATTTTATCTTCAACTTTGAAAAGGAAACCGAGAGTAGAACTTAATACTTAAGATTATTTTAAAGTTAATTGCGAGAAAATATTTGGCACGCAGCGATTCTAACCCTCTCGCGAGTTTGGTGCCTCAAGCTTTGGAACTTTATAGAAAGAAATGTTTCAAAACGTTGTCAGAGGTATGGTAGGGGAAACAATTGGCGATGAAGAAATTTCTTATTATATCTAATTCAAAGTGCAGGTTGATTAAAATAGAACATATTGTATAGGCTTGGTTAATTAAGGTGTCAAAAGTAGTCATTCGGAGAGCTTGGATCTCTCTCTTGGACAAATGATCGACCCTTGTGAATAGAAGGAAGCGTTCTTGGCGGGTTACTATATAAAATAAATGATCATTTCGAAGATCTTAAGCACCCATCGTCATACTTGAAAGTTCTTATCTTAATTAATCCGCTTCCCCCAAGTTTCCTTCAGTTGATTCCAATCCTTTAGTTTCCATTGCTCTGCTAATTTCCTTTACTTCTTCTTTAGTATTCCTTATTCTTTTTTATATTCATTTTGGTGCAATTCTTTATTTTACTGTTAGTTTCTCTAGTTACCTCTCATACTTCTAATATTTTATCTTAATTATATCCTATACAAGTCTTTATCACAAAGTTTTAGGCTTGCTACCCCTTTTATGCCTTTTAAGGCGGCTTTATGCCTTTTGGACGGGTTGCTTATACAAACAGACGCCAATTTTGTGATATATTATTTATACTTGACAATGTCAGGTAGGAATTCTTCTTCATTGCTTAAGGAAAGAGTCTGTAGATGATGTGAATTGGAGTTTGACGATGAATCTGACACCTATCGTGGAGTGAGGGAGTTTTATGTCAGTAGCGATTCGATGAAAACACTCTTCTCAGTGACACTAATTCGGCTCGCCTTGCCTCAGTTGCCAGGTGTTGCCATCATGGGATTGCCATGGGGTCACTGGCCCCACCATCTCTTTCACTCGCCAATTGGTCTACGAACGTATCAGATAAAATTGGAGACAGTAGAAAAACAGAAATGGAATGATGGTAAAAAAAAGAGTGTGGACGAATCGTATTTTTACAACATAATGTCATAATCACTAACTACTGAGAATGAGAGGACGCATTAAGTCCCAACAGGGTTCAGATAGAGAACACATTTACGAGAAATAGAGGAGGTAGAACCCCTTCGATAAGAGTGAAAAGTGATGAATAAATTGTGCTTGAAGTTAAGCGAATAAAGTGACCTTTCCAGAAGCGGTTTCATAAGTGATTGTAGCAGCCTCGCTCTTGTGGGGCTCAAACCGATGAGAAAATGAATGGAAATTGGCGTTGATCGGATTAAGCGTCAAGTTACGGCATCAATTTAGCCTCTTATTTTGGAGCCAAAATTGCATTCACTCACGCATTGTATTGTACCACATTTATCTGGGCAACAAGATGGAACTAAAAGGCATGGAAGAGTGGAAGTATCTCAGATGGGTAATAAGCCTAGGCAATGACAAAATTAAGATTAACTTATAAGTCAGAATCCCTTGCGAGATATAATTCTACCTTTATATCTATATTAGTACCCGATTTTATCAACAATGAATTCTACTCTGGTGACAACAATTGACGTTAAACCGCCTGACAACTCATTGTGGTAGTGAACAAGTCATCTATTAAACGTAGTTTGTCTGTTAGTCTTTTTAACTTTATTGTAGTCTAATTACTTTAAATAGTTTACACAGAGACGCATTAAAAACAAAGAACTTTCCATGTCTTGTTCTCAGATTGTTCTAAGCATAACAGAGTCTGATCTTAATCAGGAGTTTCTATGTGTAGAAAACGTGACCAGGTGTAGTACATCACTTTTCTTTTCATTAATACTAACTTTTAATTATCAATAAAATGAAAAAGGAAATGAGAATTAAAAATGATAAGGAAGCGATGAAAGGAAATAAGAGATGAAGGTAGAAGGACAAGAAAGCTTATAATTTATCCGTATGGTGAATCTATTTCTTCTGCTTGTGGATGCGATTAACTATGAGATTTTTGTTGCTGCGTCTGTTTGGGAAGACATGCAATTGATAGATTTTGAAAAAGAACCAGCGCTACCATTAGTTATTGATAAATAAACATGCACTTGATGGATTTTCAAAAAGAACCATCGCTACAAGTAGTTAATGATAAATAAACATGCAATTGACGGAATATAAAAAGAACCAGCACTGCCATTAGTTATTAATCAATAAACATGCAATTGATAGGTTTGAAAAGAACCAGCGCTACCATTAGTTATTGATCAATAACCATGCAATTGATGGATTTTAAAAAGAAGCAGCACTAGCATTAGTTATTGCTGAATAAACATGCAATTGATGGATTTAAAAAAGAACCAGCACTAGCATTAGTTATTGATAAAAAAACATGCAATTGATAGATTTTAAAAAGAACCAGAGCTATCATTAGTTATTGATAAATAAACATGCAATTAATGGATTGAAAAAGAATCAGTGACACCATTAGTTATTGATAAAAGAACATGCAATTGATGGATTTAAAAAAAAAACCCATCGCTACCATTAGTTATTGAAAAATGAACATGCAATTGATGGATTTTAAAAAGAACCATCGCTACCATTAGTTATTGATAAATAAACACGCAATTGATCGATTTTTAAAAAGCACCAGCACTACCATTAGTTATTGATAAATAAACATGCAATTAATGGAATTTCAAAAAGAACCAGCGCTACCACTAGTTATTGATAAATAAACATGTAATTGATGGATTTTTAAAAAGAACAAGCGCTACCATTAGTTATTGTTAAATAAAACTGCAATTGATGGATTTAAAAAAAAACCAGTGCTACTATTAGTTATTGATAAATAAACATGCAATTGATAGATTTTAAAAGAGAACCATTGCTTGAATTAGTTATTGATAAATATACATGCAATTGATGGATTTTAAAAAGAACCATCGCTACCATTAGTTATCGATAAATAAACATGCAATTGATGAGATTTGAAAAAGAACAATCGCTACCATTAGTTATTGATAGATAAACATGCAATTAATGGATTTTAAAAAGAACTAGTGTACCATTAGTTATTGATGAATAAACATGCAATTTATGGATTTTAAAAAGAACCAGCTCTACCATGAGTTATTGATAAATAAACATGCAATTGATGGATTTTGAAAAGAACCAGCGCTACCATTAGTTATTAAAAAAATAAAACTGCAATTGATGGATTTCAAAAGAACCACCGCTTCTATTAGTTATTGATCTAAAAACATGCAATTGATGGATTTTAAAAAGAAACAGCACTACTATTAGTTATTGATAAATAAAGATGCAATTAAAAGATTTTAAAAAGAACCAGCGCTACCATAAGTTTTTGCTAAATAAACATGCAATTGATGGATTTTGAAAAAGAAACAGCGCTATCAATAGTTATTAAAAAAATAAAGATGCAATTTATAAATTTTTAAAATAACAACCCTACCATTAGGTATTGATAAATAAACATGCAATTGATAGATTTTACAAAAAGAACCAGCGCTACCATTAGGTATTAATAAAATAAACATGCAATTGATAGATTTTAAAAAAAGAACCAGCGCCACCATTAGTTATTGATAAATAATCATGCAATTAAAAGATTTTGAAAAAGTACCAGCACTACCATTAGTGAAGGATAAATATACATGCAATTGATGAATTTTAAAAAGAACCAGTGCCATTATTAGTTATTGATAAATAAACATGCATTTGATGGATTTTTAAAAAGAAACAGTGCTACCATTAGTTATCGATAAAAAAACATGCAATTAATGGATTTTTAAAAAAACCCAGCACTACCATTAGTTATTGATAAATTAACATGCAATTAATGGATTTTAAGAAGAACTATCGCTACCATTAGTTATCGATAAATAAACATGCAATTGATGGATTTTAAAAAGAACCAGCACTACTATTACTTATTGATAAATAGGCATGCAATTGATAAATTTTAAGAAGAACCAGCGCTACAATAGAAATTGATAAATAAATATGCAATTGATGGATTTTGAAAAAGAACCTTTGCTACCATTAGTTATTGTTAAATAAACATGCAATTGATGGATTTTAAGAAGAAAAAGTGCTACTATTAGTTATTGATAAATAAACATGCAATTGATGGATTTTTAAAAAGAACCAGCGCTACCATTAGTTATTGATAAATAAACATGCAATTGATGAGTTTTTAAAAGAAGCAAGCGCTACCATTAGTTATTGATAAATAAACATGTAATTGATGGATTTTAAAAAGAACCAGCGCTACCATTAATTATTGATCAATAAACATGCAATTGATGGATTTTAAAAAAGAACCAGCGCTACCATTAGTTTTTGATAAATAAACATGCAATTAATGGATTTTAAGAAGAACCATCGCTTCCATTAGTTATTGATGAACCAAATATGCAATTGATGGATTTTAAAAAGAACCAGCACTACCATTAGTTATTGATAAATAGGCATGCAATGGATTAATTTTAAAAAGACCTAGCGCTACCATTAGTTATTGATAAATAAACATGCAATTGATGGATTTTGAAAAAGAACCATCGCTACCATTAGTTATTGATAAATAAACATGCAATTAATGGATTTTTGAAAAGAACCAGCGCTACTATTAGTTTTTGATAAATAAACATGCAATTAATGGATTTTAAAAAGAACCAGCGCTACCAATAGTTATTGATAAATAAAAATGTAATTGATGGATTTTAAAAAGAACCAGCGCTACCATTAATTATTGATCAATAAACATGAAATTGATGGATTTTAAAAAGAACCAAAGCTATCATTAGTTATTAAAAAATAAACATGCAATTAATGGATTGAAAAAGAACCAGTGACACCATTAGTTATTGATAAATGAACATGCAATTGATGGATTTTGACAAAAAACCATCGCTACCATTAGTTATTGAAAAATTAACATGTAATTAAAGCATTTTTAAAAAGAACCAGCGCTACCATTAGTTATTGAAAATAAACATGCAATTGATGAGTTTTTAAAAGAAACAAGCGCTACCATTAGTTATTGATAAGTAAACATGTAATTGATGGATTTTTTTAAAAAACTAGCGCTAACATTAATAATTGATCAATAAACATGCAATTGATGGATTTTAAAAAGATCCATCGCTACCATTAGTTATTGATAAATAAACACGCAATTGATCGATTTTTAAAAAGCACCAGCACTACCATTAGTTATTGATAAATAAACATGCAATTAATGGATTTTCAAAAAGAACCAGCGCTACCACTAGTTATTGATAAATAAACATGCAATGGATGGATTTTTTAAAAAGAATAAGCGCTACCATTAGTTATTGTTAAATAAAACTGCAATTGATGGATTTAAAAAAAACCCAGTTCTACTATTAGTTATTGATAAATAAACATGCAATTGATGGATTTTAAAAGAGAACCATTGCTTGCATTAGTTATTGATAAATAAACATGCAATTGATGGATTTTGAAAAGAACCATCGCTACCATTAGTAATCGATAAATAAACATGCAATTGATGGATTTTGAAAAAGAACAATCGCTTCCATTAGTTATTGATAGATAAACATGCAATTAATGGATTTTAAAAAGAACTAGTGTACCATTAGTTATTGATGAATAAACATGCAATTTATGGATTTTTAAAAAGAAACAGCTCTACCATTAGTTATTGATGAATAAACATGTAATTGATGGATTTTGAAAAGAACTAGCGCTACCATTAGTTATTAAAAAAATAAACCTGCAATTGATGGATTTTAAAAAAAACACCGCTTCTATTAGTTATTGATCAATAAACATGCAATTGATGGATTTTAAAAAGAAACAGCACTACTATTAGTTATTGATAAATAAAGATGCAATTAATGGATTTTAAAAAGAACCAGCGCTACCATAAGTTTTTGATAAATAAACATGCAATTGATGGATTTTGAAAAAGAAACAGCGCTATCAATAGTTATTAAAAAAATAAGGATGCAATTTATATATTTTTAAAATAACAACCCTACCATTAGGTACTGATAAATAAACATGCAATTAATATATTTTACAAAAAGAACCAGCGCTACCATTAGGTATTAATAAATAAACATGCAATTGATAGATTTTAAAAAAGAACCAGCGCCACCATTAGTTATTGATAAATAATCATGCAATTGAAAGATTTTGAAAAAGTACCAGCACTACCATTAGTGAAGGATAAATAAACATGCAATTGATGAATTTTAAAAAGAACCAGTGCCACCATTAGTTATTGATAAATAAACATGCATTTGATGGATTTTTAAAAAGAAACAGTCCTACCATTAGTTATCGATGAATAAACATGCAATTGATGGATTTTAAAAAGAACCAGCGCTAAAATAGTTATTGATAAATAAATATGCAATTGATGGATTTTGAAAAGGAACCTTTGCAACCATTAGTTATTGTTAAATAAACATGCAATTGATGGATTTTAAGAAGAACCAGCGCTCCCATTAGTTATTGATAAATAAACATGCAATTGATGAGTTTTTAAAAGAATCAAGCACTGCCATTAGTTATTGATAAATAAACATGTAATCGATGGATTTTTAAAATAATCAGCGCTACCATTAATTATTGATTAATCAACATGCAATTAATGGATTTTAAAAAAGAACCAGCGCTACCATTAGTTATTGATAAATAAACATGCAATTAATGGATTTTAAGAAGAACCATCGCTACTATTAGTTATCAATAAATAAATATGCAATTGATTGATTTTAAAAAGAACCAGCACTACCATTAGTTATTGATAACGAGGCATGCAATGGATTAATTTTAAAAAGAACCAGCGCTACCATTAGTTATTGATAAATAAACATGCAATTGATGGATTTTGAAAAAGAACCATCGCTACCATTAGTTATTGATAAATAAACATGCAATTAATATATTTTTGAAAAGAACCAGCGCTACTATTAGTTTTTGATGAATAAACATGCAATTAATCGATTTTAAAAAGAACCAGCGCTACCAATAGTTATCGATAAATAAACATGCAATTGTTGGATTTTTATTTTAGAACCAGTGCTACCATTAGTTTTTGATAAATTAACATGTAATTAAAGCATTTTTAAAAAGAACCAGCGCTACCATTAGTTATTGAAAATAAACATGCAATTGATGAGTTTTTAAAAGAAACAAGCGCTACCATTAGTTATTGATAAGTAAACATGTAATTGATGGATTTTTTTAAAAAACTAGCGCTAACATTAATAATTGATCAATAAACATGCAATTGATGGATTTTAAAAAAGAACCAGCGCTACCATTAGTTATTTATAAATAAACATGCAATTGATGGATTTTTAAAAAGAACCAGTGCTACCATTAGTTTTTAATAAATAAACATGCAATTGATGAGTTTTTAAAAGAAACAAGCTCTACCATTAGTTATTGATAAATAAACATGTAATTGATGGATTTTAAAAAGAACAAGCGCTACCATTAATTATTGATCAATAAACATGCAATTGATGGATTTTAAAAAAGAACCAGCGCTACTATTAGTTATTGATAAATAAACATGCAATTGATGGATTTTTAAAAAGAACCAGTGCTACCATTAGTTTTTAATAAATAAACATGCAATTGATGGATTTTTAAAAAGAACTAGCGCTACCATTATTTATTGATAAATAAAGACGCAATTGATGGATTTTAAGAAGAACGATCGCTACCATTAGTTGTCGATAAATAACATGAAATTGATAAATTTTAAAAGGAACCAGCGCTACCATTAGTTATTAATAAACATGCAATTAATGGATTTTTAAAAAAGCTTAGCGCTACCATTAGTTATTGATAAATAAACATGCAATTGATGGATTTTTGAAAAAGAACCATCGCTACCATTAGTTATTGTTAAATAAACATGCAATTGATGGATTTTAAAAAGAACCAGTGCTACCATTAGTTATTTATAAATAACCATGCAATTGATGGATTTTTGAAAAGAACCAGTGCTACCATTAGTTTTTGATAAATTAGCATGCAATAGATGAATTACAAAAAGAACCAGCGCTACCATTAGTTATTGATAAATTTACATGCAATTGATGGATTTTTAAAAAGAACCAGCGCTACCATTAGTTATTGATAAATAAACATGCAATTAATGGATTTTAAAAAGAACCAGTGCTACCATTAGTAAATGATTAATTAACATGCAATTGATGGAATTTGAAAAAGAACCATTGCTAGCATTAGTTATTGATAAATAAACATGCAATTGATGGATTTTGAAATGAACCAGCGCTACCATTATTCATTGATAAATAAATATGCAATTGATGTATTTAAAAGAACCACCACTACCATTAGTTATTGAGCAATAAACATGCAATTGATGCATTTTAAAAAGAAACAGCACTACCATTAGTTATTGATAAATAAACATGAAATTGATAAATTTTTAAAAGGAACCATCGCTACTATTAGTTATTGATAAATACACATGCAATTGATGGATTTTTAAAAAAGCCTAGCGCTACCATCAGTTATGGATGAATAAACATGCAATTGATGGATTATAAAAAAGCCTAGCGCTACCATTAGTTATTGTTAAATAAACATGCAATTGATGGATTTTAAAAAGAACCAGTGCTATCATTAGTTATTGATAAATAAACATGCAATTGATGGATTTTTAAAAAGAACCAGTGCTACCATTAGTTTTTGATAAATAAACATGCAATTGATGAATTTTAAAAAGAACCAGCGCTACCATTAGTTATTGATAAATAAACATGCAATTGATGGATTTTTAAAAAGAACCAGCGCTACCATTAGTTATTGATAAATAAACATGCAATTAATGGATTTTAAAAAGAACCAGTGCTACCATTAGTAAATGATTAATAAACATGCAATTGATGGATTTTGAAAAATAACCATTGCTAGCATTAGTTATTGATAAATAAACTTTCAATTGATGGATTTTGGAAAAGAACCAGCACTACCATTATTTATTGATAAATAAACATGCAATTAATGGATTTAAAAGAACCACCGTTACTATTAGTTATTGATCAATAAACATGCAATTGATGGATTTTAAAAACAAACAGCACTACCATTAGTTATTGATATATAAACATGCAATTGATGGATATTTTAAAGAACCTAGCACTACTATTAGTTATTAATAAATAAACTTGCAATTGGTGGATTTTAAAAAAGAACCAGCGCTATCATTAGTTATTGATAAATAAACATGCAATTGATTTTTTTTAAAAGAATCACCACTACCATTAGTTATTGATCAATAAACATGCAATTGATGGATTTTAAAAAGAAACAGCACTACCATAAGTTATTGATAAATAAACAAGCAATTGATGGATTTTTACAAAGAACCAGCGCTACCATAAGTTATCGATAAATATACATGCAATTAATATATTTTTGAAAAGAACCAGCGCTACTATTAGTTTTTGATGAATAAACATGCAATTAATGGATTTTAAAAAGAACCAGCGCTACCAATAGTTATCGATAAATAAACATGCAATTGTTGGATTTTTATAAAGAACCAGTGCTACCATTAGTTTTTGATAAATTAACATGTAATTAAAGCATATTGTTAAAAGAACCAGCGCTACTATTAGTTATTGAAAATAAACATGCAATTGATGAGTTTTTAAAAGAAACAAGCGCTACCATTAGTTATTGATAAGTAAACATGTAATTGATGGATTTTTTTAAAAAACCAGCGCTAACATTAATTATTGATCAATAAACATGCAATTGATGGATTTTAAAAAAGAACCAGCGCTACCATTAATTATTTATAAATAAACATGCAATTGATGGATTTTTAAAAAGAACCATTGCTACCATTAGTTTTTAATAAATAAACATGCAATTGATGAGTTTTTAAAAGAAACAAGCTCTACCATTAGTTATTGATTAATAAACATGTAATTGATGGATTTTAAAAAGAACCAGCGCTACCATTAATTATTGATTAATAAACATGCAATTGATGGATTTTAAAAAAGAACCAGCGCTACTATTAGTTATTGATAAATAAACATGCAATTGATGGATTTTTAAAAAGAACCAGTGCTACCATTAGTTTTTAATAAATAAACATGCAACTGATGAATTTTTAAAAAGAACTAGCGCTACCATTATTTATTGATAAATAAACACGCAATTGATGGATTTTAAGAAGAACGATCGCTACCATTAGTTGTCGATAAATAACATGAAATTGATAAATTTTTAAAAGGAACCAGCGCTACCATTAGTTATTAATAAACATGCAATTGATGGATTTTTAAAAAAGCCTAGCGCTACCATTAGTTATTGATAAATAAACATGCAATTGATGTATTTTTGAAAAAGAACCATCGCTACCATTAGTTTTTGATAAATTAGCATGCAATAGATGAATTATAAAAAGAACCAGCGCTACCATTAGTTATTGATAAATTTACATGCAATTGATGGATTTTTAAAAAGAACCAGCGCTACCATTAGTTATTGATAAATAAACATGCAATTAATGGATTTTAAAAAGAACCAGTGCCACCATTAGTAAATGATTAATAAACATGCAATTGATGGAATTTGAAAAGAACCATTGCTAGCATTAGTTATTGATAAATAAACATGCAATTGATGGATTTTGAAAAGAACCAGCACTACCATTATTCATTGATAAATATATATGCAATTCATGGATTAAAAAAAACCACCACTACCATTAGTTATTGAGCAATAAACATGCAATTGATGCATTTTATGTAAAAAGAAACAGCACTACCATTAGTTATTGATAAATAAACATGCAATTTGTGGATTTTAAAAATCACCTAGCGCTACCATTAGTTATTGATAAATAAACATGCAATTGATGGATTTTCAAAAAGAACCAGCGCTATCATTAGTTATTGATAAATAAACATGCAATTGATATATTTTAAAGAACCACCGCTACCATTAGTTATTGATGAATAAACATGCAATTAATGGATTTTAAAAAGAACCAGCGCTACTATTAGTTATTGATAAATAAACATGAAATTGATGAATTTTTAAAAGGAACCATCGCTACTATTAGTTATTGATAAATACACATGCAATTGATGGATTTTTAAAAAAGCCTAGCGCTACCATCAGTTATGGATGAATAAACATGCAATTGATGGATTTTTAAAAAAGCCTAGCGCTACCATTAGTTATTGTTAAATAAACATGCAATTGATGGATTTTAAAAACAACCATTGCTATCATTAGTTATTGATAAATAAACATGCAATTGATGGATTTTTAAAAAGAACCAGTGCTACCATTAGTTTTTGATAAATAAACATGCAATTGATGAATTTTAAAAAGAACCAGCGCTACCATTAGTTATTGATAAATAAACATGCAATTGATGGATTTTTTAAAAGAACCAGTGCTACCATTAGTTATTGATAAATAAACATGCAATTAATGGATTTTAAATGAACCAGTGCTACCATTAGTTATTAATAAATAAACTTGCAATTGGTGGATTTTGAAAAAGAACCAGCGCTATCATTAGTTATTGATAAATAAACATGCAATTGATTTTTTTTTAAAGAACCACCGCTACCATTAGTTATTGATCAATAAACATGCAATTGATGGATTTTAAAAAGAAACAGCACTACCATAAGTTATTGATAAATAAACAAGCAATTGATGGATTTTTACAAAGAACCAGCGCTACCATTAGTTATTGATAAATAAACATGCAATTGATGGATTTTGAAAAAGAACCAGCGATATCATTAGTTATTGATAAATAACCTTGCAATTGATATATTTTATAAAATAACCAGCGTTACCATTAAGTATTGATAAATAAACATGCAATTGATGGATTTTTAAAAAGAACCACCGCTACCATTAGTTATTGATAAATATACATGCAATTGATGGATTTTCAAAAAGAACAAGCGCTACCATTAGTTATTGATAAATAAACATGTAATTGATGGATTTTTAAAAAGAACCAGCGCTACCATTAGTTATCGATAAATAAACATGCAATTGATGGATTTTTAAAAAGAACCAGTGCTACCATTAGTTTTTGATAAATAAACATGCAATTGAGGGATTTTTAAAAAGAACCAGCCCCACCATTAGTTGTCGATAAATAAACATGCAATTGATGGATTTTTAAAAAGAACCAGCGCTACCATTAGTTATTGATAAATTTAACTCAGTAAAGAAAATTTCATGAAGTCAGTTTACGTTATAACATCGTAGAGTACTGTAATTTGGCTCTTAATTATTGCAATGAACACATGTAAAGACTAAAGAAAACGTAACAAATTTTTCCCATCGCTAACACACCCTAGTTACCAAGCAATGTTCTTTACTACTCCCGGAAGCATTTATAGTTGTTCTAGCCTCGACCCTTCTCACATTATCTTTTCCGTTAGCATTTTATTGTCTTCATTTCGAATATTCTTTCCTTCATCAAACTTAAGGAATGTTTATATCCCGTTAATATATATAATTCTTCCTCACCCTTCAATAAATCAGAACTACACACTTAAAGGAGAATATAAAACTAGCGCTCTTCAGAATGAGGTAGCACATTAGGAGTGCGCGCATATTTATTTGCAACTCATCTCAAATTTCGTAATTTACGAATTTTGATACGTTACTAGTTCCAAATATACATATTTATATTATATTTAATTATATTAGCCATAAATAAATATAATGTATAAATGATAATAAAACAAATTATTAACATTGAACATGCTGTTTATTTGAAAAACATAGAAAGCAAGAGTATTGGCAACATTCATAAATATTACATATATATTATTGGCAACTATAAATTAATACTTGGTATGACCACGTTTAGCACACTTACAATAATCTGACGTTTTTTGTAGGTATGAATATGGTTTTCGCAAGTTTTATTAGGAATTTTACTCCATTCATCCACTGCAAGAGCTTTTAACTCTACGATGCTACTTTTTGACCTCTTATGAACACGTGACTTCAGTCCTCTCCATATATTTTCAGTCAGATTTGAATATGGACTTTAAGAAGGCCATTTCATCACTTTCAAGCGTTGATTGGCAAAATATTTCTTCGTTGATCTGATCATTATCCTATTGGAAGACACATCCTCTGCTAAGACTCAGCTTCCTCGCCGATTGTTTCACATATTTATCCAAAATTCGCTAATATCCCTGGAATTCATAGTGTCTTCTACAAAACAGATTGAGCCAGTACCTGCAGCAGAAAAACAGCCCCACAATATGATGGAACCACCTCCGCGTTTCATAGTAGGTATAATGTTCTTTTCCAGCATAGCTTCGCCAGATTTTTCTGCAAACGTTATTATGTTGGTCGTTTATGCCAAACAGCTCGAGATTAGTCTCGTCTGACCATAATATTTTACTAAGTGCTGCTCTAGTGTCATCAAGATGTTCTCTGGCAAACTCTAAACGTCTCTTTTTGTGAACCTTCTTTAAAAGTGGTTTCCTCCTTGGCTCACATCCATGGAGACCCTCACGACTCAGGTAACGTCGCACTGTTAACACGTCCACGATTTTTCCACTGCTAGACAGATTTGCTTTCAATTTCTTGGAAGTGACTTTTGGATTCTTGTTGACAATTCAAACACACAAACGCACATCTCTTTTAGTTAATTTTCTTGGTCGCCCTTTCCTCACGCAACTAACAGTAGTCCCATCACCCCCAATTCCTTACAGATGAAATTGAGATATTTAAACTTGCCGAAATTTGTCTATGTCCATTTCCTTGATTGTGCAGCTCATTTATACGCTTCCTATATGCTTCTGACTGTTCGGATGTCTTCACCATGTTGCTATTTCAAAATTATTGTAGAGATGATTATTCAGCCGTGATTTGTTAAATCAGTATTCTGTAAACGTTGCCAATACTTTTGCTTGTTGTGTTTTTCCAATAAACACCATGTTTAATGTTAATAATTTGTTTTATTATCATTTATACATTATAATATATTGCTTTTAGGCTAATATAACTAAATATAATATAAATATGTACATTTCAAACTAGTAACGTATACAAATTCGTAAATTACAAAATTTGAGATGTGTTGCCAATAGATATACGTAATTTTAGAACATATTTTACAAATGAAAACTTTATGAAAAATTTATATATTTAATCCTAAACATAAACTTCCGAGCTTTCTAAAATGGTTATGTAACCCCTCAAATAAGTGAGAATGAGAAGTAACAAGCAAAAGAATATGGAAGATGAAGCTTTATTTCCCAACCGAGCTCCTCGAAGAGATCTTTGGTCATTGGACCTGTGTGAGGTTGGGCTTAGCATGATGGAGCATGACATCTCTTCCGTTAACTAAGTAGAGGGGGCCTATGGCCCAAAGCGGCTTTCAAACGACGAGGTTGATTGCAGTAGAGATTAGAATTAATTGTTTGATTGTTGTCTAAAAGTTCTTAATGGACAACTCCTTTAATATGTCATTATACACTGAACATGATGTCTTTTTGGATGAAATGCTCCTCTCGGTGGTGGAGAAATTCTGCTTTCTAGACTGATCCACAAAAGGCGACGTTTAACATTATGATAAAAGATCCAATTCTCATCACCAGTAGCCAACCTGCTCAAAAATGTTGCCTGAAGGTGCCGTGGGAGCAAAGACTCCAGCAAGAAACACGCTATTGCAGATTGGCCGTGGGCAGTTCGTGTAGGACCCAATTTTCAATCATTGGAACCTTTCCAATATTTTTCAGTTGGCGTAGAACAATCAGGAATGGCTCAAGTTAAACTGTTTTGTGAGAACTCTAGCAGGATTTGCTGTGGCCTTAGCTCCCAACTTTTTGGAATTAGGTATTTTTTGGACGACGTTTTTTTGTCCATATTTTAGAATGAAATGCTTAATGCGGAGACGGCAAAACCCTTTCTGCAACTTCCTTCATTTACTGCATTATCCCCAGAAGTGCTCTGAATGGACTTTGAGGCTGTATTTGCAATGACACCTTTATGAAACTCATAGTAAAACATATCTAATGTGATTTCAAATATGACGAACATAGGCGTAAATACCGAAATAGTTTATGAACCATATTTTTATAATCTGAAAGAAAAAGGTATAAATTACTATTTGTATCATTCCTAAACGATAACAAGAGGCTAGAATAAATAGTAGCTAAAACCATATTTTGGAAAATCGCACATTACTTTCTTTCCGAAATGATCTATGTATAAGGACTAAGCCCTTTAGATATCTCCGTGAATTGCTCATCATATGTCGGCATAAAACCTCCCTAAATTTGGTCACGGGTGAAATTAGGTATTAGGTGGGACTATATTTGATCAAAACCACCTTTTGTGTTGCTTTATTATGATGGTTAGGATATAAACCAATTTGCATATAAATGAGGTCGCCAATGGTTCTAAGCCAGTTCTTGCACTGCAGATTCTGCAGTTCTAGAAACCCATAAGCCAATTTATGAATTTTAGTTTGCATATCGGAATTTTAGGGTCAGCCTTTTTTTTCATTATTCAAAGTGATTTGTTTGTAATTGGATTTATTTGGGTTCAATTTTGGTGGAAATTTATTCCAATGTAGGAATTTTCTTTATTTGTTGGGTGATTCGTTAATGTTGATGTTTCAGAAGAGGGATCTGCTACTTATCACTGCCATGGATATGATTATTGTGGTGAGAGGAGGGGAGGATTGTTTGTTTATTTATCAATTCCTTGAAAGAGAAAACAGACGAGGAAATCACGACAGAAAGCTTTAAAAAGGACGTTTTTAGTGAAAATGGTGAAGTAAGCGGAAGGAAAAAGTGTGTGATTAATAAATACAAAAATTATCTAATACCAGAAGGAGCGCAACTCTCCTGAAGTTAGATTTTTCCTCAATGATTAGCCTGTTTGCCCAGAAGAGTGAGAGTAACTCTGACGTAGGTCATTCACTTGCCTTCGATGACAAGGGTCCTGGTAAGGAAAGTCACAGAAAGAAAATAATCGATTAAGAAACAATATAATGACCTGACCTAACCTAATTAATATATTTGAGAAACATGATAATTACCTAACCTAACCTAACGAATAGATATAAAAACAATAACCTAACCTAACCTAACCTAATTAATAGAGTTAAGAACAATTTAATTACCTGGATTCGAAATGAGACTATCGACCGTAAGTTGGCCCCATGTCAATAAGTATGCTAGATTCCTAAGGGTGAAGTACTACAAGAAAACTCAAGTCGAATAACTCCTTAAAAAGACGAAAAAAGAATGACTTTTGCCAATATACTTAAAAATAAGACCAAACCATGAGGACTTCGTACCACCTTGGAATTGAATAGGGTTTCTACCCATATATTTTTATATTTATGGAGTAGTAGGAGTTGTCAAGTAATAGTCATTCATTCTGGTAATCCTTGTCTCGCCTGCTTTTCGTAGGAATTAGACAACTAGCCTTATTTATTGTCCTGGAAGGGTACTGCAACGAAGGCGCTCTCAACCATCATGGAAGAAATAGGGATGAACAAACAACGGTTACCCTTAACAATCTCGGCTATTGAACCCCTTCCATCAATCATAAGAGAAGAAGATAATAAGAATTTTTTACTGACCGAATCGGCTGCTTCAAATACAAAACAAATTAGAATTATAACATGCGAAATCTAGCTCAATGGGAAACTATAGGTAGGGATTAAACTTTTCTATATGGTTCCTATAAGTGTGGATAGCTACCCTCACACTAAATTAAGCATGTCTGAGAGGAAAAGAGCGATTATATGAAACGTGATGCAAGATACACTGTATCCAATAAACCAATCAAGCCCGCGTAAATTAAACGCTTCGATTAGCTCTTTTAACCTTCAGCCTCTCTGTTGATTGGGACGGCAAAAGAGGTTCAAATGAACACAGAAGCTTCTCTTCTGGAACCAATTAATGAGCCTATGGGATAATCAATTGGCGTGGGTCAGTAGCGTCCCCAAGCGTGCTTCATGAGAAATCCTTTGGATACAGTCACTTTGATTGACGTGGTCAGTAGGTTAAGGAGAGGGGCGGGGAGGGTAGAGGTTGAGTAACGGAGGGGGAACAGCATGAGCGAGATAGAGAGAAGCATGAGGAAGGGAGAGGGCGTGAAAGACTGAGGGAGGGAGAGAGAGATACAGTAGGAGAGGGGAAGGGGGAGGCAGAGGGCGTAAAGGAGTGAGGGAGGGGTGAGACGGTGAAAAAAAAAAGAGAGAGAGAGAGAGAGAGAGAGAGAATAACAAGGAAAAGAGCTAACCGACTAGACCTTGCGACCCATTCAAAGAGGGTTCCTTTGAGTGATGACTTGAGCAGGCGCAGTCCCGTAAAGGGTCAGAAGAGCACTCACGCCACGCTTCAAGTCTCCAAGCGGCTATTTTTCAAGACTTTGTCTAGTTTTGACTTGAGTTGTTCAACACAATTGCTCTTGACAACTTCCACTAGAAGTGCGTTCCAAGTGCCGCAGATGCTATATGTGAAAAGTTTCCCACAGAGATCACGCTGGTAACGCTTCAGTTCAAGTTTGTAGCCGTGGTTTCTTGTTCTGCTCTGGCTAATCTGGAAAATATCTCTGTAGTTTACAATGTCGAAGCCTCGAAGGATTTTGAACATTTCGATAAGCTGACCACGCAGTCTCCGGTTCTCCAGCGAGAACAATTCTAATTCCCGTAATCTATCTTTGTAACTCCTGTGTCTTATAGAGGGAATCAGTTTGGTTACTCTGGCTTGCATACGTTCTAATCTCGCGTTATCCTTTCGAAACGAAGGACTCCAAAATTGTACGGTATACTTCAGGTGCGGTCGGACAAGGGAGTTATACAAACACAGTACTATCTCCTTGTTCCGATATACAAACTTTCGCTTTATATAACCTAACGTCCTTTGGGCTTTCTTCTCCGCCTCAATGCACTGCCTCGAGAACTTGAGATCAATAGTGATAGTTACACCCAAGTCCTTCTCAGTGTCAGTGGATTCAAGAGCAGTGCCCTTAAGGATATACTGAGATTGGGGGTTTCGGTGGACAATATTCATCACTTTGCATTTGTTCACGTTAAAAGGCATTTGCCACGTTTCCGACCACTCCCCAATCTTCCTAAGATCTTCCTGCAGGCGGGCAGTATTTCCATCCTTTGCAACGTTCATACCAAGCTTGGTATCGTTTGCAAATTTAGAAATCTTGGCAACCATGTCACCGTCCATGTCGTTGACTTGATGATGAACAGTAGTGGTCGCAGGACAGAACCTTGAGGAACACCGCTAGTAACGGGCACCCACTCGGATTTTTCTTCTTAGTTTTAGGTGAAGACCATTTTCTCCAGCTTCCCACCCAAATAAGAGTCCATGGGCTGGGGGATGGGACCACACTCTTCAGTGAACACTGAGGTTTACATTTTCTGTATATGAGTCCTCTAATTTCCCCTCCTCTTTCACCAAAGGGCCAATCTTGCGACAGATTGGATTACGGCTGTTTACATAACTAAAGAACTTCTTGGGATTCTCTTTGCAAAGTCTCACCACTCGGAGTTCCTCGGCACGCTTTGCCGTCCTTATACTGGGCTTCACTCTCTTAGATAACCTACGGTACTCATCGAAGTCACCAGAAATCTTTTACTGCCAGTACACAGTTCTTTTCTACCTTTGCACTTGACCAATTTCTCAAGTAAGCAACCTTGGTTGAACAGAAGACTGACGCAAGCTTTTTACTGGGATAAATCGTGATTAAAGACTCCTGAACATAGTTCTGAAACTATTACACAAATCTTCAACATTTTAACACCCTTCCAGCCTTACATCAGCCAATCCAGCATAAAGACCTGCAAATTCTGGTCTTTTCAAATCAAGGTTCATCGATTCACGAGTCGCAGCCTCTACTTTGGGGACCTTAACTACAAATCTAACTAGTCGGTGGTCACTGCCATCGAGCTCCTTGCCTACAGACAGACCTTCAACGATGTCATCTTCAGAGGTGAAAACCAAGTCGAGAATATTATTGCTCCTCCTCGGCGCTCTCACCCATTGAGTCAGGAACTCGTCGTTCGCAAACTCCAGGAGCAGTGCGTTCTCGTCACTGGGTTCTCTAGTTTCCCAGTCAACTTGGGTGTTAAAGTCTCTTATAAGGATACACACTTTGTCATCAACAAGTTCACCCAGCAGCCGGTAGAGAACCCTGTCCTTCTCAACGAGCTAGGCAGGTGGTCTATAAAGTAGCAGGGTCCTGTATTTGGCAATTCCTATCTCTCGATCTACACCCAGTAGCTTGTGGTCGGATATAATGTTGCACTTCGTCGTTTTGAATGTATCCCTAACATACAACATCACACCGCCACCCTCTCTGTCTAGCCTGTCTTTTAGGCAGAGTTGGTAACCGGGAATCGTGAATTCCCCCTCAAAATCTCGGTTCGAGGTTTTTACCTACCACTCTGTTTCGGCCACCATCTCAGGTTCTTCCATCGCTACGAGGCCACGAAGTTCAAGAAACTTGTTCCTGATTGACCTCGCATTAAACAAGAGAACTTTCAGGGAGTCCCCAAATGTAAGACTCCTTACGCTCTTCCGTTTCCCGTCTCATTTGCCTCTTCACCCTTATGCGGTGGCGTGGTGGCATCTTTTCTAACGACCTCCGAGAATTTCGTTCCAGGAGCGACACGGGCGTATTGATGCACGTCAGCCTTCACTCAGGGCCGGGCACTCCTTTCAGTCCGCTCCACGACATCCTGTATCATGTTAGAGAGTACAGCCTTTCCTTTAAAGGAAAGGTGCACCCCATCCCTTTGGTAGAGATCGTTCCTACCATAAAAGGTGCGGTAAGGGTCCACAAAAAAAGCCCCCCTCGGTTGTGCACAGATCTGCAAGGCGTCAGTACAAAGAGGCGTTCCTCGAGTGAGCGGTCCGGGTTGGACCTCTTCTCGGGAGCATCCCGACCACCACACGTCTGCGGGTTTTCAACCCACAGTCATCCACAGCTCTCATCATCGTCTAAAGAATCTTAGGTGTAGGGCCTAGAGGTCGTTACCACTTACCATCACGGCAACGACTGAGCTCTCAGAAATCTCACATTTCTCCGCCTCTAGTCTGATTTGGGCGTTTCTCCGTCCAGGCAGGCAGCTTACCTTCACACTGGCGCGAAGGCCCGCTAGTTGAGGTTGCATGTGCTGTGCTTGAGAATCCCAAATAAAGATGACTCACGCACATTTAACTGTAAGGGACAGAGTTTTTCCTTTCGGGAGTGACTTGTCAGTTTCCTCTTACTTCTCTATATTTCTCTTCTTTTTCTTCTTCCTGTTCTTCTTCTTCTTTTTCTTATCTTCATTTGGCTTCTCTTCTTCTGTTTTTACTTCTCTACTTCTTTTTCTACTTTCTCTTCTTTTCTTTCTACTTTATCTTCTTCTTCCTTCTTTCTCTGCTTTCTCTTTCTTTTCTTCTTCTTGGCTCGTTAAGCCAGCAGTCCTGCAGCAGAAGATTCCTTCCTGTCTGAGACGTTGGTTGTCTTCATCTCTGCGGAATCTCCTAGGCACTTACACCTCTCCAACCTCAAGAGATGAACCTCCTTTTTGAGGAGGGAGTTCTTCTCTCTCAACTGATCAATGCGCTCGCCCAGACGTGCCTTGACTTCGCAGAAGTCACAGACACTAACGGCGTCTGTGAGCTCCTTGCAACTCCTGTCACCGAAGTTTTAGCTCCATCTATAGACTTTGCATTTCCCGCATATTAGTTTACGAAGCTGAGGACCATTCTTCTTCCCTATCTTAATTACTTTAACGTCCGACCATATGCATAAAAGTTTTTTTTTGTGATTTTCTCTCGCACAAGCCACATCCGCCTATTTTCATGAAGTTTTCTGTCGTTCAGCCAACAGAAACCCTTTTGACCAAGCACAACAACTCTAAGGTCTCCCCTGGGCCAGACGTCCCCAATGGTGCCGTAGCTCCCAACTGAGCAGCACACAAGAGCCCCAGGTAATCTGGTTCTCTGATTTTTTGACAGGGGTGCTTGAGGTGTAACTATCTTCCTACTAATCCCTACTAATCAACCAAAAACAGCCAGACTTCAAGCAAATAGTAAAGCTAAGTGCCCACGACTTATTCCGAGATCTTTTGCTGATCTAGCAACCAGCAAGGCACAAAAGCTTTCTCACTAAAGAGCAGTTGAGCCTTTGTTCACCAAGTAACAGTCACGGGGAACTGGTCAGGCAATTACACTTTAGGAGCAAGCTTCTAAGGTGTACTTATCATTTCTCCATTAATCGTACCCCAAACGCCTGAGATCACTTCAACTCTTTTACAACTCTTTGTCTAGATCCTACTAAATCTACCTGCTGGACTAAATGTCCCCCAGCTTAGCTAGCTTAACTCAATCAGATCGCGCAAGCTCTCTCACCGACGGCAAGGTGGTTGGAGAGAGAGAGAGAGAGAGAGAGAGAGAGAGAGAGAGAGAGAGAGAGAGAGAGAGAGTGTTGCAAGTTACAAGGACAAAGAAAGAAAGCACCTTGAACGATCTTCCGGCCCATGCTGAGAAGGTACAGTGTATGTTCCCTATTCTAATATATACACAAAAATCATAAGCAGCACACAAATTAACACTAAAGTTGAAGGACCACTTCCTCCTAACTCCCACCCGCTACGTGTGTACAGAAAAATAAAAACATACCTGGTTCAGTTGAAATATAAGAGTTGAACCAGGAATTTTGATATTAAAGCTTCTGAAACCTATCTAGTTATAGTGAAAATAATAAAAAAAAAACATTAAACACAACCAAAATGGTAGCAAAACAAATAACGATACAGGTTTCCTACACTAAATAATACGATATGATTCTTGAAATCTCGTCATTTAATTTTTCTCCACCAATCTACGAGTATATTGATTTCATATGTTGATTTCATTAGAAATTGTGCAGTTGTTGCTGAGAATCTTATAATTATACCTTTTTCTATTTATACAGATATTTATCGATTCCATTATATGTAGAATTTAAAGCTGAGTGTATGTATGATTGTGTGAATTTTCTTTAAAATTATCTAGGTATTATATTGCTTATTCCAGCTTATTCAAGAGGTTTAGAATTTTATTAGAAAAGAAATTACCACTTAGATTTCTTATAAAACGCAACGGTACTAATCTCCTCCCAATGTTCCTTGTGTCATGTCATTTAACTTGAACCATGTTCTAACTTATATATTTTCAATCGTGTTTAATATCTTGAAAGTTTCTATGAGTTGGCCTCGCATTATCCTCTTTTCCAGGTTAGAGAGATTTAGTCTTTTCAAGCTTTGTTTCATAGTTATGTTTTCTTAACAATGGTATTAGTTTGGTTGTTCTAGCTTGGACTTTCTAAAAACCTTTCAATATCCTTCCTTAGATGTGGGGACCAGGAATGTGCACAATTTTCCAAATGTGAGCGAAATAATCCCTTATATTAATCTAGGACGCTGGTATCATTTCTGCATTTAAATTGGCATTTTATGTATTCGAGGATCTTGGAAGTTTTTAAGGATTCAATTCATTAGATACTAAGCTTAAGATCATTTTATATATATACATACACCTAAATCTTTCTCAATTTCTGTTTCCGATATTTTCGAACCCCCAAAATGTGCATATAGGTTATGGATCTCTGTTTCCAATATTCATTACCTTACTCTTATCTAAGTTTATAGGCAGTTTCCATTCTCTTGACCATTTTTCTATACGATTGATATTTTTCTGAAGTTCGTTTGCATCATCTTGACTTAGTACTCTGTTGCGGAATGACAAGATTCTCTCTCTCTCTCTCTCTCCACACACACACACACACACACACACACACACACACACACACACACACATATATATATATATATATATATATATATATATATATATATATATATATATATATATATACGCGTAGGTACTTGCGGCTTTGGGTTGAAGTTGGTTGAAGACCGTTAGTGAATGGGGAAATTGTTTGTTATGAGTCCAGTGGGGATGGTTTATTATTAACTTTCCGGGGTCCTTTTTAAAAAAAATATTTCAGAGTGCAAGTTGGCCAAAGATTAACAGGTAGCTGGTAGGCGTTGAGATTGCAAAAGAATGACAATGACGAAAATATATCTTTACTAGCAACAAAATAATATTTAAATATACACAAATATTGTGTTTAAAGGAAATGGTTGCACAAATGGAGTTGAATGTCTACGCGAGATACAGGTGGGTTAATTAGGGAATTAAGGAGGTCAGATTCAGGTCGGTGAATTAAATGCGAATTTTAACCTGGGGAGCACCCATAAAGATTGGATCGATTGAGTAGGCCAGATTCTAGATCAATCTGCAGGCGGCAACGGTTACAATTGCTTACGTCTTCGTTGCAGATTTGGGGCCAGTTGGGATTCGATGTATGCGAAGGGGGAAGTTGAGTTACCTCTCGCTTCAGATGGGGAAGCACTCGTAGATGGCCTTCAAAGAGAGAATCGTCGTCAGATACTCGCCGATTGACTATGGCAGAGTTCACGGATGTCGATTTAGCATTCGTCCTCGAATCGAAATCGTGCCTCAGCTTTTTAAAGGCCTTCTCCACGTCCTTGCTGATGGAGAGTGTCTTTTGTCGTACTTGGCGTTTTTTTTTTTATTCTGTCGTGAACGATGGTCACAGCCCACTGAGTGGACCTGCCCCTCCTGAACCCAAATTGGTTGGGAGGAGAACCAGTCCCTCTATTTCAGGTAGTGTCGTAGGGGACAGTTGATCATACGATCGAGTATTTTGCCTAGGTGCTCTAATAAAGCAATAGGCTTGTATTTGTTTTGGTCTTTGGGGTCTTTGTACTTTTTGTGTAGAATTATGTTGGGGAAGTGGCCTGAGCTAGTGAGGCGTTGAACCGGAGTGTGTAAGTGTTGGGCATATGTTTGTGGAGAGTTTGTGTATTAATGCAGTTGGTACTCCGGAGGGGCCGAGTGTGCGCTTTGGTATCGTTTTAATGTAGTGTTTTGTTTCCTCGACGGTGATGGGAGTGGTCAGTGTAGATTTGTTGTCGAGCAGCTCGATTCGTCTCAGGGGGGCGGGCCTTAGCTCGTGAGCGTGGGCTCGAAACCTCTCCTGGACTTACTGGAAGTGCTCTTGCACGTGTGGTTTGGGTGGGTTGTGTGTGCGTACTGTGTCCCAGTGGGACCTAATGCGTCGAGGATGACGTTGGTGTCTGTGAGTGTTTGGTTATTTACTTTAAAGGTGATAAGTTTGGGTGGATTGGTGCCTAGCAACCTTTTCACACGCCGTCAGAAGAAGGAGGGGTCAGTGCAACGAGTGTCGTCCGTGATGCGAGTGACTTCTCGCCACTGTCGGTTCCTATCTAGTTGCACGTACTGTAGAATGCGGGCACGTATATGAGTGATGTCGTGTTGAAGTGGGCCTCTGGTGTATTGATTGTTGTCCTCTGTAATGAGTCTCTGACTGTATATGGAATATGTGAAGTATTTTATACACGTGAAGGTTTTGTGTGGTGTGTGTAGGTTATAGTATTTAAAATTGAGCAACAGTGGTCGTCTAACAGATCTGGATTGCTGTGGTCCAGGTCGAGGTTTTGTTACATGTTTTCTGTTATGTGTCTCTTGAACTCTTCTCAGTTCTTATTTTTGAACTCGAAGAGAGGTGGTTTGGGTATGAATAGGGGAGATGTGGATATGATAAGGCATATCGGTATGTGGTCAGAGAGTAGGTGAGGACCCGGTGAGATGTGAATGTAGAAGCATGTAGCGTGGTCGTTGCGAAAGACCACGGCGGAGACGTGGTACCTCCACGACAACCGAAGAATGTGAGGAAGGCCAGGAAGATGTGCTCCAGCGATAACGCGGCAGGGCACCGGTCAGGTACCTTCCTGCATCATTCGTGATATTAGAAAGGAGTGTTGGATGGAAAGCGTTGAGGTTTCCCGGAAAAAAGATAGGTAGGTTGTGGTTTGATAGAGCCCGAAGTGGGACTTCTATGCTTAATTGTAGGCGTGGTGGTCTGTAGTGCGTGGCCACTAGGATGGGGCCGGAGCTTGTCTGTAACTTGCAGGCTAGAAAAGAGTCATCGCCTGTTTGAATGAGGGAGTGGTGTAGAGAGCGCTTTATTAGGATCGCTGATCCTAGGTGAAGCGCTTGTAAAGTTAGATATGTGTGGTAGCCTGCAATGCGGAGTCTGTTGTTGGGAGGGTGTAGACTGGTCGAGTTCAAGAGTATTATGTCAGGTTTTTGTGTGTTTAGGACCCAGTTGGCAACAGTATTGCGAATAACGTACCAACTGCGTACGTTTAATTGTATTATGTTGAGGCGACCTATTGACGTGGGCGGTGTGCGCGTGAGGCTGTTTGGCAGGGACCGTTCCCCTCTCCTTGGTTATTTCCCAGGAGGCGTGGGGAGCGAGTACCTTCACGCGTTTCGGCTGTGGTTTCATGGGAGTGGAAAGGTTGTCAGTGGTGTTATTGGGTGGGCAGGCCGTGGTAGAGGGTAGAGTGTATACTGTGGGAGGAGGGTTAGAGATAGTGAAAGATTGGGTGGTGGTCGTGGAAAGAGGGTTTGAGAGAGTAGATTCTAGGAGGCGGGAGTTAAGAGCAGAGGAGGAGGGAGTAAAACTAGTAGATGGGGACTAGAGATAGTAGTGAAGGTGCAGATTATGAGAAGGGGGGGCGGGAGAGGGTTAGGTTGGGATGGCGAAGAAGGAGGGGTGGAAGTAGGAAAGAAAGGAACAGCAGAGAGAGGGTATCGGCTTTACACGTGGTTGTGAGTGACGGAGGGGGGGGTTCGTGGTGGAGTTTTTTTTGTTTAATGCGGAGTGTTGTGGAGGGTGTGGCTGGCGTGGGGGAGTGGAGGAGGTGGCGGTTGTGGTAGAAGGGGGTTTGGTCGCAATAGAGGGGTGAGTTGAGGCGGCCGAAGGAGGAGTGCTGGTAGTAAGAGGAAGTTTAGGTTTCGAAGAGGAAGGAGTGGTAGCTGTGGAGGCAAGAGAGGAGGCAGTATGAAGAGAGGTGGGCGCAGTGGGCAGGAAAGAAGGGTACAGTGGCGAGAGGGACAGGGACAGAAGGGCGAGAGGAGGCAGGAGCGTAGTAAAGGTGGGTGGTGGCGTGTGAGGGGCGGTGGGTCCAGGGGGGAAGGTGTACCTGCCCACCGGGGTGGGGAGGAGTGCGGGTCTCCTGTGTGTATGCTCGTCGATTAGAGCGAACACCTTCTCAGGGAAGGTGATCTGTTTTAAAACCGTGCGAGGCGAAGAGTGTGTTGAGGATGTTTGTGTATAGTCCGGCGTCATCCCTCGACATGTCCTTTGCCAGCGTTAAAAGCAAGGTGGCCAGGTGTAGCTTTAGGTGTGTGGTCTCGTTGGGTGTGTAGTGTGAGGTAGGAGTGGGTGTCGGGAGTAGTAGGGATCTCTGGGAGTAGGGTGTTTGGGTGGGGACCGGTGTTGGAACATATGGGTGAGTCTGGGGTAGGACAGTAAGTGGTGTGGACGGCGTTGCTCCGGCAGCAGCAGCGAATGTTCTTGTGAGGGGAAGAGGGGCGGAGGCTGGGGCGGGGGAGGAGGCTGAGTGTAGTTGTGTTGGTGGGTTGTGGACGCCGTATTGCCGCTATGGCGTCAGAGTGGGTCTTACTGACGGCGACATGGTGGCCACCGCAGTTTATGCAGCGGGGTGAGGTGGCTGTGCTGGTGGTTTCGTGGTGGCCCACTACACTACATCTTGAGCATACCAGGTCTGCTTGGAAGTTTTGTGTCTCGTCTCCGGTTTTTTAACACCACTGGCACTGTGTGGGTTTTATGGTCAGCTGTGGCTCGATGTTATGTGGATGTGTTAGTGTGCCGCAGACCTTGATGTCTTGCTCAACAGCAGTGTTTTGTTTTGTTCGCCGGACAGTGGAATTACTGCCCATTGTTTTGTACGGTTGTAATAGAGGTCACTGATGACCTCCTCCCCATACTTCTGTCTGAGGTGTGTGCGCAGGTCATTGGTGGAAAAAGTCAATCATAGAGGGTTGGTCTTGAGGACTCGTACTTGGTGTTTCTTGTGTGCACCGTTGGCTAGCTTTGTGTGAAGGTCTTGTGTGGCGAGTGTGTCAGACGTAAGTTCGTGGAACTTGACTGCGGCCTACTGTGAGCAGAAGACGAGTTTGTGGCCTGTGTGAGTCTTTATTATGTTTGTGATAGGAGTGTCATCTGTAGCGGCTAGGTTGAGAAGTGTGTTCATTGTTGGTAGTGGATGATTTTCTTTTTGTGTGTAGGAATGTGAGTGTGGATGTGTTGTTGTGTACCATGATGGGGATCGCTTTCAAAAACGTTCTTTAGAGGGGGGGCTACCGCTCCGCCGATAACGACTCTGTGAAAATGACTCGAATGTGGTGATGATTAATGAGTGAGTATCGACCTGGTTTGGCTCCTCAGAGGTTGTGAAAACATGGCGGACTTAATGATGACTGAAGCCCGAATCAACTGACTCCAGTCTGGGTGCCTCCCCCTCTATTGGGTTTTGGGTATTTCTCAGTTATTTCCGACATCTCACAGAGACGGTGATGTCTACCTCTGTGGTCTTAGACGGTGCGGCAGGGTAGGTATAAATCCTCCCCTCGTTGGTAACTGAGTCCGAATCCAGGTTTGCTCCTTCCTTTGGGTTCTGCAGCGAACTAAGCCTCAGCCTCAAGCTTTAGACATGGCTCGCTATGGCGAGCCAGGGAATCAAAGAAAATTTTATTCAGGGGGGGTAGGGGGAGCGGAGGCGGGGGCTTTTCTGACTCTCGTGTATTCCTCTCGAGATGATACTGTTCACGGTATGACTTGCCGAAATCGCGCTGTTCTCATGAGAAGCGTCGAGGAAACTTTCGCCGGGCCTTGCCTTCTGTATCTAAAAGATAGCAAGGGAAACGCAGAGATGCAGGAAAACGCAGAACTCTCTTCGTGTGTGTGCTTACTAAACTGAGTCGAAGGATTATATAGACGCATAGTGAGGTGGCTTTGGGTTGCTTTGGCGGCCTCTTCCACACACATGTGCGATTTTTTTTTTGGGCGGGGGGGAATTGTGATAACGTTTGCGTGGAATGTTCAACGGACTTCGATCTTATGATGGAAGGCAAGAATGTTGCCTGAAAGGTGGCCATGGGAGACGATGAAATCGGTCCCTAAGCAAATACAGCTGAGGCATGATAACGGTGTAGGCTGCACCCTCACCCTGGTTCAACCATGCTTTCAAAGCTCCATGCGGTGATCTCAGGACCACGTGGGTATAGAAGGGCACGTGGTCGCTCTTCGTCCTTATTCTGCACGTACATACTCTTTTTCCAAGTTTTGCATGATCTGAAAATTTTACAATTTTTGACACGAGACCTGTGTCCAGATCATTAATGTAAATTTTGAATAGAAATGGGTCCAAAACAGAACCTTGACGCCCCCCTACTTGACGATTTTGTCCAATGCGAGTCAGACACATTGATTATTATCACTCTCTGGTATCTATTTTTAAGTCATCTTCAATCTAGTCTATTATCTTTATTTCAATTCGTAGTTCCATAAGTTTTGCCATCAACAATTTGTGAGACTTTGTCGAATGCTTTTTAAAAATCGAGGTAATAATATCAATCGACTTCTCGTCATTATATTGCTCAGATGCATATTAGAATAAGTCCACCAAATCCATTAGACAAGATTTATTTTTACTGAATCCATGTTGAGAATCTCAAAGCAATTCCTTTGTTTCTAAGTAAGATACATTTTTGGGGGAAATGAATGATTCTAGAAGTTTTCCATCCACTCTATTTAAACTATCACTAACTCTATAATTTAAGAAGGGGATTTTTTTGATTATTTGAATAATAATTTCATCTTAGTTTGGTTATGAATTATGTTTTTTTTTTCAAAGTTATTTCTAATAATTTTTTTTCTAATATCAAAAAACAAAATGGTGAAGTTCAGAAATAAATATAGGTATCGAAATTTTGTGAACTTTTTAAAACCCAAAGAATTATAAATGGTGAAGTTCAGAAAATTTATTTTTATATATATTCTATAACTATTTTAGCAAAGTGATATTTTGAAAGGAGAGAAATTTAATCATGGCTGCATTTTTTTAGATTTCAAATTTTAATCTTAGTAGCGAAGCGCAAGCTCTCTCCCGTAAGGGGTAGGGGCGTAACCATTGCCTGGTCTGTCGATAATTATAAAATAATCTGCAACCCTTTTTAAAAATTGGTGCTACATTTGCATATTTCCAGTCATTGGAGACAATTCCACTCTCTAATGATGTATTAAAATTATTTGCTAACTACATCCTTAACTTCTTTCAGAACCCTGGGCTAAAACATATCTGGTCTACGTGATTTGTTCACATGATTTTATTATTTAAATTACTAACATCTTCGACGGTACAGCTGAAAATGTAATTGCCTTTATATACTATATTTAGTTTAGGCAAATGAGGGATTTCTTCCTTAGTAATAACAGTCATTAAATAATTGTTCAATAAACAAACTATATCATAGTTAGTGAATTTTAAAATACAATAACTATCTCTCATTAGCCCAATATTGTTCTTTATTGGCTTCCTTTATTTCTTACCTATACTTTGTTTATTCTTTCCCAGATCGGTATTTAGATATCGAACTTTATTAAATTGCCATCATTACCCTTTAATTTTTAACCCACGTAAATGTATGAGAGTATGTTGCTCTAGGTAGGCATTATAATGACCAAAATGTTATTAACTCTTTTTGCTTTACTGACCCGTTGTGTTAAAAAAAGTTCTTAATAAACTTCAGAAGTCTCTGCCTTTCTCATCTTTCTTGTTTTCTTAACCAGTTTATTTGTGACACTTTGTCTCTATCATTACAGCTAGTTTTGTTTCTATTTTTTTTGTTAATAAATATAAGAGTCTTACACCAAGCTCCAAGTAGTGGTGCTGTTTTTTGGATACTAAATAAATACATAAACTTATTCCATCTAAATTTAGCTTCACTCATATCATTCCTAGATTTGTATCTAAACTAATCTTTTGGGTAAATACATTAGCGTACAAAGATAGAATAGCACCCCTCATACAACTTTATCTTTTCTATTTTTATTGAACTTTTTATATCCATTTAGTTCAAATTCCCCCCTTAAATCTCTCAAGCTCAAATTTATCCAAGATTCTGTAATTGAAATTATGTCATATATCTCTACAGCTACTATAGCTTTGAATTATAACAATTTGTTCCTTAGCTAACTTGCATTTAAAAGAATCACTCTCGTGGGTTGGTTCGATTCCCTAGAGGAATTTCGTTTCACGAATCAAGGAACACTTTATTGGATGGGGTTGTTTTATTTTTACACATAGTGCCTTTAAGGAAACATTCACAAAGGTTGAATACATTGGCATTCAATATTTCGCCGTATAGTTTTTTGCCTTTATTGTTTGAGTGCGTCTCATCATTGTAAAAATACTTCTATCTATTATTGAATCCCCGCCGCAAATCTAATCTTGAATTAATTTCAATAGTTTTGCTTATTGCCTCTGTTGATATATTTATTATACCACACCGAGCATTAATACTGTGATAGAACGGTCTGAGGCCGCTTAATTTCAACCGCTATCACATGTTGTTTAGAAACACGTTGCTCCCCACGTGCATCTTCGCGTCGAAGCAGGGCGAAAATCGCCACCTGAGTCAATATTTAACCAAGGAGGTTCACCCCCCTTCCTCTGTTTCGCTCCATGTGTCGATCTTTGCAGATTGAGTTAGGCTTATGGTCAGATAAGGTATGTTCTCAGGCGCGGCTGCGCAGTCCCTCGAAGCCCCCACTCCATTGTCCCCTACGCCAAGGGGATCGCTCCGACTATTTATATGGAAACTTTACCGATTAGATCAGATCAGATCCAGATTATCTTCGCGAGACATCATGCCGATCCGGTCTCACCTTGTGCACCAGGTTCCCTCTACCTCGAGATCCACTATTTTGTCTAGAAGAGGACAATATCCCTTGAGAGCCAAGGTTCGATCCTTCAAGACGCCAAGTCAACAAGGCCCCCCCTCCTTGTTGTTCATAAAGAGAACAACGTTAGAACAGCTATTGTTCTTTGAGACCGTTGACAAGAGACGGTTCTCCCCCTCCCCCCTGTTGTTCAGAAAGAAAACAACGTTGGGAAAACCATTGTTCTTTGAGCTCGTTGACAAGAGACGGTTCTCACCCTCCCCCCCTGTTGTTCAGAAAGAGAACAACGTTGGAACAGTCATTGTTCTTTGAGCCCGTAGACAAGAGACGGTTCTCACTCCCCTGTTGTTCACAAGAGAACAACGTTAGAACAGCCATGGTTCTTCAAGCCCATTCGTCAAGAAATGTTTTTCATTCCTAAGACGTCACGTCAGGATAATTTACCCCCCCCCCCCCTTTGGCTGGAACTCGCCAGCGGACCGAAGATTCCTTCGCGTCGCCTTCCTCTGCACAACAACTTGTAATTACGTGAGCTGACATTACCTTTAAGTATTTAACCTTTCGTCAACCCTACCCTGTGCTTTAAATGGTTTAGCGATCCATCCCATCCCTTTAATTTTTATTTGTTTACCTTTTTAAATCTCTCTCAAATCTTAATCCTTGGATTAGCCAGATATTCTCACGACCCTTTCCATTCTCTGTTTATGTAAACATTTTCCGTTTTGTGAGTTGTTGATAATTTAATTAATAAAACTCTATTTTATTAATGATAGCCATATTATTATCCTTGAGCTCAGTTCCACTTCTTAAGCATATTGAAGATAAATAACATCGGTCAACCAGATAACCACGCACTCGAAATATAATTGAATTATTCCCTCAACGAATAGTTATATATGGTATATCGTCGATGAGTCTATTCTACAACAAATACCATCGTCCGTTTTTTCCAAGATTTTTTCTTTTAGTGACTCCTTAAATAATCACCCCTCTCTTAATAAACCTTCAATATTTTACATTAATTCTAACATAAATGTTGGTTTTCTTTACGAATGGTCTTTTTTCGAGTACTCGAAGATGGATGAAAAGAACACCCGAAACGTTGTATCTATCCATATAATGAAATGAATTTCCCTGTATACGCCGTTTCGTTCATACTACAAATTATATATATATATATATATATATATATATATATATATATATATATATATATATATATATATATATATATATATATATACAGTGGGTGAGAACGAATAAGATCAAAGAACTACGCGTGGTCAATGCTACCAGCCATGTCTCATCGCTGGCAGGGTTTCTGAAAACTTTGGTAATTTTAAATGAGACAGAGCTCGCCCCCAACTTCCACTTGACCTATACATTTATTGATTTTTTACTGCATGTCTGTCTGTCTGTTCCTCTTTCTCTCTCTCTCTCTGTCTTTATCTATATATATATATATATATATATATATATATATATATAGATATATATATGGAAGAAAATGGTAAACCAAAATATTTAAATCAAGATTTTATTTATAACTATTGGACTAGTTATAAATAAAATATTGATTCAAATATTGCGGTTTACCATTATCTTCCACTGATATTAATCATGTCAATGTGATATCCTCCATTATATATATATATATATATATATATATATATATATATATATATATATATATATATATATATATATACATATATATATATACATACATATATATATATATATATATATATATATGTATGTATGTATATATATATATATATATATATATATATATATATATATATATATATATATATATATATATATATATATATATATATATATATATATATATATATATATATATATATATATATATATATATATATATATATATATATATATATGCATTTATATTTCCAAAGAAATGAAAATTAGCATCGCGACACTAAGGAAGGTGGCATTGAAAGCTTAAGAAAGAAAATTGGAGATATAGAGAAGGAGAAAATCGTGAAGAATAATTTAAACCGTTATATGAAAAATAAATAAAGGATTGGGATTCGAACCTGTGTCCTCATGCGCTCATCGCTATTGTGACCACGAGACTCATCGACTGAGCCATTATCCTCACTAGCTTTCAATGCCACCTTCCTTAGTGTCGCGATGCTAATTTTCATTTCTTTGGAAATATAAATGCATATATATATATATATATATATATATATATATATATATATATATATATATAATGGAGGATATCACATTGACATGATTAATATCAGTGGAAGATAATGGTAAACCGCAATATTTGAATCAAGATTTTATTTATAACTAGTCCAATAGTTATAAATAAAATCTTGATTTAAATATTTTGGTTTACTATTTTCTTCCATATATATATATATATAGATATAGACAGAGAGAGAGAGAGAGAGAGAGAGGAACAGACAGACAGACATGCAGTAAAAAATCAATACATGTATAGGTGAAGTGGAAGTTGGGGGCGAGCTCTGTCTCATTTAAAATTACCAAAGTTTTCAGAAACCCTGCCAGCGATGAGACATGGCTGGTAGCATTGACCACGCGTAGTTCTTTGATCCTATTCATTCTCACCAATTCCTTTCAAATAGTTTCCCTCTTCATTCCAATTCCTGTCTTTTGGTTAACCGACGTCCAATCCCTGCGTACAGCCATGCATAAAATTGGCAATTTCGTTCATCGGTGACCTCTCTTCGTGTGCTGTTCCTGCAGATACCGCAAATTCCGAGCTGAGGTCACGCCCCATAGAGCCTGTTTCGCGTCTGTCGGGAAAATAAACGGAAGTAGATTTTCTCTTAAATTTTGCCTATCACTTTCGAGGTTCTTCTCGTCCCGGCGCCAAAATTGAAATGAAAACTTTCAAGTTGGCGCGAAGATTCGGCGCGCGCTTTTTGGAAGCCTTCAATGTGGTGATTCAATTCCTGGGATGGGAGAGATGGAAGATGTAACTCTCTTACAAAACTTTCTTTCTTGGAGTAAATTGATTCCTGAAAGTTGGTGGATATTGTGTAGGGGTGCCTTCAAACAGGTGGGGCCCTTGTGCCTTTTGTCATCCGTGAAATTATGTTACTTCGACATTGTCTTCATTTAGATGTGTGATAGGTTGCTTTGCTAATTTAGAATCCAACTCTGTGCACGCATATAAACATATTTATACACATATATAATATAGAATTTGCTCATATATATGAAAAATTCTAATTATAAACAAGCAAAATATAATAAAGAATTTTCGAGTTTATTTCCTCATTCGGTAAAAGGAGATTTGAAGCCTAATTCCCTATTTGCTTTCTCTGCTATTGTAGGAAAGAAATAACTTCTAAGTTTACAACTTTCTCTTCATACTTCTCTTCTTAGCTCTCTGTTGTGAACGTTGCCAGGTTTCTCCTTAATTAAGCACGAAAAAATAAAAAAATGGAGAAATTTGGCAACTCTGTTTTAAAAACAAAACCGTTTCAAAATGTTTCGACAGCGATGCTTGAAATGTCACAATAACGTAAAAATTTCACTTAATTTATTTTATTGATAAATCTTCCATCAAGTTTATTTATAAGTAAATATACCTTAAATATTTCATCTTTCATCAAATAATAATAGTATATTGAATTGTCACTCTGAACGAATTTCGGAGGAAATTGTGTGACTTAAGTAATTGTGACAAATCAACATATTATCACAAGTTACCTAATCATAAGCATGACATTCTGATTGAATACTGAATATTATAAGATTTATGAAAAGAATACAACCATAAATACATAATTTGATCTATCATTAAATTAATTCTAATATAAGTGTCCACGACATAGGAATCAATGAACTGATTTAATATGAGAGGATTCAAAATTCGATATCCTGCCCTGACTGTCAGAAGAGCTTCCGAGGCCTTGATGAAGAGCCTAGGTAATTACAACATTGCCTTTTCGACGGCGCAATTATAATTGCACCATTGCAAAGAATTTTTGATATATATTATATTTATTATCAATACTACGATCCTGTAATAACCGCAGCACTAAATTAAATTCAGCAACCTAAAAATAATATAAAACTTACAGGGACCTTTCGAGACTGTAACAAACGTCTCCTTTTAAGCGAATCTGAGCATAATTGAAGGAAAGGATCGTAATATTAAAAGTTCATTGAATGTGTCTATCCTTCCTTCAAAACGTGATTGATTTAAGCTTAATCCCTAATAATGTACAGATCTTTACTTCGTTCCCAAATACTATTGCAAAATTTACTCGGACTATAATTACTTTGTTGTGTTGGCGTCTGCAATTTTACGTTTAAATGCTCTTTGTGGACTAAAACGTATATATGTAGGTCATACCCTGGATCTAAAACACGGTATTTAACATATTAAATATGATGTTAGGACGTATAGAGAATATTGTTGTGTGGCCAAGTAGATAGTCAAAAAGGATCGTCCAATTGATTTCAATCGGGTTAAATTATTAAAAAAGGTCAAGACACAAACATTAGTAAACTTTTAGAACCATTTATTATAAAGAAATTTGACACCTTGAGTGTGACTTTATGTTTATGACCGTTCATAAAATTCTTTCATTAAGGATAAATGTCTTTGTTCCTCTTGTTCACCTCTTTACCTCTCTTATCGCTGATTCATGGGATTAACGAGTGTAGTCTTCATGACGGATATCAATAATAAAGGAAATGCGTTCGTTATTTTATTGTTATTTGTTATATCTTTTCTCCTTTCCTTTAGTATGTTCGAATTTGCTTGAAAAGGACACCTCTGTTACAGAAGCGAAAGCTCGCTGTTTGTTTTATTTCCTTTGTGAGTTGCTTAATTATATACATATATATATATATGTCGTAGAATGACTCCCGACGATATACCATATACCACTATTCGTTGAGGGAACTTCCTTAATTATCTTTAGAGTGCGTTTTTACTGTCTGGCGGCCGATATTATGTATCTTCAAAATGCTTAAGAAGTGGAACTGAGCTCAAGGATAATAATATTGCTATCATTAATAAAATAGAGTTTTATTAATAATAACTATCAGCAAACACAAAAACGGAAAATATTGACAAACAGAATGGAAAGGGTCGTGGAGACTCGGGCTAATCCAAGGATTTAAGGGATCAAAAAAGGTAAAACAAATATGGAGTTAAAGAGATGGGATGGTTCGATAAACCATTTAAAGCACAGGATAGAATTGACAAATAAGGGATCAATACTCAAAAGGTGACGCTTGGCTTACGTAACTTCATTAGGGTGCAGTGGAAGGTACTTGAAGGAATATTCGGTCCGCTGGCGAGTTCCAGCCGAAGGGGGGGGATAAAAGGATCCTGACGTGGCGTCTTGGAAAGGAGAACCGTTACTCGACGAACGACTTGCCGAACAATGGCTGTTCTAGGTTGTTCTCTTCTGAACAAAGGGGGGGATGAGAACCGTCTCTTGTCTACGGGCTCAAGAACAATGGCTGTTCTAATGTTGTTCTCCTTTGAACAACAGGGGGGGTGAGAACCGTTTCTTGGCGAAGGGCTCAAAACGAACAATGGCTGTTCTAATGTTGTTCTCCTTGAACAACAGGGGGGGATGAGAACCGTTTCTTGGCGAAGGGCTCAAAACGAACAATGGCTGTTCTAATGCTGTTCTCCTTGAACAACAGGGGGGGGATGAGAACCGTTTCTTGGCGAAGGGCTCAAAACGAACAATGGCTGTTCTAATGCTGTTCTCCTTGAACAACAGGGGGGGGGGGATGAGAACCGTTTCTTGGCGAAGGGCTCAAAACGAACAATGGCTGTTCTAATGCTGTTCTCCTTGAACAACAGGGGGGGGGGATGCCTTGGGGACTTGGCGTCACTAAAGGCTCGAACCTTTGGCACTCAAGGAATATTGTCCTCCTTCTGGACAAGTGATGGTGAATCTCGAGGTCGAGGTCTCTTGGCGCACAAAGGGAGAGAGGGTCGTGGTGATGTTTCGCGACGAAAATCTGGATCTCCAATCTGATCTTAGTGGTAAAGTTTCCATATAAATAGCCAGGACATCTCCTTGGCGTGGGGGAGAATGGGGTGGAAGCTTCGAGGGAACGCACAGCTGGGCCGGAGAAAAATGCCTTATCTGTCCATAAGCCTAACTCGATCTGGCGAGGTCGGCGTATGGGGGCGAACGGGGGGGACGATAACCTCCTTGTTTAAACATTGACGTCCGGTAGCTGTTGATAAGACTCCAAGCCTCGAATCGAAGATGCACGTGGGCCTCCTCGAGGTTTTAACTAATATGGGATAGGAGTTGAATTTAACACAGATTCAACTCGTTCTATCACAATATATATATATATATATATATATATATATATATATATATATATATATATATAATATATATATATATATATATATATATATATATATATATATATATATATATATATATATATATATATATATATATATATATATATATATATATATATAATTTCATGGCTCAGGTACAAAAAAATAGAGGCCCAGATTTTTCTGTAATTTATGTCGAAACTTGAAGTAATACCTCAGCCTCTTTTCATTAAAAATTCAATGATATTAAAGGGGCACAGAGTGGTTGAAGGTCAGTTTCAAGAGGAGTGCGAAAGGGGTGAATCAGAAAAAGTTTCAAGAGGTTGTGTGCCCTGAGAGAGCTCAGACAGTTGGTCTGTTCCTAATTTATAGATTGGGACTGATTAGTGAGAAAGGGGTTGCGATGATATAGAAAAGGCTGGCTACCTTTGCTTGCAGATGTTGGTTGTCATGATTGAGTCTATGAAAATGTGCTAAGTGTGATATGAAGGGTGAAAAAGATTTTCCAATATTCTTTTTCCTTCCATTTCCTTCTTTTCAACCCTATGGTTTAAATGATGGTCTTGGAAGGAACCTAGGAAACGAAATTAGTGCCCGAATATAGGCTTGGATTGGATCATCTTTTTTGCTCGTTCTCGGTCGTATTCCCTTCCGCTTATATACACACTAGTTTTTCTCACTGGTTAATGACTTTCATTATTTTCACTGGTTAAAAACAAACTATTGGATACCCCTTAAAATTGAGAATTAAATTCAAGATATAAAATGTTTCAATCTTCTTTTATTGTGTATAAACATTCCTTTAGGTCACGCGATTCCTTCTTTAGCGTCACTCATATATCATAAGAGACGAGTGGCGCTACTACAAATGGAGAGAAAGTATCATTTTCATTTAAGGATTTATGTACTGTTATATATAGGAGTGGAAAAAGTGCAGGAAATAATATAGAAAGGTTCTTGCTGTACATAGTATTGAGAAATAACCAGCGATTAAGGTATAATTCACCAACTTCTCATAAGAAAACATCTTTTGTACTTAGGTAATTGTATTCATTCTATATTTGAATACTTGCTAATTATATATTAGTGATTTTTTCTTTATTTCTCTAAAGTATACTTCCTATTTATCTTTTTATTATGGATTGAATCGATGCAATCTAATAAATAATTTAGGTTGGTAGAGTAGTTAGTGCTAAATAATCATCATCACTAATTCTATAATTTAAGAAGGGGATGTTTTTGAGCATTTGAATAATAATTTCATCTTAATTTGTTTATGACTTATGTTTTTTTATCAAAGTTATTTCTAATAATACTTTTATAATATCCCCGCCCCCAAAATAGTGAAGTTCAGAAATAAATACAGGAATCGAAAATTTGTGAATTTTTTAAAACCTAAAGAATTACAAAGGGTGAAGTTCAGAAAATTTATTTTTATATATCTTTTTCTATAACTATATTTTAGCAACGTGATATTTTGAAAGGGGGGAAATTTAGTTTAGAGTTCCCTTTTTAAAATGATTATAATTGGCGAAGTTCAGAAAATTTATAAAAATTAAACCATGTCTGCTCTTTTTGAGATTTTAAATTTTAATCATACTAGCGAAGCCATTTCCTGGTGCTTTATTTAAGTATTCGGTTCCTGTTGCTATTTTTTTTAATGACAACGAATTTTACTGTTTTAGTGAATTTTTCCTTATTTTAGTCATTTTTTCCAGTGCCTTAAAATTAATTAAAGTAGACCACACAAAGGAATCTTAAGTTCATAATTTATAGCTTGATTAATTTTGTAAATGTTTTCAAATTTAAAATTTTTCAATTTAGTAAAATCATAAATAAGGAAAGACGGTTCTTATAGGAATTGTAAACATAGGAACTACCTCTCAAAAATTATCTCCTATTATTATATCATCATTCTTTGCTCTTTCTATCAGGTGAATATGGCTAGAGCTGAAGTGCATTGAGTCTAAGTAAAAATGAAAGTCTTGAATACCCACCAAGATACACATTTATCGCCATATATTTAAATCATGGTTAAAGAACGTCAAAATTGTGTGAAAAGTACTTAATCGATTGAGACTGCGACAATTACCCGATCGATGTCATGCAAGACATTATTTAAGGAGTACCTGGCATGCCATTGGCTGATTGATTGGCCGTCAATAAACAAATTAACAAGGAAATAAATGGCGCAAGATTGGTTGCAAAAGAAGAAGAGACGCATGAAAAGAAGAGGATATAAGAAAATTAAACATGTGACAAAAGGATTATGACTCCTTTTAAGTCTAAGGATAACAAGGTCCATCAAAGGCTTCCGACAATATATAGGATTTTCTTAAATGTACGAAAGGAATGTGTCTCAGAGGATCATATTATTAATCATAAGGGATCAAAGTATGGAAGAATTGACTCTCACTTAGTGAGAATGGGCGAGAGACCAAAATTAAAGTTTTGTTGACCCCTCATAAGCATTTGAATTAATTCCTCTACCTGAACTATTTTACAGTGAAATCATATATATATATATATATATATATATATATATATATATATATATATCGATTTTGTGCGCGCTATATGTGTGACACTGTAAAAATCTTAACTATCTCATGACAGGCAAAGTAGAATCATTAATGATTTTTGAGCAAAACAAAATAGATCAAGAAAATATTGGTTAAAATTTGCGAGGAGACAAACAGACACAAAGACAAACAGACACAAATGACTAACTGAGATCTGAACGAGGAGGAGCACAGGATGAATAAAGTATTAAAAGTATAATTTATATAAATTGCAAAAAGCTTCCAAGTCATTTTTGTACGAAGCTTGCCTGAACAATGGCTTAAAGTAGTCTTCGACCAATCAGATGTGAGAAATCTAATTGTGTGCAGAGTCCAAACCTCTGGTGTTCATCGATGGCTAGAACACATACGTCTCTATGGAAGTGTTTGTTTGTGTGCTGTTTTATAAATGTATATATCGAATTAGATATAGAGTTTTTTAACCCAATCGTCTATTTTGAAGCTACTTTTTATTTGCATTTGGATCGGTCGAAGGTTGGGATGGATATGATAGAATGTTTAAATATTCTATGATTATGAATACAAGGAAAAATTCTTTTCTAAATGATATTAAGTTTAAGAATCATATATTTTCATAGAGACAAGATGTGATGGGGTAAATTGATAGGCGTCATAACTGTCAAGCTTCAGAAAATATTCAGAAAAGAGTGAAACAATGGGAGATGACATGTGACAGTCTGTTTAACACTATGCCATTAGAAATATGGAACAAAAGTGGGAATGCGATATATATATATATATATATATATATATATATATATATATATATATATGATAGCTCAGTCGATGAGCATCGTGGTCATAATAGCGATGAGCGCTTGATGACACAGGTTTGAATCCAACTCCTTTATTCATTTTCGTATAACGGTTAAAAATGCTTTTCCTTATTTTCTCTCTTTCTATGTCTCTCATTTTCTTTCTTAAGCTTTCAACGTTTACCTTTTTTAGTGTTGTGATATAAATTTTCATTTCTTTGGGCCTATAAATACACGTATGAAAAGGTGAACTATATGATTGAAACTCATATCTTTCTTACTTGACATAATACAAATAAACATTTTTGCGAATATCTATCAATAATTAATACATGATTTGTCTTCATTTTGCTTTTATAATAACTTTTATGCATTTTTACATATTCTGCATAAGTGCTTGGGGCAACCTTCTTCCTTTCAATGTGTGATACTAACGTTTATTCCCATTTTTTAGTGATTATATTATTGTTAACTTACAAGGGGTAATTTTTTTGGTTAAAAATGTCTATGAAGAAACAAATTCCTGAAGCTCAAAAAACTCAAATAATTGGATTGTCCAGAGAGGGATTATTCCAAGTTAATATTACAGGAAAATTGAAATGCTCGAAAAAATGTGTCCAAACAACCATTAAGATGTACAATAAGACCAATTCTTTCAAAAACCGTGATGGTCAAGGTCGCGACAGATGTACAACTCCGAGGGAAGAGAGGTTGCTAAATTGGATATCTCTGACCGATATGAAGAAAAACCCTCTTCTGATTTAGCTGCTGAATTTCGGGCAGCAACAAACAAAGAGATATCAAGAGGCACAGTGAGAAGAAAGTTATTGAAGCTGGGCTCAAATTATGTAAGGCTGGAAAGAAACTGTGGCTGTCTCAGGTTAACAAGAAGAAGCGATTGCCTTGGGCAAAAGATCATAAACATTGGACTGATGATAATTGGACTAAAGTTGTTTTGGTCTGATGGAAGTAACTTTGAGGTAGTTCTTCACATTAGTTTTCACCAATTAATTACCCTTCTACACATTTTTGTTGGATACCAAAATTTCTATTGGATATCAAAAATGATCAGTAAAATGTGTATTTCTCCTCAGAACTTTGGAACCCCTGGAACTGTTAATATTCGTCAAAGAGTTAGGAAAACTTATGATCCGAGCTGTGTTGTCCTAACAGTCAAATTTGGAGGTAGTAGTTTGATGGTTTGGCGCTGCATGTCGTCTTCAGGTTGAGGATTATTGTTCACTTGTGAGGGCAGGATGAATTCCAACACTTACACCTGCATGTTAGACGAGGTTTATCAACCTTCCCTAGGTAAACTTTTCAATTATACATGTAACATATCAGATGGTCTAATCTTCCAAAAAAGACAAAGCTCCATGCCAACATCTATAGTCTCATGGGTTGGTTTGAAAATAAGACATCAACCGCAATCAACATTTGTGGTCACAATTGGGCACAAGAGTGAGGGTGCACAGATGTTCCTCACAAAGTGAATTAAAGGCAAAATTCATGAAGAGTGGCAGAAGGTTGACCCACCACCTGTGCCCACTTAGTCTCAAGTATGCGAAAACGCATAAAAGAAAAAATAGGACACCTCAAATATTAATTATTGATAGAATCTACGCAAAAATGTTTATTTGTAATATTTCAAGTATGAAATAAATGTTTCAATCATATTCTTCACGTTTTCATACCTGTACCCTAATTTTGGTTGCTCAAATATACTCGTAAATATATATATATATATTTATATATATATATATATATATATATATATATATATATATATATATATATATATATATATATATAAACAAAGAAAGCAACTACAGGATCTGCTGGTGATTATACAAACACCACAGGGCTATGCCATTTTTATTTTCTGTCTTTCAAATAAAATTTGAAGACAGAAAGAAAGATGCAGAAACCTGGTGTAATATATGTATTTATAGTCAGCTACACCAGGTTTCTGCATCTTTCTTTCTGTCTTCAAATTTTATTTGAAAGACAGAAAATAAAAATGGCATAGCCCTTTGGTGGTTGTATAATCACCAGCAGATCCCGTAGTTGCTCTTTCTTTGTATGTGACATGGACAGTGAGCCTTTAAATTGTGAGCGGGTAAGAGGATGTGGTATAAAAATTCCTTGGAAGTTCCTAGCTTGGAAAGATACTGGGTTTGATGGGGTAACGCTTCGGGCGAAATATAGCTACTTTGCCTGGTAGCTAGGCGGTAAAGCATCTGACAGACCGGGGTTCGATTCCCGGCCAGGAATTCAAAACTTTTTTCCCCTGGCGTTATTTCTGTCTTTTCGGTAAAGGATCGCCTTCACTGTGCCGCCCTTTGCTCCCTTAGATTCTGGATTCTTCTAATGTCCCTCTCTCTTGCCTTTAAAAAACTTCGGTTTCTTGTCTCATTTGCTCATTCGCGTCCAATTCTTATTCCTCTTGTACTATATATATATATATATATATATATATATATATATATATATATATATATGAAAGAGAAATACCACGTAAATGAGCAATGAGACAAGAAAGCGGAGTTTTTTCTGTCTTCTCATTATGGATTGCCTTCATTGTGCCGTATTTTGCTCTCTTTGATCCTTGTGCTCTTCCAATGTCCCGTTCACTCGCTTTTTTAAAAAACCTTCTGTTTCCTGTCTCATTGCTCATTTACGTCAAATTTCTCTTACTTTCTCTCTTAAAAAGGTTTTTGAAAAGAAGAAATTAAATATGTTGAAAGCCCTGTGGTGGTTGTTACCACCCGCAGAACTTGCATTTGCTCATTCTTTGTATATATATATATATATATATATATATATATATATATACATGTTTTATTAAAGACCAGGTTGTATTTTGATTTTAGCAATTTTATTTTTTAACGTTCCAACAGGCGAATGCAGCTTTTTGTATCTAGTTGGATATTAAAGATCGGTTGAGGAAGATCCAATTAGATACAAAGAACTGCTATCGCCAGTTGGAACGTTCCAAAATATAATTGATAATATTAAAATACAACCTGGTCTTTAACAAAACAGGTATAGATGAGAATATATATATATATATATATATATATATATATATATATATATATATATATATATATATATATATATATATATATATAACCGTAACATCAAGGTTAAGAATCAAATGGACAAAATTCCACTTATTATATACTATAAAACGAAAAAAGCCAACAATCTCCTTATGAAAAACAACAGCTGCCAAAACTCCTCGAATCTCAAGTCAACCAACATAGTTTATGAGTTCATCTGCCCCAATAAAGACTGAAAGCTCTATAATAACTCGAAATATATTAGCATGGAAACTACCACACTTTCGAGACGTTTAACCATGCATCTACAAAGCGGAGGGCCTAAAAATCATATGGAGAGCGCGCACAACATCAACTTAACTAGAGATATTCAGGTTGAAAACACCGTAATTAAAAGATAAGATGGCAATAAAGCTAGGCTAAACATCTTAGAAGCCATTTTAATAAACAAACAAAAGCAAGCCATCAATAGTCAAGCGTTGAGCTGGAATCGACCATTAAAGTTGTTTTAAAATTCCACTCACCGGATTGGCTCGTTTCTTTTAAGGTTACGCTCAACCAGGCGGAATAAATATCAAGACCCTTTTTCTGAATAAGGCATACTTGTTAACACACCAAAATTTACTTATGATGACAAAGAAAATCCAGATCAATTTTTAATAGAAGATATTTAGTCTGATGTGAACAAAATTGTATTATTTGGCTTGAATGCAGATCATTATGTTTGGTCGCGATGAAACCCCCACCGATCGGAAGAAAACCACTTGATGTACACTTCGAGACCGAAGTGTATTTCAAGGCTACAAATTTAGGTTTTTGCTTGAAGGGTTTCTCAGAATGCCCCGATAGGTACAAAATAACGGTGATTGGACAACGATTGATGCTGAGCTTAAACGAGTAAACCAGCTCCTCGTGAGCAATGGCTACTCACAAACTTTAATTGACTCAACCGTCAAATGTAAGTTGAACTCAGTCATCCGTCCGAAGGAAAACCAAGAAAAATCTACATTGTGAGACATATTTTACGAAACAACAATGAACACAGGCTACAAAGAAGACTAGAAGATTCTCAAAGCCATTATCCACTGCAACGTTTCCACAGCTAACCCTGACTACAAAAAACTTTGTTATATATTACAAGACCAGAAATAATCAAACCCTTTTCATGAAGAACAGTTGTCTACCGGCGACGGCCCCCCCTCCAAGAGGTCAATCTATTGTATGAGTATTCGTGCAATGTCAGTGACTGCATTTACCGTAACTCTAATTACATAGGGAGGATTTACACATACCTTCTAGCGCAGGTTCACTCTGCACCTCTAGAATGGGGTTATTAAATGCCGCGTTACAATGCATAATACATCAATCACGAGAGAAGTGCTAGTTCAGAATACTTCAATTATTTTCCGCGATTCTGACCGCCGAAGGCTCCTAATGGCTGAGGCGGTTGTGATGTCGCAACGCAGACCTTCAATTAACATACAACTTCAGCCTGAAACTATCCTCCCAACGAGTCGCCTCTCCAGAATATGCACCGTAAACGAATAGAATCAGAACTCATCTAAAAAAAATAAAAAAATTGGCATCCTTCTTACAAAATTAAAAAACTCTTAACTTTTTGTTTTCGAAAATAAAAATCTAGTCTTAAATTGTACATTAAATTCTACATAAGAATTTAGCCTTACATTTTTGAGTTAGCTGATTGGTCGGTTATCTTACGATTATGTTTAAAATATTTCCCATATATATACGAGTATTACCTCTAATATTACGTTCACCATTCTGCACCGAAGATGACCTACTCCTAGGTCGAAAGACGTCTAGGCAAATAAAGTCATGCCTCTTCCGAGAAATTTTCTTCGCCTTGAGCCATCAATTGAAATTATAGTTAAAGCTATAAAGAAGCTTCAATTTAAATTAAACAATGCAGCCCTCGCTGTGGACTTTAATGATTCAAATTATTTATTGGCCTGACACGTTTGTATACATACCTGTATCATTATTAAAGGCGAAGAGTTGTAACTTAAGGAAATGAACACAGAGCTTTTCATACATGCTTAGATACATGTTAACAAATATATGAATTTCTTAACCACATGAAAGTATATTGAAGTGAGTAGTCTCAATCCGCATTTCTCTGTACCTTCATTTGTTTAAAAATTCCATTTCCTGTAAGTATATTAATATATTTGTTATCATCAAGATAATCATGTATGTAAAGTTCTGTCTTCAATTCCTTAAGTTACAACTATCCGCCTTTGATAATGATACAAGTGTGCATCGAAACGCGTCAGGCCAATAAATAATTTGTTTTGCTCAGTAAACTAGTTGCCTTCCCTCGTTTGTTACTACTTTTCTAATGAATATAAGACAAATCGAGAGACTAGGAAAGAAAATAATTAACGCTAAATTCGTAGTCGCCTTCAATAAAATATGTTACGAAGAGAATCTACTGCCTAACTATATGTATATATATTGATATGAGAATTTGAGAGATAAATTTAGTTCTAATATTTATAATATGTACTATATTCTCAGTTACTAGGCCTAATTTCTTTGTGTGTGGAATCAGTCAAAATATTTTCCCAAAGGAAAATATAATGGTCGTAAAGTTTCTGAATAAAAGTTTTCATAATGTTCACTTGAGATTTGATTATCGCATAAGAATAATAACATATCTTATATATGTTTTTCTATTCTTCTCCTACGACAAGAATCCTTTCCATAACAAAGAAGTTTTAACGATTTGCCTCGAAATGGACTCAGGTTTTCAAAAGAAAATTGTAAACAAATCTGGGCTTCCAGTGTCATCTCAATGCTCTCGCGGTCCCTAAATGATTTCCTCCGGCCAGAAAAAATATAATCTGGGGAAATTCAGAAGTTTTTTCTTTATTTCGGGTTGAAAAAAAATCTTATTTACTTCGAAAGGAAATCGAATTCAAAGGATGAATATTAGGATCACTTCGTTATTTTTTATCAAATGGACGTTAATATTCTCAGTATGAGGACCATTTTTCAATCGTCTATTTATATCACATTTATCCTCTGGCTGTTGACCGTAAATTATATTAATTATTTTGAAGCTCTGAATGAATTTAGGGAGGAATTTTGTTAAGGTTTATTATGTTAATCGTTGTTTCTGGTTGCACCTATTTTCAGTGGCATTTATGGTTTTTATGATTCAAATTATATATCACTGGTAGACTAAAATCAACAGCACTACCAGTTCTCTACCAACTTACGAGAATACCATCTTCCATTATTAGGCATTACACCAATATAAAATAGGAGAAGAACAAACATATGAACGACAATAAGTACTTCATGGTTAGACAGTAACAATACGAAGACTACGATCACATAGGTCCGTCATGACATCTGATGGATAAGAACATCATAAACCATCTGAGTATAGACTTGACCAATGGAGAGTAAAGGACTGGATACCACCCAATGACTCACTCCAAGAACAAAGTAAGAGTCTTTCAAAAGAAACTTACGCCAGGAGGACCGACTGGAGAACTGTAAATCAAGCCCAGCAAAAGTGATAAAGTAGGGGATGGCCGTATTAAATGGGGACTCAATGCAAGTGTTCCATGTCCATTTGCACATCCAAAATATGTAGTGCATCTCCGAGGAAGCTCTTTTGGACCAAGGTGGTCTGACTAAAACCTATTGGAAGCAAACCCTTCTGTGAGGGTATGGAACGTACATACTCACATGCCACCAGGCAATAGTGGGAACGAAAGAAATTTGTCGTTTGAGTTGACCTTCGTCTCCTCTCCACCCCCCCCACCCTTTCCCCAACTGACGACAGGAAGTCAGACGAAAGAAAGCCTATCTCACAGAGAAGCCTAAATTCTATTTGCCTTCTTCATGATACCATGGAGAGTCTCCAGAAGGCGCTGCGATAAGCGAATTGTTGTGAATGGAATCTCTCTCTCGATTTCCCACAATCCGCGGTATAAATAACATCACCGTCCATCCCTCTAGAGCAGTGTCCCAAACCAACTCGCGTAACGCGTAACCCTCACGTTGAACGAGAGTCTCAGCGAGTATTTAAATACTTTTTTGGGCCCGGTGCAGCCAAAGATATTGTAGAATTCTGCAAAACGTGCGATTTGTGCCAGAAAACCACTACCAAAGGTCGAATAGCCCCAGCTCCCCAGCAAAAACCCCCAGTAATTTCGGAGCCCTTCTCGAGAGTCACCATCGACCTCATCGGACCAATTCACCCCCCTTCCGCCGAAGGTCATACGCATGTACTAAAATTGATAGACTGCGCTACCCGATTCCCAGACGCTGTCGCTCTAAAGAGGATCGATAGTATCTCTTGCTCTGAAGCCCTTATTTCCATTTTTTTTCTAGAGTAGGATTGCCCAAAGAAATTTTGTCAGATAAAGGTCACCAGTTTACCTCTGAGCTCATGGAACACGTGAACACCCTGCTCCAAATCAAACCTATTTTTACCACCCCCTTCCATCCGAGCGTGAACGGCATGTGCGAAAAGTTCAATGCGACCTTGAAAAGCGTCCTCAAGAAGCTTTGCATGGAACAACCCCAAGAATGGCCCCGATATTTGCAAGTTGCGTTATTCGCATGTCGCGAAATTCCCTATAGGACCATCGGATTTTCCCCATTTGAGCTCATGTACGAAAGAAACGTGCGGGGGCCCCTCAGTATTTTGAAGGAGTTATGGACAAATTCCTGTTTGTGTCCTGAATTAAGGAACACTTATCCCTTCGTCCTCGAACTAAGGGAAAGATTAAAAGGTTGTTCTGACATAGCAGTCAGAAATTCAGAAATTAATATGGAAAAGTATTGGACATACTTTGATCTAAAGGCCAAACACAGAAAACTGAAGCCCGGAGATGAAGTTCTACTCCTACTCCCCTTGGACTCCCATAAACTTCTCTCCCAATGGAAAGGCCCCTACCCCGTTCAGAAAACCCACGTTATACAGACACCCGCAGGTGATAAGTTATATCACAAACATGCTAAAAAAGTATCATAGACGGGCCTGTATAAACAATATAGTCGCCTTCGACGAAGAAAGGGTAATTGACGCCGTCCACCCAAACAACCCCCTAAATATTGTTAATTCGATTTGCGGAGAGTCAAGCGAAGATTGTCTCCCCCCCTCCCCGTCCTCCCGTCCAAGCTGCCTCCCATAAAAGAACCTTTCCCCGAGTTGGATGTAAACTCCGACCTCACCCCTGCCCAAAGGAACCAAATGATGGGCGCTTTTGGAAGAATTTAGTGACGTCATTTCCAAGTCACTAAGATGCTCGACTCAGTTCGAACATGATATCGCCCTCACTACGCTCAAACCTGTGCGATGTAAGCCCTATCCAGTACCGGTGCACCTAAGAGACGCTTTCAATGAGGAAGTCGACAATCTTTTGCAACTAGGGATTATCGAGCCACCTACGTCCCACTACTGTTCCCCAATTGTCATGCTCCGCAAGCCAGACCAGTCCTTTAGGACGTGCGTTGATTTTCGGAAGTTAAACACCGTCACCGTGTTCGACGCAGAGCCTCTTCCCCTAATTGACCAAAATTTACACCTCTTCGAAGGAGCCGTTTAAATCACTGAGATAGACGTATGTGAGGCCTATTATCAGATCCCCCTAAAGGCATCAGCGAGGAAACTAACAGCCTTTCCTACAGACAAAGGTTTAATGGAATTCACTCGTCTTCCTTTTAGCCTAGTCACTGCCTGCAGTAGCTACAACCGCATAATGCGCCGTGTAATAGACGGTTTAAAAAACGTTTCTTTTTATTTTGATAACGTGTATGTGGCTACACTTTCATTAAACGACCATATCTTGTCCCTCCGCCCGCTTTTAGAACGCTTAAAGCACCATGGCTTAACGATTAAACCCTCAAAATGCCATTTTTCTTATATATCCATAGAATACCTTGGATTTAAAATAGGCGAAAGTCATCTGGCCCCACAGAAAGAGAAGGTAAAGGCTATTGTAAATATGCTCCTACAGCGCACCAAGAAGCAATTACGGTTTTTCCTCGGTGCCGCTTCGTTTTACCGCCGCTTCGTACCCGAATTCGCTTCTGTAGCAGCTTCCCTAAACGATCTGCTAAAAAAGAAACTCCCGGACCCCCTCTTGTGGAACCTCGACGCCGAAGCGCACTTTGAAGAGCTCAAAGAGAAGCTAGTCTCCGCCCCCAATCTTAAAACTGCCGAACCCTCAAAAGAAATTTGGCGTAAGGACAGATGCCTCCCAACTGGTTATTGGCTGCGTATTACTCCAATACGACGAGGACCAAGAACCTTCTCCTATAAGCTATGCGAGTCGCCGACTGACGGCTCGCGAAAGGGCGTACGCTACGGTAGAACTGGAAGCTCTAGCGATTGTTTTTGGGATAACAAAATTTAGAATGTATCTGGTAGGTCGTCCATTCCTCATAGAGACTGATCATAGACCGTTAGCCTACCTAAAAACTTGTAAAAACTGAAACGGCAGGCTAATGCGCTGGTCATTATTGCTAGCGGAGTACCGTTATGAAATCAGGTATCACAAAGGGTCTGACAATGTACTCGCAGATAGCCTTTCGAGAAAACCAATTTGAGATAGCGATTAATAGTCAATTATTTATTTTTTGTGTGTATCTCTTTGTATAAATAATTATTTCTTGCCTGTACTCTGTATGTGTTTTGTTTTGTTTTGTATATGTAAATTAGAGAAACTGACGTAGCAGTAGTATTTTGTAGCCATTAGATTCTAAAGTAAATTCCTAACGGTTTTGATAAAATTACCCACTCAATTGTTCGAGTCGAGAAAGATAATTACAAATTCGCCCCGGTCAAGTTAATTTTCACATTATTCCTTATTTCATGGCGAAATAATGTTCCTCAAAATAGGTAGGCGTGTGAGGGTATGGAACGTACATACTCGCATAACACATAACACCAGACAATAGTAGGAACAAATGAAATTTGTCGTTTGAGTTGACCTTCGTCTCTTCTCTCTTCCCCCCCCCACCCTTCCCCCAACTGGCGACAGGAAGTTTGACGAAAGAAAGCCTATCTCACAGAGAAGCCTAAATTCTATTTGCCTTCTTTATGATACCATGGAGATTGTCTAGAAGGCGCTGCGATAAGCGAATTGTCGTGAATGGAATCTCTCTCTCGATTTCCCACAATCCGCGGTATAAATAACATCGCCGTTCATCCCTCTAAAGCAGTGTCCCAAACCTACTCGCGTAACGCGTAACCCTCACGTTTAACGAGAGTCGTTCCGTAACGTATCGACTGCCAATGCGCGGCTGGGTTAACTTAGTCGCTGTCTCAAAGTGTTCCTGAGGTAAATCCCGCCCCGCAGAGTCTGTGACTAGAAGAATACGCTCTGTTGCTCAACGTAACTTGAGAAAGAAAAGGAATATCCAAATAGTTACTGGAAGTTACTATTTGTTAGTGTCCCCTACAGTTAGGAGTGAACTAACCGGAAATGCAGTCAGCAGCCCCGAACCCGTCGTCTTATCCCCCCTCTCCCCGATAACTCGTGTTAACGCCACCCGAACCACCCCATCTGGACCTGAGTAGTCGTCTCTCCAATCCATCACAATTAATTGTAATCTGTAAACTCAGTGTCCCTCTATTCTTAAATTACCTATTTAATTAACAGTGATTGATACTCCCACTGAGTCATTATAAATCTAGACGCTTAACGTCAGTGTTTAATATTTAATCCTTAATTTTGCCCGTTTAACTATCGCTAATTATTATATTTGTGTAAAGTAAAGTTTATTTTTTTGTACGTGTGTTTATTTGTGGCTCCTCCTTTTTGACGTACCTTTGGCAAGACTTTAATTAAGAATCTCTTCTGCTAATTTATTCAACCTGTATTATGCACTTTTAGAATTTAACAATCATAAACCTCCCCCGAGTAACAAGTGAGACTTTAATAGTGAGAATCCTGGCTACGGCACAACCCGCCTCTAACCAGCTTTCGCAGGTTCAGTAGGAATTTAAGCCTACCTATATATTTATATATATATATATATATATATATATATATATATATATATATATATATATATATATATATATATATATTTATATATATATATATATATATATATATATATATATATATATATATATATATATATATATATATATATATATATATATATATATATATATATATATATATATGATCATAGATTGAGTCATAGGGTCAATACCATCGACTTAAACAAAAGCGGTGTGTCGAGATCAAGGACTAGAATAATTATTGGACCAGACTTTGAGCAATGCTACGACACCCTCAAATCTCCGTAGATCCAGTATTGCGGTGACGAAATATGATGCTGAGTCGAAAGAAATATTATTGACTACTTATATACAAAAATAAAATGTCACTTCAACTAGTTGGCTTTAGGATCTTTGTAAAATATCCATCCATAAAATGGAATTAAAGCAAAATTTGAAGCTTCCACACCGAGAGACATAAAAGTGAGTTGGCAGGAATGTATTTATCCAGTTATCAGTAATTTGTGCAAAAGTTTCAACTTCTATAAAAGGATTTAACACCATTTAATCGCCTTAGTCGGATTATGCAGACATCGGTGAAGATAGGAAAAGAGGGATGACGAAATACAAAGGAAGTAAAAAGGAAACTATTAAGTTGTCAATATACAGAATTTCGTTTCTTATAGGAAAGTAAAATCCTTTTTAATATAACAAAGTTTTTCTCTTTAATAATGATGCTCTGGATCGTTTTAATAAACAGTGGCTGCCTTGCCTGAAGAATCCATTGGGTTTTAATGAGATAGATGGTGTCGTAGATTGACCGGTGGTATATATATATATATATATATATATATATATATATATATATATATATATATACATATATATATATATATATATATATATATATATATATATATATATATATATATATATATATATATATATATATATATATATATACTAGATCTATCCTGGGGTGAAAGGTCAAGGTCAGAGGCGTGACCTTCGCTTGTCTCTGGTCGAGCCAGACAAGGGGTAGGCTAAGTAGTGGGGAAATGAAGATTTCAAACGCGTGCTTGGAATTAAACAACTACAGGAGCGAGTGCGGTTGGCCGTTAGGATAATGAAGAATGCTTAGTGATTCAGGATATAGAAAGTTGCAGTTCAATAGTAAACTTTACTAATTACAAAAACATAATATACAAATAACATGGGATTAGATACCCAATATAAATGGATAGTCGTTATTTACTGTTCTCAGACTATGGGTTTCGGGGGAGTTAATAGACTCAGTTGGGATTCCGCGAGCGGCTGCTGCTGAACCAATGTACGAACAAACCTGGATACATATCCACGATATAACTCGTCGCTAACCTAGCTTTGGCGCTTGATGCCGTTGGAAGACGATAGCGGGGGGGGGGGGGGATTGCACGGGTTGGTCACAACCGATGCTTTTAACCTCAAGAATTAATATTCGAGGGAGTATTCGCGCCAGACGAGAACGGAGCCGATTCGGGGAATAACCAATTGACTGGCGCTGTCTTCCTTCGGAGTGAATTCTTGCTTTAGCGCTCGAAAGAAGCGTGGGAAGGATCCAAATTGAGAAATAGTCCTGTCTCGTTCTAAAAGGCGCGCCTATACTGAATTTGTACGGTCTGTAACTGAGGTTAAATATGGTCCCAACCGGAATCGATTTATCTCAGGCCCCGGAAGGGTTTCTTTCTTATCAGACACAATGCTGGGGAGGCTGAATCCTCGCGAGGTTTTTGATATCGCGCAGTGAGGCGGGTGGCGTCTTCTCCGCGCTCTCGACGGTCCATGCTTCTGTTTTATCAGATGGTTAACTAATAGTCTTTTTCACTTACTTCTCCTCAGAGTAAATTTTGCTATGTAAGTGATGTTGTAGTGAGTTAAATGAATGGTAAGCAGATGGTGTGAGGACCGGTATCTATAGAGGATAAGAAAGAACTTACCTTTCAAAATTATTAACTGGTAAGTCTTGTAGCAAATTAAATTAATAGATGGTAATCAGATGGCGCAAAACACGGGAAGTATGGAGGAAAGCGAAAAACTTCCTATCCAAACTCAGTAGCTGACAGGTAATGTTGTAGTGACTTTAATAAAGGTAATCAGATGGTGCAAGACCCGTGATATATGGAGAAATCAAGGCCATCCATACTAATTAAGTGGTAGGTCATATTTTACTGACCAATAAATTGTAATTAGATGGTTCAAGGCCAGTAATCTATGGAAGACGAGGACAAATTTATGACCTTAAGACCTTTAAAACTTTCAATAATTCACGGACTAACTTCAGGAAGATATTGACAATTATATAATTTGAAAGAGAATGCAAAACAACATAAGGATTTCAAATTTTGTTAGAATCGACTGAATAGTTATGAAGTTATTGCCAAATAATTCTACGGCTTACTTTGGAAGACTTTGGCAATTATATCATTTGAAAGAGAATGTAAAGCAATAAAAAAGTTTCAAATTTCCTTAGAATCGACAGAATAGTTACGATGTTATTACCAAACCAAAAAGGAGCTAAACAGCGACCGACCGATATAGTGAGATATAGAGTCGCCCGAGACTAAAAATTGTACAGAAGTTAGGAATCAATAGAACATATTTGTCCTTTTTGTAATTCTCTTCAATTAACGGGTGCCGACAGCATTGGTAAATTAATAAATTGTGTGAAAATGTGTTCCATAATTGGGTAAGAAAAGAGTTGTTTTCATTGTTGTCAATTCCTCCCTAGGGCTAGATGATCTCTGTCTCCTCTGTCTGACCACCATGAGCTTAAGGGAGATAGTCTTTCATCCTACAGCCTAAGCTGTAGCCCATTGTCATCGTCACCAGAATTTATTGTGGCCGCGCTTTCTCTAAGTCTGCCTAGAGAGCCTAGGGTAGAATGGTGGGAGGATCTTGCATGCTGCGGCAATTTTATACCACACGTCCTTATACTAGCGCTCCATGTAACAGCTGGATGTCCTAAAGAATACATTTTACAAGATTAAAGTATATAAAATATATATTCATATCTAGAGAATATATAGTCCATAAAGTGGTACGTTGGTATACATGCTCAATCCGTTCCAGATCGTTGGACTTATAACAAACAGGACGTATTCCAAACAAATTTTCCCTTACTTTCCCTCCACCCTCCAAGCCCCTGTCCTAACCTATTCCCCTCTTCCTCCCTCTTCCTCTCTCTTTCTCTTTCCCCTCTCTCTCTGTCTGTCTGTCTCTCTCTCTATATATATTTATATAGATATATATATCGTTTTTATCCCATATTTTGCACCTATAAATCACATGAGGAATGTCCATTCCTGTGGGTTCATTGTAGACGTTCTCAACTGTTCCAATAATGAAATACCCATAAAGATTAGAATGACGAACACTAAAGTGCCTGACGTCGCCATGAGCCTTCTTTCTGTATTCTTCCCCGTTTTTATATCAACCAGCGATTGATTAACTCATTATGAACCATGGAGCTGAGGACCCATAGGAGCCCACCTGTATTTCATCGGCAGTGTTCAGAAACAGATGAAAGAGTGGGTATGTGATGCTCTGAAGGCGGGAATGAAAATAAGACCGGTGTTACCGTTGACTATTCGTATGAGGAATCCTGTGATCTAATTAACCTTTTCAGTGTGAGTATCAGTGTATCTGCCCAAAGGGTGGCCGGTTGTTTAAACTGCTTAGAGTTTCGTGTTCGTACCATGAAGTTGTTTTCAACTATCCGTGATACGGGATCGTTTGTACCGACCCCCCTTCCCCTGTCGTAGGTGACCCAATATGGATATTCTCAAAAATAAGCTACACGGATGCATTTTAAATATGAGGTTAACATAGCAATCTCTTGTCCCATTATATCCTCATGGGGCACGCTTCTGACCATGTCAATCAAGTGACAGTATACAAAGGATTCATCATGGAGCACACTGAGAGACGCTTTAGACCACGTCAATAAAGTGACTGTATCCAAAGGATTCCTCATAGGACACGCTGGGGGGCACCTCTGACCACGTTAATCCGAGTGAAAATATTAAAAGGATTTCTCATGGGACACGCTAGAGGAAGCTTCAGACCACGTCAATAAAAGTGACTGTATCCAAAGAATTCCTCATGAGGCACGCTAGGGAAAGCTTCTTGCCACGTCAATCAAAGTGACTATCCAAAGGATTCATCATGGGGCACACTACGGGACGCCCCTGATCACCAAAAAAGGACTGTATACAAAGGATTCATCATGGGGCACGCTGTGCGACACACCTGAACACGTCAAGCAAAGTGAGTAAATCAAAAGGATTCCTCATTGGGCAGGCTAGGGTAAGCTCATTTCCAGATCAATCAAAGTGACTGTACTAGAAGGATTCCTTATAGAGCACGCTGAGGGACACTCATGACCACGCCAATCAAAGTGATAGTATCCAAAGGATTCTGCATGGGGCACGCTAGCGGAATCTCTGACCACGTCAATTAAAGAGAATGTAACCAAAGGATTCATCATAGGGCACGCTGGGGGAAAAGCCTGAGAAAATCATCAAAGTAAATGTATCCAAAGGATTCCACGTGGGGCAGGCTGGGGGAAGCACCTGACCAAACCAATAAAGTGACTGTATCAAAAGGATTCCGCATGGGGCACGCTGTGGGAGCCCCTGACCACGGCAATTAAAGTGAATGTTTCCACAGGATATCTCAAGGGGCACGCTGGGGAACACTCCTGACCAGGTCACTCAAAGTGACTGTAATAAAAGGGTTCCTTATAGAGCACGCTGGGGGACATTCCTAACCACGCCAATCAATCTGACTGTATCCAAACATTACCTCATGGAGGATACTAGGGGAAGCTCCTACCACTTCAATCAAAGTGACTGTATCCAAAGGATTCCTTTTGGGGCACGCTAAGGGAGGCTCCTGACAACATAAATTAAAGTGACTGTATTTAAATGATTACTCATGGGGCACGCTAGGGAAAGCTCCTGACCACGTCAATCATGGTAACTGTATCCGAAGTATTCCTTATGGGGTAATACAGGTAAGCCCCTTACTACCTTAATCAAAGTGACTCTATCCAAAGAATAACTTTTGGGAAAAGCTAGTGCAACTCCTGACCAAGTCAATCAATGTCATTGTATCTAAAGGATTCCTTTAGGGGCACGCTAGGGGTAGCTCCTAACTACTTCAGTTAAAGTGACTGTATCCAAAGGATACCTCATTGGGAACGCTAGCGGATGCTTCTGACCACTCTAGTTATAGTGTCTGTATCTCAAGGATTCCCTGGTGGCAAACTGAGGGAAGCTCCTGACCACCTCTCAAGGATTCCCTAGCGGCAAACTGAGGGAAGCTCCTGACCACCTCAATCAAAGTAACTTTATCTAAAGGATTCTTCACGGAGCCCACAAGATAGAACTCCTTACCACGTCCATCAAACCGACTGTATCCAAAGGATTCCTCAATGGCACGCTAGAGGAAGCTGCCATCCACGCAACTCAAAGTGACTGTATCCAAATGATTCCTAATGGGGCACGCAATGAGACATGCTGACCACGTCAATCAAAGTGACTGTATCCAAATGATTCCTCATGGGCAAGCTTGGGGAAGCTCCTGACCACGTCAATCAGTGTGACGGTATCCAAAGGATTCTTCATGCAGTAGGCTAGGGGATGCTCCTGACCACGCCATCAAAGTGACTGGATCCAATGGATTCCTCATGGGGTACGCTGGGAGACACTTCTGACCACGTCAATCAAAGTGACTGTATCCAAAGGATTCCTCATGGGGCATGCTAGGGCAAGCTCCTGACCATGTCAATCAATGTGACTGTATCCAAAGGATACCTCATTGGGAACGCTAGCGGATGCTTCTGACCACTCTAGTTATAGTGTCTGTATCTCAAGGATTCCCTATGCGGCGAACTGAGGGAAGCTCCTGAACACCTCACTCAAAGTAACTTTATCTAAAGGATTCTTCATGGAGCCCACAAGATAGAACTCCTTACCACGTCCATCAAACCAACTGTATCCAAAGGATTCCTCAATAGCACGCTAGAAGAAGCTGCCCTCCACGCTACTCAAAGCGACTGCATCCAAATGATTCATCATGGGGACGCTACGAGACACGCTGTCCACATCAATCAAAGTGACCGTATCCAAAGGATTCCTCATGGGGCAATATTGGGAAAGCCCCTTACTACCTCAATCAAAGTGAGTGTATCCAAAGGATTCCTCATGGGACATGTTGGGGGACATTCCTGACCAGGTCAATCAAAGTGACTGTATCCAAAGGATTTCTCATGGGGCACGCTACGTGACATGCTGTCCACATCAATCAAAGTGACCGTATCCAAAGGATTCCTCATGGGGAAATACAGGGAAAGCCCCTTACTACCTCAATCATTGTGACTGTATCCAAAGGATTTCTCATAGGGCAGGTTGGGGGACATTCCTGACCAGGTCAATCAAAGTGCCTGTATCGAAAGGATTCCTCATGCGGCAGTCTGGGGGATGCTCTTGACCACGCCAATCAAAGTGACTCTATCCAATGGATTCCTCATAGGGTAGGCTGGGAGACACTTCTGACCACGTCAATCAAACTGACTATATCTAAAGGATTGATCATGGGGCACACTTGGGTACACCACTGACCACGCCAAACAAACTGACTGTATCAAAAACACTCCTCATGGGGCATGCTAGGAGACATGCTGACCACGTCAATCAAAGTGACTGTATCAAAAAGGATTCCACTTGGTGCACACTTGTGGAAGTTCTTTACCACGTCAAGCAAAGTTACTGTATCCAAATGATTCTTCATGAGTAACGCTGGGGGACACTCCTGACCATGTGAATAAAAATGAGTGTATCCAAATGATTCCTCATGGGGCACACTGGGGTACGCCACACAAACTGACTGTATCCAAAGGCTACCTCATGGGGCACGTTGGGCGACACTCCTAACCATCTCAATCAAGGTGAATATATTAAAAAGGTTCCTCATAGGGCACGCAAGGAGAAGCCCCTGCTGAGGGCAATCAATTTGAATGTATCCAAAGGATTCCTCATTGGCCACGCTGGGGAACACTCCTCACCACCACAATCAAAGTGACTGTATCAAAAGGATTCTTCCTGTTGCACATTAAAGGAAGCTCTTTTCCACGTCAATCAAAGTGACTGTATCCAAAGGATTCCTAATGGGGCACGATGGGGGAAGCTTCTGACCAAGCCAATCAAAGTGACTTTATCCAAAGGATTCTTCATGGGGCACGCTGGTCGACACCATTGACCACGTCGATCAAACTGACTGTATCCAAAGGAGTCCTCATGGGGCACGCTTGGCGACGCTCCTGACCCTCGCCAATTGATTATCCCATAGCCTTCTAAATTGGTTACAGAAGAGAAGCTTCGGTGTTCGGTTGAACCTCTTTTGCCCTCCCAATCAACAGAGAGGCTGAAGGTTAAAAGAGCTAATCGAAGCGTTTAATTTACGTGGCTCGATTGGTTTATTGCATACAGTGTATCTTGCATCACGTTTCATATAATCGCTCTCCTCCTCTCAGACATGCTTAATGTGGTGTGAGGGTAGCTATCCACACTTATAGAAACTACATAGAAAAGTTTAATCCCCACCTATAGTTTCTTATTGAGCTAGATTTCGCATGTTATAATTCTATTTTGTTTTGTATTTGAAGCAGCCGATTCGCTCAGTAAAAAATTCTTATTATATTCTTCTCTTATGGTTGATGGAAGGGGTTCAATAGCCGAGATTGTTAAGGGTAACCGTTGTTTGTTCATCCCTATTTCTTCTATGATGGTTGAGAGCGCCTTCGTTGCAGTACCCCTCCAGGACAATAAATAAGGCTAGTTGTCTAATTCCTACGAAAAAGCGAGCAAGACAAGGATTACCAGAATGAATGACTATTACTTGACTACTCCTACTAATACATAAATAGAAAAATATATGGGTAGAAACCCATACCTATTGACAAGGGGCCAACTTACGGTCGATAGTGACATTTCGAATCTAGGTAATTAAATTGTTCTTAAATCTATTAATTAGGTTAGGTTGGGTTATTATATTGTTTTTATATCTATTCGTTAGGTTAGGTTAGGCTATTATATTGTTTCATAGATCTATTTATTAGGTTAAGTTAGGTCATTATATCTTTGCTTAGATTTTTTGATTTCCTTAGGTTGTTATAATTTTGTTTCTTCGATCTATTATTCGTTAGGTTAGGTCAGGTCATTATAATGTTTTTCAAATCTATTAATTAGGTTAGGTTAGGTCAGGTCATTATATTGTTTCTTAAACGTTTATTTTCTTTCTGTGACTTTCCTTACCGGTACCCTTGTTCTCAAAGGCAAGTGAATGACCTACGTCAGAGTTACTCTCACTCCTCTGGTCAAACAGGCTAATCATTGAGGAAGAATCTAACTTCAGGAGAGTTGCGCTCATTCTAGTATCCACGATATGGCTACTTTCCTCATTTAGATAATTTTGTTATTTACTAATCACACACTTTTCCCTTCCGCTTACTTCACCATTTTCACTAAAAACATACTTTTTAAATCTTTCTGTCGTGATTCCCTCGTCTGTTTTCTCTTTCAAGGAATTGATAAATAAACAAACAATCCTCCCCTCCTCTTACCACAATAATCATATCCATGGCAGTGATAAGTAGCAGATCCCTCTTCTGAAACATCAACATTAACGAATCATCCAACAAATAAAGAAAATTCCTCCATTGGAATAAATTTCCACCAAAACTGAACCCAAATAAATCCAATTACAAACAAATCACTTTTAATAATAAAAAAAGGCCGACCCTAAAATTCCGATATGCAAACTAAAATTCATAAATTGGCTTATGGGTTTCTAGAACTGCAGAATCTGCAGTGCAAGAACTGGCTTAGAACCATTGGCGACCTCATTTATATGCAAATTGGTTTATATCCCGACCATCATAATAAAGCAACACAAAAGGTGGTTTTGATCAAATATAGTCCCACCTAATACCTAATTTCACCCGTGACCAAATTTGGGGAGGTTTTATGCCGACATATGATGAGCAATTCACGGAGATACATAGATCATTTCGGAAAGAAAGTAATGTGCGATTTTCCAAAATAAGGTTTCAGCTACTATTTATTCTAGCCTCTTGTTATCGTTTAGGAATGATACAAATAGTAATTTATGCCTTTTTCTTTCAGATTATAAAAAATATGGTTCATAAACTATTTCGGTATCTACGCCTATGTTCGTCATATTTAAAATCACATTAGATATGTTTTACTATGAGTTTCATAAAGGTGTCATTGCAAATACAGCCTCAAAGTCCATTCAGAGCAATTCTGGGGATAATGCAGTAAATGAAGGAAGTTGCAGCAAGGGTTTTGCCGTCTCCGCATTAAGCATTTCATTCTAAAAGATGGACCAAAAAACGTCGTCCAAAAAATATCTAATTCCAAAAAGTTGGAAGCTAAGGCCACAGCAAATCCTGCTAGAGTTCTCACAAAACAATTTAACTTAAGCCATACGCGATTGTTCTACGCCAACTGCAAAATATTGGAAAGGTTCCAATGATTGAAAATTGGGTCCCGCACGAACTGTCCACGGCCAATCTGCAATAGCGTGTTTCTTGCTGGAGTCTTTGCTCCCACGGCACCTCCAGGCAACATTTTTGAGCAGGTTGGCTACTGGTGATGAGAATTGGATACTTTATTATAATGTTAAACGTCGCCTTTCGTGGATCAGTCTAGAAAGCAGAATTTCTCCACCACCGAGAGGAGCATTTCATCCAAAAAGACATCATGTTCAGTGTATAATGACATATTAAAGGAGTTGTCCATAAAGAACTTTTAGACAACAATCAAACAATTAATTCTAATCTCTACTGCAATCAACCTCGTCGTTTGAAAGCCGCTTTGGGCCATAGGTCCCCTCTACTTAGTTAACAGAAGAGATGTCATGCTCCATCACGCTAGCCCAACCTCACACAGGTCCAATTACTAAAGATCTTTTCGAAGAGCTCGGTTGGGAAATAAAGCTTCATCCTCCATATTCTTTTGCTTGCTCCTTCTCATTCTCACTTATTTGAGGGGTTACATAACCATTTTAGAAAGCACGGAAGTTTATTTTTAGGATTAAATATATCGATTTTTCATAAAGTTTTCATTTGTCAAATATGTTCTAAAATTGCTTATATCTATTGGCAACACATCTCAAATTTCGTAATTAACTAATTTTTATACGTTACTAGTTCGAAATGTACATATTTATATTATATTTAATTATATTTGCCTAAAAGCAATATATAATGTATAAATGATAATAAAACAAATTATTAACATTAAACATGGTGTTTATTAGAAAAACACAAGAAGCAAAAGTATAGGCAACGTTTACATAATACTGATTTAATAAATCAAATGATTAAAATTAGTGGTAAAGAATGTTCGAGAATGACTGATAGAATATTCTAGACTAATCCAGGACAGCAGGTTACTTGCTCGGCTAACCTTTTGAGTGTTAATTATGGTATTGTATTAGACACGGCTGAATAATCATCTCTACAATAATTTTGAAATAGCAACATGGTGAAGACATCCGAACAGTCAGAAGCATATAGAAGTCTATAATTGAGCTGCACCACCAAGGAAATGGATCTAGAAAAATTTCGGCAAGTTTGAATATCTCAATTTCATCTGTAAAGAATATTATTGTAAAATTGGGGGTGATGGGAATACTGTTAATCGCGTGAGGAAAGGGCGACCATGAAAATTAACTGAAAGAGATGTGCGTTTGTGTGTTCGAATTGTCAACAAGATTCCAAAAGTCCGTTCCAAGGAATTAGAAGCAAATCTGGCTAGCAGTGGATAAATCGCGGACGTGTCGACATTGCGACGTTACTTGAACCGTGAGGGTCTCCATGGATGTGTGCCAAGGAGGAAACCACTTTTAAAGAAGGTTCACAAAAAGAGACGTTTAGAGTTTGCCAGAGAACATCTTGATGACATATAGCAGAACTTAGTAAAATATTGTTATCAGACGAGACTAAGCTCGAGCTGTTTGGAGAAAATTCTGGAGAAGCTCTGCCTGAAAAGAACATCATATAAACTGTAAAACACGGAGGTGGTTCCATCATTTTGTTGGGGCCTTTTGTTGCTGCAGTTGCTGGCTCAATTTGTGTGATAGAAGGCACTATGAATTCCAAGGATATCAGCGAATTTTGGATAAATATGTGAAACAATCGGCGATGAAGCTGAGTCTTGGAAGAGGATGTGTCTTCCAATAGGATAATGATCAGATCAACGCAGAAATATTTTGCCAATCGACGCTTGAAATTAATGAAATGGCCTTCTCAAAGTCCAGATTTAAATCTGACTGAAAATATATGGAGAGGACTGAAGTCACGTGCTCCTAAGAGGTCACCAAGTAGCAGCGCAGAGTTGAAAGCTTTTGCAGTGGATGAGTGGTTTAAAATTTCTGCTAAAACTTCCAAAATCTTGTTCATACCAACAAAAAACGTCTGATTATTGTGAGTGCCGCTAAAGGTGGTCATAACAACTATTAATTTATAGTTGCCAATAATATATATGTAATATTTATGAATGTTGCCAATACTCTTGCTTTCTATGTTTTTCAAATAAACAGCATGTTCAATGTTAATAATTTGTTTTATTATCATTTATACATTATATTTATTTAAGGCTAATATAATTAAATATAATATAAATAGTAACGTATAAAAATTCGTAAATTACGAAATTTGAGATGTGTTGCCAATAAATATAAGCACACTCCTAATGTGCTTCCTCATTCTGAAGAGCACTAGTTTTATATTCTCCAAGTGCTCCTTTGAGGGTGTAGTTCTTTGAGGGTGTAGTTCTGATTTATTGAGGGAGGAGGCGAAATTATATATATTAACGGGGTTTAAACATTAATTAAGTTTAATGAAGGAAAGAATATTCGAAATAAAGACAATAAAAAGCTAACGGAAAAGATAATGTGAGGAGGGTCGAGGCTAGAATAACTAGAAAGGCTTATGGGAGTGGTAGAGAACATTGCTAGGTAACTAGGGTGTGTTAGCAATGGGAAAAATTTTGTACATTGTCTTTAGTCTTTGTATGTGTTCATTGCATTAATTAAAAGCCAAATTAGAGTACTCTACGATGTTATAACGTAAACTGACTTCATGAAATTTTCTTAACTGAGTTTATTTATCAATAACTATGGTAGCGCTGGTTCTTTTTTTTTTAAATCCATCAATTGCATGTTTATTTATAAATAACTAATGGTGGGGCTGGTTCTTTTTAAAATCCATCAATTGCATGTTTATTTATCAATAACTATTGTAGCGCTGGTTCTTTTTAAGAAGCCATCAATTGCATGTATATTTATCAATAACTAATGGTAGTCCTGGTTCTTTTTAAAATTCATCAATTGCATGTTTATTTATCAATAACTAATGGTGCGCTGGTTCTTTTTAAAATCCATCAATTGCATTTATATTTATCAATAACAACTGGTAGCCTGGTCCTTTTTAAAATCCATCAATTACATGTTTATTTATCAATAACTAATGGTAGCCTGGTCCTTTTTAAAGAATCATCAATTACATGTTTATTTATCAATAACTACTGGTAGCCTGGTCGTTTTTAAAAATTAATCAATTACATGTTTATTATCAATAATTAATGGTAGCGCTGGTACTTTTTAAAAATCGATCAATTGCATGTTTATTTATCAATAACTAATAGTAGCGCTGGTTCTTTCTTTAAAAAATCCATCCATTGCATGTTTATTTATCAATAACTAATGGTAGCGGTGGTACTTCTTAAAATCCATCAATTCTATGTTTATTTATCAATACCTAATGGTAGCACTGGTTCCTTTTAAAAAAAATCCATCAATTACATGTTTATTTATCAATAACTACTGGTAGCCTGGTCCTTTTTAAAAATACGTCAATTACATGTTTATTTATCAAAACCTACTAATAGCCTGGTCCTTTTTAAAAATCCATAAATCACATGTTTATTTATCAATAACTAATGGTAGCGCTGGTTCTGTTTAAATAAAATCCATCAATTGCATGTTTATTTATCAATATCTAATGGTAGCGGTGGTTCTTTTTAAAAATCCATCAATCTCATGTTTATTTATCAATAACTAATGGTAGCGGTGGTTCTTTTCAAAAATCCATTAATTACATGTTTATTTATCAATAACTAATGGTAGCGCTGGATCTTTTAAAATAATCCATCAATTGCATGTATATTTATCAATAACTAATGGTAGCGCTGGTTCTTTTCGAAAATCAATCAATATCATGTTTTTTAATAACTAATAGTAGCGCTGGCTCTTGTTAAAAAAATCCATCAATTGAATGTTTATTTATCAATAACTAATGGTAGCGCTGGTTCTTTATAAAAATCCATCAATTGCATGTTTATTTATCAATAACTAATAGTAGCGCTGGTTCTTTTTCAAAAGAATCCATCCATTGCATGTTTATTTATCAATAACTAATGGTAGCGGTGGTTCTTCTTAAAAATCCATCAATAGCGCTGGTTCCGTTTGAAAAAATCCATCAATTACATGTTTATCTATAAACAACTACTGGTAGCCTCGTCCTTTTTCAAAAATCCATCAATTACATGTATATTTATCAATAACTACTGGCAGCCTGGTCTTTTTTTTTTTAAAAATCCATCAATTGCATGTTTATTTATCAATAACTAATGGTAGCGCTGGTTCTTTTAGAAATATCTATCAATTGCATGTTTATTTATCATTAACTAATGGAAGCGCTGGTTCTTTTTAAAATCCATCAATTGCATGTATATTTATCAATATATAATGGTAGCGCTGGTTCATTTTGAAAAACTCCATCAATTACATGTTTATTTAAAAATAACTACTGGTAGCCTAGTCCTTTTTAAAAAATCCATCAATTACATGTTTATTTATCAATAACATGGTAGCGCTGGTCATTTTTAAAAATCCATCAATTACATGTTTATATATCAATAACTAATAGTAGCCTGGTCCTTTTTGAAAATCCATCAATTACATGTTTATTTATCTATAACTAATAGTAGCGCTGGTCCTTTTTTAAAATTCATCAATTGCATGTATATTTATCAATAACTAATGGTAGCGCTGGTTCTTTTTAAAAATCTATCAATTGCATGTTTATTTATCAATAACTAATGGTAGCGCAGGTTCTTTTTAAAAATCCATCAATTGCATGTTTATTTATCAATAACTAATAGTAGCGCTGGTTCTTTTTCAAAAATATCCATCCATTGCATGTTTATTTATCAATAACTAATGGTAGCGGTGGTTCTTCTTAAAAATCCATCAATAGCGCTGGTTCCGTTTGAAAAAATCCATCAATTACATGTTTATCTATCAACAACTACTGGTAGCCTCGTCCTTTTCCAAAAATCCATCAATTACATGTATATTTATCAATAACTACTGGCAGCCTGGTCTTTTTTTTTTAAAAATCCATCAATTGCATGTTTATTTATAAATAACTAATGGTAGCGCTGGTTCTTTTAGAAATATCCATCAATTGCATGTTTATTTATCATTAACTAATGGTAGCGCTGGTTCTTTTTAAAATCCATCAATTGCATGTATATTTATCAATATATAATGGTAGCGCTGGTTCATTTTGAAAAACTCCATCAATTACATGTTTACTTAAAAATAACTACTGGTAGCCTGGTCCTTTTTAAAAAATCCATCAATTACATGTTTATTTATCAATAACATGGTAGCGCTGGTCATTTTTAAAAATCCATCAATTACATGTTTATATATCAATAACTAATGGTAGCCTGGTCCTTTTTGAAAATCCATCAATTACATGTTTATTTATCTATAACTAATGGTAGCGCTGGTCCTTTTTTAAATACATCAATTGCATGTATATTTATTAATAACTAATGGTAGCGCTGGTTCTTTTTAAAAATCTATCAATTGCATGTTTATTTATCAATAACTAATGGTAGCGCTGGTTCTTTTTAAAAATCCATCAATTGCATGTTTATTTATCAATAACTAATAGTAGCGCTGGTTCTTTTTCAAAAAAATCCATCCATTGCATGTTTATTTATCAATAACTAATGGTAGCGGTGGTTCTTCTTAAAAATCCATCAATAGCGCTGGTTCCGTTTGAAAAAATCCATCAATTACATGTTTATCTATCAACAACTACTGGTAGCCTCGTCCTCTTTCAAAAATCCATCAATTACATGTTTATTTATCAATAACTACTGGCAGCCTGGTCTTTTTTAAAAAAAATCCATCAATTGCATGTTTATTTATCAATAACTAATGGTAGCGCTGGTTCTTTTAAAAATATCCATCAATTGCATGTTTATTTATCATTAACTAATGGTAGCGCTGGTTCTTTTTAAAATCCATCAATTGCATGTCTCCTCAAACAGACACAGCAACGTAAATCTCATAGTAAATCGCATCCGCAATCAGAAGCAATCGATTCACCATACTGATAAATCATAAGATTTCTTGTCCTTCTGCCTTCATCTCTCCTTTTCTTTCATCAATTCCTTTATGATTTTTAATTTTCATTTCCTTTTTCATTTTATTGATAATTAAAATTTAGTGTTAATGAAAAGAAAAGTGTTGTACTGACACCTGGTCACGTTTTCTACACATATAAAATCCTGTTTAAGATCAAACTGTTATGCTTAGAACAATCCGAGAACAAAATATGGAAGTGTCCTTGTTTTTAATGCGTCTCTGTGTAAACTATTTAAAGTAATTAAACTAAAATAAAGTTAAAAAGAATTACAGACAAACCACATTTAATAGATGACTTGTTCACTACCACAATGAGTTGTCTGGCGGTTTAACGTCGATTGTTGTCACCAGAGTAGAATTCATTGTTAATAAAATCGGGTACTAATAAAGACATAAAGGTAGAATTATATCTCGCAAGGGATTCTGACTTATAAGTTAATCTTAATTTTGTCATTGCCTAGGCTTATTACCCATCTGAGATACTTCCACTCTTCCATGCCTTTTAGTTCCATCTTGTTCCCCAGATAAATGTGGTACAATACAATGCGTGAGTGAATGCAATTTTGGCTCCAAAATAAGAGGCTAAATTGATGCCGTAACTTGACGCTTAATCCGATCAACGCCAATTTCCATTCATTTTCTCATCGGTTTGAGCCCCACAAGAGCGAGGCTGCTACAATCACTTATGAAACCGCTTCTGGAAAGGTCACTTTATTCGCTTAGCTTCAAGCACAATATATTTATCTCTTTTCACTCTTATCGAAGGGGTTCCACCTCCTCTTTTTCTCGTAAATATGTTCTCTATCTGAACCCTGTTGGGACTTAATGCGTCTTCTCATTCTCAGCAGTTAGTGATTATGACATTATGTTGTAAAAATACGATTCGTCCACACTCTTTTTTTACCATCATTCCATTTCTGTTTTTCTACTGTCTCCAATTTTATCTGATAAGTTCGTAGACCAATTGGCAAGTGAAAGAGATGGTGGGGCCAGTGACCCCATGGCAATCCCATGATGGCAACACCTGGCAACCTGAGGCAAGGCGACCGAATTAGTGTCACTGAGAAGAGTGTTTTCATCGAATCGCTACTGACATAAAACTCCCTCACTCCACGATAGGTGTCAGATTCATCGTCAAACTCCAATTCACATCATCTACAGACCCTTTCCTTAAGCAATGAAGAAGAATTCCTACCTGACATTGTTAAGTATAAATAATATATCACAAAATTGGCGTCTGTTGGTATAAGCGACCAGTCCAAAAGGCATAAAGCCGCCTTAAAAGGCATAAAAGGGTAGCAAGCCTAAAACTTTGTGATAAAGACTTGTATAGGATATAATCAAGATGAAATATTAGAAGTATGAGAGGTAATTAGAGAAACTAACAGTAAAATAAAGAATTTCACCAAAATAAATAAAAAAAAGAATAAAGAATACTAAAGAAGAAGTAAAGGAAATTACCAGAGCAATAGAAACTAAAGAATTGGAATCAACTGAAGGAAACTTTGTGATAAGAACTTCCAAGTATGACGACGGGTGCTGAAGATCTTCGAAATGATCATTTATTTTATATAGTAACCCGCCAAGAACGCCTTATTCTATTCACAAGGGTCGATCATTTGTCCAGGAGAGAGATGCAAGCTCTCTGAATGACTACTTTCGACACCTTAATTAACCAAGCCTATACAATATGTTCTATTTTAATCAACCTGTATTTTGAATTAGATATAATAAGAAATTTCTTCATCACCAATTGTTTCCCCTACCATACCTGTGGCAACGTTTTGAACCATTTCTTTCTATAAAGTTCCAAAGCTCGCGAGAGGATTAGAATCGCTTCGTGCCAAATATTTTCTCGCAATTAACTTTAAAATAATCTTAAGTATTAAGTTCCGCTCTCGGTTTCCTTTTCAAAGTTAAAGATAAAATTCATTTTGGTATTTGGTCGTCAATTACATATTTCTGAGTATCGTTGTAGGTGGTGTTTCTAATCGTGTAATGATGTGGCAATCACACATCGCCTCTAGTTCCCGTGTAGGATCATGTTGGGCCTTCTAGAACTGGACGTTTCTTGCACTCCCTCTTACCCTCTTCTCTTTGAACATGTCCATACCCCAAGTTTAGTCAACATTTCAGATTTCAACTTCTTAGATACAGTATGGAATCATTTTTATTTACTCATCATGGAGTCACTCTACAACAAAAATTAACTTAAATTATAATAATTTGGCCATTTTCTTTTATAAAATATTGAGCTAATGCAAGAGGAGCCCTAAAATTGCGTGTGCAAGCGTGAAGATTGTCTTAGTAGAGTACACCTGCCAAGTTCTCCTGGAGAGATTAATGGCCAAAATCTCAGTAATTTCTCGAGAAACTGGTGCAGCAGCCTTGACACGACCCTTCTTTACAATTTGGTGATGAGTAGGTCTTCCATTTTTTAACTCTTATGTGGCCTACTGGTTGATTTAACAGCTTTATATAAGCCTGTTTTGTCATTGATTGACATAATATTATGAGCCTCACATTTGGACAGCTTGACAATCTCTACGATGGCTCCAATTGAAATACCATCTTAGTGGCGAAGCGTTACGATCAACTCGGAGAGAGAGAGGCGTGAAAGATTTCTTAGGCGTTACTTGAATGACAGTTGGCAAGAGAATGACGGAATGTAAACTAGAATGTATTAAAATTTGTGCAATGCAAACAATGCCCCTTCTCTCTATAAGGAACCTAAGCGTTCGGCTAATTTTGAACACTTCATTTTTTCTAGTAATTACTTATTTACTAATAACCTTCGTTTTATTGATCCAAATCTGAAAGATTTGATAGAAATACAGGGGTCCTTATTTGTGGGGAGAGTTCTGCATACTGTCAATCTCCCACGATATAAACATAATTGACGCTTCTTCCAATAATAAAGGGGTTTTCTGTCGAGGAAATCAACGCGAGAGATTTCAAAGATAAATCATTGGAAAAGGAGATGGAAAATATTGACCATTCCCAATCAATTTAAAATCATAAGTGTAAAGATGATTAAAATAGCGGATAATAAATGATTTTAGTATTTTTTAGGGAAGTATCCAATTATCTAAACTTCATTTACGTACTGCGGTGTTATAAAATTTAGTTACTCAAAGGTTTGAAAGCTACGGCTATATTATGTAGCAATAAATCATAGCAGAACATTCATGTGAATAAAGAGATCCACTTTCACCTGGGATTTTTCAACTATCGCTACCCTCGTTTCTAAATTTTCATTCCCTACTTTCACTTACTACCCCGTAAAGCGGCGCAGCGAATTGCCCTTCTGGACGCCGTGCTGACGGGACTCAGCACTCAGTCCGACCCCAGCTTAGCCTCTTCTCCTTCCTTCAAAACACTTGTGTTCCCCCCCCCCCTGTTTCCTTGCTTTCATACAACCTCTCCCACAACTTTCTCTGGTCAGCCTCTAATTTCACAGGGTAGATGCTGAACTTCTTCTCAGCCAACCGTCCCAGATCGGGGCTGAGTGGGAAGGGGACAATGTTCCCTAACCCCTGAGCTCCGCTCTGGGGTGTTGGTTTTTTAACAACCTGCTTCATCCCCACCCATACCTTCCTCACATCCCCTTTTCTTCTCACTTTCCCATCTATCTTTGTTTTTACGCCATGTCCAAGGTGGAGCCACCATGCCGAGGGACTGCCAGGCCACCAGGCGGGAGGGGTTGTCCTGAATAGCGGCACCTGGCTCTGTCAGGCCTGTACGCACCCCTTGCAGGGCGGGCTACGGCGAGGGGTGATGAGCTATTGCTTTCCGTCATAAAAAGAGGGTCACGATGCCCATTGATGATGAAATAAAAAATCTCCCCTTAATTTTCCCTGTTCCATCGTCGGAGCCACCCTCAGGCAGCTCTATAGAAAAAATAGAGGCCCCTCCCTGTGCTTGCGCAGGGGACCCTCCAAATTTCTCTAACCGAAGAGGATTCTTAGTCCTCTCCTTCGCCCTTGGGTGTAGGGGACTCACCCTCACCCCCTTCTTTGGAGGTGCTTTCGGGCATCTCCCTGTTTCCAGCCGCCCCCCCCCCTTTTCTTTACAAGGGGACTGCCAAGAAAGCCAGCAGGCAGCCCATAGCCGACCGCTCCCCATTGAAGCGGCTCGGTAGGGCAAACCCCCTTAGGGGCGAGAGGGAAGCAAGGCCCCTTCGGTCGCTTCCCTCAAAAGACCTGCTGGCAAGAATATTGAACCTTGCCGGGGTCAAGGCCTGTGCCTCCCCACAGGTGACTAGTGACAATGCTGCCAACGGGACCTGCGATGTCCTGTGGGTGGAGAAATGGCCAACTGAGTCCCCCCATGAGATAGACATGGTCCTTGAGGCAACCCAGCCTCAGACGGTAGGGCCTTCCATGGGAGGAAATCCGGGCTCAGCGCCAAACACCGAACCCAAATCCACCCCTATGCAAGGTGCTCCTCAAACGGCCTGGGTTTCCAAGGCAGTACAAAGAGGGGAGGGATCTCCTGCGACCAGTGCCCCTGCCACTACCAGGACCTTCTCCATCTCGAAGAAGCACCTGGCTAAGGCCGGTCCATCTGGCCTGGGGGCTACTGCCGGTAGGGGAAAAAAGCGGGTTGATTTCCCGCCCTCCTCTCCTAAAAAGAAAAAAATAGGAAAAAGACTAAGAAGATTCGGGGCTCCTCTCCATCCGCGGGGGTTGCGGGGACGGATAGGTCTGCTGCCACTTTGGTAAGCGACCAAGAAGCCAAGATCGGGACATCCGGCATTTCTGCCCCCTCCCTGGGTGCGAAGCCCCTAACTATGACTAAGACGAAAAGAGGTCAGGGCGGAGCCTCGATAACATCGCGGCCCCTCATTCAGAGGTTACCTGGCGTTTTCAAGCCTGCTGGCTTTAAACGCTTCCTCGTTATTCTTTCTACTGATGGCAGCATGTTGGCAAAGGGCAACATAGTCCATTAGAAGAGACCATTAGCTAGTGTAATTGGTAGAGAGCCGAAGGTAACCCGTTTCTCGGACGGGAGCCTTCTGGCAAATGTGGTAGGTCCCTCTGAGGCGGCGAAGATAAGTGCTCTTCGGACACTTGATGGCACCCCGGTGAGTGTAACGCCGCACTCTACCATGAACTTTGTGAAAGGAGTAGTTTATGCGAGGAAACTCGTTGACTACTCCATAAAGGTCATCACCTTAAAGCTGGCCGACCCTGAAGCGGTCAAGGTCGAACGTGTGATGAGAAAACCGGGACGGGCCTCGAGACCCACCCATACACTCTTCATCACGTTCAACTGTGACAAGCTCCCTGAGTCGGTGCATGCCGGTTGGTACCGCTAGCGCGTGAAGGCATTCGTGCCACTGCCGCGGCGGTGCTATTACTGTCACAGCTTCGGCCATACGAATCGTTTATGTAGACGTTCAAAGTCGGGGTCACCTCAAGTATGTGTAAATTGCTTCAAGGCTGCAAACGATAAGTCAAAATCGTGTGTGGCCAAGTATGTCAATTGCGGAGAGACGCCCTCCGCTTCTTCGAAGCAATGTGGTGCATATCTCCTTGAGAAAGAAATCCTGGCCGTTCAGGCACAGGATCGACTCTCATTCCGCGAGGCTAAGGACTTGGTCCTGGCGCACCCGGCTCTGCCTGGGACGTCTTACGCCTCAGTGGTTAGAAAGACACCCTCTGCTCCTGGCCCATCCAGGCCAATGAGCTTGTTTCTGCGCCGATTCGGAGCCCTTCTGTGGGTTCTACTCAACCCGAGCGCTCCCCTGATAAAGCTGGCGGCACAAAGGGTTCACACCCAGCTCCGGCTAAAACCAGGGCTCCCCCCTTCCTCCAGCGTGACCGTTTCCCGTAAGGCAAAACGGCCACGCGCCTCCTCCGAGTCATTAGACTCTCAGGAGGCAACACCCCTGAAGTTGGTCGCCAGGCCATCTTCAGGGGTTCCTAAAGCTTTTCGTTGAAAGGACGACAGCAACAAAGGAGCTTTGGCTATTTTGCCTACGCCTTGTGGTGGGCTGAGTGTCTCGGAGACGGTGGATCCTCGAAAAGAGGGCCCCCCCACCCCCGAAACCACAACGCCTGCCTAAGATTTCGAGGCGGAGGAAGGAAAAGACTCGCATGGTGAGCCCAACCTCCCCCAATAAGTCCTCGAAGGCGACAGCGCCTTCAGCGTATTGTCCGACCAACAGCGCCCGGGGATCTGCCTCCGGAAAGCAGACGGCCATCCCCGTGAGGGTCTTCTGTTCGAAGAGGGCCCCCGGGTCTCCTCCAAGCTAGGCCTGGGAGGCATATTCTTTTAATGGAATTGCCGTGGACTCCGGGCCAACTGGGAGGAGCTGCGGAGGCTCGTCTCGTCTCGTTCCCCGTTAGCTATTTTTCTGCAGGAGACCATGCTAGGCGCGTGCGCCTTGCCCGCCCTCGCGGGGTACAAGGGTCTTGCGACTTCACCACCGCGGAATGGCCAGGCTGGGGGATGCGTGGTTTACACCCGGCATGATGTCTCCGTTCTTTCTTTCACTTTAGATACCTCCTTTCAGGCAGTGGCTGTGCAGCTCTACCTGGATAGAAAGTATATTGTTATTTCTGCGTATATTCCATCGTCAGCTGACTTCGACGAGGGGGACTTCCGCCGCGTCGTGGCACAGTCCCTGAGGCCATTTCTTATGCTTGGAGATTTACATGGCATACATCCTCTCTGGGGAACTAACTCAATAAATCCCAGGGGACAAGTCCTTGCCAATCTGATCGAAGAGCTTGAGATGGGTGTCCTAAATGTAGATGAGTTTACGCATTACTACCCGAGAACCGCTTCATTTTCTTGCCTTGACCCATATTTGTGCTCTTCGGATGCACAGACTGATTTTGATTGGGAGGGGGTCGATGTCTTCCATAGGAGTGATCACTTTCCCATTTAAATATAATTTTCAGGGCAACTGCCGCCTGAGAGACCACCTCGGTGGTGCTTGGCGCGGGCGCGGTGGCCTGCATTTCAGGAAATGACTGAATTCTCTATCTCAGTCGAGGAGTTTAGGTCGGTATATGAGGCCGTTGAGTTCTTCTCCGGCAACCTCATCGCCGCGGGCCTGACTACTATTCCCAGAACGTCTGGCCGTTTTGTACGGCGACCACTCCCGTGGTGGTCAGCCGAGGGTGAGACGGCCCTCAAACAGAAGTGTTATGTCTACAAGCGCTATAAGCGCCGCCCGAACGATTTCACTGTCGCTGAATTTCGTATGGCTAGGGCTAGGTTCCGGTATATTTCGAAGCACGCCCGCCGCTCTTCTTGGCGGGCATACGTGTCTTCACTTAACGGGAAGACCCCTCTAGCAGAAGTGTGGAGGCAAGTCAAAAGGATTCGGCGCAAGTTCTCGCAGGACCCCCCTCCCATTCTCCAGGAGGATGGGACCGCAATCTCGGACACCACGTAGGTAGCGGAATCCTTCGCGACGATTTTCTCCGCATTCTTTAGCCTGGATGCTACTCCACCAGCATTCAATGCACGTCGTGATGTCGCAGAAGGCCGCCCACTGGACTTTACCTCCAGAGGCGGAGAACCCTTCAACGATAGGTTTACTCTGAATGAGTTGCGCTCCGCTCTTGCTTCGTGCGCGGACACCACCCATCGTCCGGACGATGTCCCGTACTCCATGCTCCGACACCTGGGTGAGCGAGGGATGGCCTTTCTCTTATATTTGTTCAACAGATCTGGGTGGAAGGTCTCCTACCAGATTCCCTTTGAATCGCTACTGTGCTCGCCTGTCGCAAACCGGGGAGAGATCACTCTAATACGGTTGATTTCCGCCCAATCTCTCTAACCTCTTGCGTGTGCACTTGATGAAGAAATTGGTAAATTATAGATTACCCTTTTTCCTGGAGAGCGGAGTCCATCTTTCTTCTGCACAATGCGGCTTCCGCAAGTTCCCCCCTACGTCAGATGCTCTGCTACGACTGGAAAATGCCATCTGCGAGGCCTTCCTCCGTAGACATCACTCCGCCACGGTGTTTTTCAATCTGGAGAAGGCCTATAATATCCCATGGCGATACGGTATCATATAGACTCTCCACACGATTGGGGCGAGGGGACACCTTCCAATGTTTATATCTGAATTTTTGCGAGATCGTCGATTCCGCGTACGGGTGGGGGAGCCCTCTCCGGCCCAATGGAGCAGGAAGAGGGTGTCCCGAAGGGAAGTGTCCTCAGTGTCACACTCTTTGCCCTGAGCATCAACGGCATCACCTCATTGCTGCCGAAAGATGTTCTCGCTACGCCCTACGTGCCGACCTTTTGATCTCCTTTGTCGCCGCCCAGGTGCCAACTCTGAAGCGTCGACTCCAACAGGCATTGAACCGCGTCTCTCACTATGCCGAAGTGCACAGGTTTTGGTTTTTCTTGGCCAAGACTAAGGTGGTGCACTTCTGCCGCCATCCACGGCTCCACCCCGACCCAGATTTGTTTCTTAATGGGGTACGCCTGGAAGCATTGAATCGCACCATTTCCTTGGTCTTGTATTTGACCGACGCCTCACCTGGGAGGCTCATATTCGCAGCCTTAGGGTCTCTTATACCCGTGCCATGGATATTCTCCGTTCCGTGACGTTTAGCGCTTGGGGCGCTGATAGGGCTGCTGCCTTACTTTTTTATCGATCCTTTGTTCGTTCGAAGCTCGACTACGGATGCGAGTTTCATGTATCCGCCGCCGAGCGTTTATTGCGGAAGGTGGACTCAATCCACCACACCGGCCTTTACCTGGCGACCGGTGCCTTCCGCAATTCTCCCATTGAGAGCCTATTTTTCGATGCTGAGGAGATTCCACTCGCTCTACGCCACGTACAGTGCATCACTTGCCACAACGCGCGAGCCTGGCACCTCCCTTAGTCGCCACCAGCTCTTACTTCATCTACAGCTGATTTGGACGATGCCTATGCTGCCGAGAGACGCCTGTCATACCCTAAGCCCTTTGGGTTTAGGGCCAAGAAACTCCTTCGAGAGCTAGGTATAGCTCTCGTGCCGGTGGCACCCCTGGTTCTGCCCACGACGCCAACCTGGAGGGTACCACATTTGGCTATTTGTCGCCACGCCTCTGCTCCCAAAGCTTGTACAGCGCCGGGAGTATTGCGTTCGACCTTTTTGGAGCACACATCGTGTCACGCTGGTACCGTGCCAGTGTATACGGATGGCTCCAAGTCTGAAGAGGGAGTCGGCTTCCACGCCTTATCCCCTCTGTTTGAAGTCAGCGGGGCTCTGCCAGGCGCTGCGTCTCTCTTCACGGCCGAGCTAGCGGCAATACACCACTGGGTACGGGAGATTACGCGACGTGCCCGGTTCGGAGACCGGAGTGTGATCTATGGCGACTCACAAAGCGCCCTGAGTGCTCTCGGGGCATTGGAATCTCCGCATCCCCTGGTTCGCAATATCCGTGACGCCACGATTTTGGCGACCCGGGCGGATGTCAAGATTATCTTCTGCTGGGTTTCTGGACATGTAGGAATTGCGGGGATTAACCGCGCTGATGAGGGCGCCAAAGAGTCCGCTACAACCAGGCGAATGGACCAGCGTTTCACTCTTCTTCACACCGACTACATGGCAGAAATACGGGCAGCTCTTCAGACTGCTTGGCAAAGAAGATGGGAGACTGTCCAGGGGAACTTAAATTTGCGTGCCATTACGCCACGATTGTTCCCATGGACCTTTTTCCCAATGCCGCGACGGCTTCAGTTCACTTTCTGTCGTCTCCAAATCGGGCACAATCGTGTAACGCATCGCGTATTTGATGGAACGCTTGCCTGCGCCCTATTGTGACTACTGCGTCTTTCCCCAGACTGTTCGGCACATTTTTTCGAATGTCCCAGTGTGAATGATCTTCGCGCACGTTACCTGTACCGGTCCCGGGATGGGCAGGGGCGCTACCCACTGTCCCTTGTACTCGGGACGAGTGCATGTACCTTGACTGGTGGACTTCTAGACTTTTGGGGGGAGGCCGGCCTTCTCCCTTATATTTAACCAGTTTTTGTTTGTTTTTTTTGTTGTTTTTTTCTTATAGGTTGCACGTTTCTGCGCCGGGGGAACCTTTCCTTGACACAGGAGCTTGCTTCCTGCTCGTTGGCTTTTTCCTTTTTTTAAATTTTTGGTGTTGAGTTTGTGTTTTTTTTTCGTTTGCGTGTTTTTTAATTTGATTTTAAAGTAGCCTAGTACTAAGCAAGTTTTTAATATGGCTACTAATGCCCAAGTAGGCAGTCGCTAGATGAGCTCTTAAAAAAAATCTCACTTACTGGTGGTCCTTTGTACTAGTAACGAGTTCGTGTACACAGATTTCTGGACTACTTGACATTTTGGAGGAGGCTAGCCAACTCCATGTTATTTGACTCTCTTCGGTATAGGTTGCATGATCATTTCCCGGGGGAGGCGGGCCTCGCTTCGATGCTGAAGTATGTTTCTTCTTCTTTTTAGTATTGTTTTTCTGTTTAGTTTTTTTGTTATTTTTCATAGTTTAAATTGGTTTAGTGAGAAGTTTAAGTATCCTAGTATTAGGCTAAAATTTTACTTACGGTGACCTCTGCCCTTGGCAGCGGTCGCTATATTGGTGCTAAGAAAACTCTCACTTACTGACAATCTATCCTGCCAGAATTCGAGGTCAATTTCTTTCACATTTCCCTGAGGATGACTTGGGATATGCTCGAAGAATACATTCCGCCTTCTGAAAAAAGTACCTCGGAAAAACTCAAAAGCTGCAGTGACGAAGCAATGCAGCAGAGGCGTTGTTGACGTTAATCAATGTTCCATTAGGTTGAATGAAGTTCTCCCTCGACCTTTAATAAATTATACTATAGGATTAATCGTTAGGTAAAACACCTCAGAAAATATTACTATATAAAATGTCCTTGCGCGTGACGCAAAATCAACAGCTACCACTATGATTCAAACTAGTAACCTCTTTTATGAGAAGCGCAACTTGAACTCTGGTAAGAGCAGTATGGGGGCAAAGCGAGAGTGTTGGACCTTAAAATATCTAAAACACATGAAGCGGAAGGGATACGTTAGAATAGCTACGGTAAAATTTGACCCACCCTATTGTACCCGACTAAGGAATGTTTGTGAAGATAGACTCAGACTAAGAGAGAGAATTATGATGAAATCTTAATTTCTAGGAAGAGTAACATAGTTAGAATTGTGCCTCAAACTAGTAAGTGAGAGATTGCAGGTGAATTAAGGTAAAAATAAGGAAGAAAAATTAACATCTATTGAATATATAGAGAAGAAAAGATCCTGGTAAGTTGTGAAGTTCATGGTATAATCGATAGAGAATCGTTAGAAGAAAGAAAGATCCAGTCAGCTGGAAACTAAATACACATCTTCTACTTTCCAACATATATATATATATATATATATATATATATATCTTTACACATATTTCAATTTCAACGTTATCCTATACCATATAATACTAATTTCTATCTTTATACACCTTAAGAACTTTTAAGAAGAACGTCAGTTCCTCTAATAAGCTGGCTAACAACGTACGTTGCACTAAACATTCCCTGGAATTTGGGTCTTCTCATTGTCCATCCCTCATCAAACTCACCTCTGAATAGTCTCTTACAGATACATATCTTTGTAGGGGACGTCTCAATTTTTCTGTTCAACAAAACGCTCCCAATTTGCCGAAGCATCGTATCTCAACGCTAAATGAGTCAATTCTTGAACACAGTGTAGGAAAAGTCTATTTTATACCTTTAAATAAAAATAGATCTAGATAAAAAGATTGTTCGCCAATTCAATGCATTTATTACATCGATTGTCGTAAGTTAGCCGAGATTATACATATATATATATATATATATATATATATATATATGTATATATATATATATATATATATATATATATATTTATTTGTTTTATTAATTTTTAATAAATCAAATAAACTTTGACTTGAGGCGTAGGTTCGTGCCTCCGTGATCACTTGAGGATCGTTCTCTAAGAGTGCTAAACTTTATTTCTGTTCTAGTAAATGAATAAAAGAGGCTTCCTTCTTGACTTTATCAATTATTGCCACTTTAACTCGTTCGAGGATAATTCATATAGTGCTTTTACTAAAAAATAGACTTTAATGAACATAAACCCTCTCACTAAATAACATAAAAAAAATTCTGATCTAATACACTTAAAAAAAAATTGAATGGGATTACTAGGCGAGCTCTCGAAGCTCGATTCGAAATAGAATTTTACAGGAGAACAATTTTAAGTTAATATCTTTGTCCTTGGCCAGAAATCCAATAAACTAATTATTATGCACAGGGACGTAAACAACAAGGTTATTCTTTACTCACATAAGGTAATGGAGATTAAATACCCGAGACCAGTTAGACTATCTTCGGAGATTTTGTTCCGGAGTAGCTCGAGTAGTTGGTTGTTTGCTCAATAGATGACGTTTGTCAACCTGTCTCGATTTGACGGGTGAAATCACGAGGGATCTGGTTTGGGTGGATGCTCACGCGAAAGCTTAGTCCTTCTACTTATGACCGGTTGGGGCGACGTCGACCTTGTTTTCTTCCGGACGAGATGAAATCGTTGTCTTCTTTTTTTATCTAGTTGGGGTTTGTCCAACTCAGATAGAGTAATATTTGGAGTCCTTAAACTGGGTAGCTTGATACTCAATAATCTTGGGGCTTAAACGGCGCTGAGCTTTCTTGGTACAATCTGGTTTTGTACAAGGACTGCAAGTTCTTCTTAACTTGCAAAAAACTTTCTACCGGTGATTTTTCTGTTTTGTTCTCGAACTCGAAAAATCTCTCAACCGGTGACTTTCTTGTCTCTTCCGTTAGAACGAACTAAAAAGCCGGATTTTGTGTGTTGAATGGAACAGGAGCTGCCAAGTGTAGGCCATGAATGGTCTTTTGCAGTCTCCTTCTTTTCTTATGTTCTTATGTTCTTATACCCAAATTACTCCCGCGGGGTAATGGGTAGGTGGAGGGGGAGACTCGCAAGGTGAGACCTCAGGTTGGTCTCCCGCGCTTGGCGTCTTGTAGCTCTGAGAGAGGGCAATACGAGATCAGCAGTTTGTAATTTTGAATGGATTGTTTATAAATACACCCTCGAAAGGCCTGCCTTTTGAGCTGAGGTCAGGAATCTGTCTCGTAACATTTACTCTTTTCCCGTTCTCCTATGTTACCGGAGAACATCGGAGGGGCAAAGCTAACCCCAGATGTCTTTAGTTATTATTTCCTTTGCCTCGATACACACACACACACACACACACACACACACACATATATATATATATATATATATATATATATATATATATATATATATATATATATATTTATACTAAACTCTTATACCTCTACATCGATAAATTCTTTGAATGAGTATTAAAATCTTTTAATCGTATCTAACTTTTCATTTTAATAACAAGAATACTCTACTGGTTCTATTTTGTTTGTTTCTCTTGTTTGAAAGAATGGTTGCCCTGGTTACAGATATTGCCGTTTCCGTTGTTTTTATTGCCGTTGCAATGGTCTTTGTCACTCATAATTTCAGGAGAGGCACTGATTGCATCCAAGATGACATCCTTGTTTTCGGAGGAGTGATCCGAGGGGGGTTGATGACACAAAAAGAGAAGGAGGAGGCACATTCATTAATTACGGTAGGCACTACTAGTCTCAGAAGGGGAATATTTGAAACTGAACACACTGGGGCCATCTCGACGGGTTCGTCACTATATCCAGTGAAACTTGAGGGGAGAGTGCTATTAATTGATGTAAAGGCTTACCAATACAGAATACAGACGGAACAGAGAAAGGCTATGGCAGTCAAGATACTGGAGAAGATTCAGGAGACCCCAACTTTCCTTAACTTCCTTTGAACCTCAGATGAAGCTCACTTCCGTCTTGAAGGGAAGGTAAACTCGAAGACAAATGACTTCTGGGTGACCTTCAGACCCAATGAGTGAGCTACCAAGCCCATACACTCCCCTATGTGCACGGTGTGGACTGCAATCTCAGCCAGATACATCATCAGACCATTCTTCTTCGAGGAATCTGGCCTGAAAGTGACAGTCCCCAAGGAGCGGTATGTTGAGGTCCTCAAAACCTTCCAGAGGGAGCTGTAGACCCTGTTCCTGTCTTATCTGGGGAGGTTATGGTTCCAGCAAGATGGAACAAGCTCTCACACCTCAAACCTCTCCCGAGATTGTCTGAAAGAAAACCTTGGTGGCCGTGTGATCAGTCTTAAGACTGATTTTGAGTGGGTACCTCACAGCCCAGACTTTAACCCCCTAGATTTCTTTCTCCGGGGTAACATTAAAGACAAAGTGTACGCATGGAGACCCAGGACCATCACGGAACTCAAGGAAGCCATTAGTCAGGCGGTTTGTAATATAGATCCCGTTAGGAATTTTCTTCTAAAGCAGGCCTATTTCGTCACAATTAAAAACTTGTTGGGGAACAAAACCCTAAGCCTCCACAAATTCGCCAAACACTGTAACAAAAGCATTGGAGGCATTTTTATCAGCACTGACTCCCTCTCCACCCTTCACAACACTGTGAAAGCCAGACCTCTTTTTAAAATTATGAAACCAGCCATGGCTGGCTTTAAACACCTCACTTTCTTGGTTCGTTCCTGCTTTGTTTTTTCAAAAGATCAGCATGTATCAGTTTTGCCTTTTCGCAAATCATTGCCTCCGATACGCTATCGCCAGCACACTGTTTTTATGTTATCCATATTAAAAGCCATTTTTCAACATGCTCTAATCTCCCTGATTTTTGTTTGTAAAATATATTTCACCCTCTTGTCGTTCTCGGATACGCATGCCACCTTCATCCTTTTCAACAACCTTTTTTTTCACCTCCATGGTAATCCTAACCAATTTCTTCGTTGATTTGCTCTTCTCATTAAATTGATTATAACACATGGTTAATGAATTTACTAAAATTTACGTGAAAAAACTCAAAATCCTGTGAAAATTTACAGAGTTATACCGCGGGTTATTCACTAAATGCTAGCAACTGGCGTTCTGACTTTCATGGACAGTCTTGGATTTGTCTCAAGAGTGGTTAGCACGCGGTGTCATGACTCATTTTGACTCATGCGAGTTCTAACACGCGAGTCGTATGCCAAAACAAAGGTCGTATACCAAGCAAATCTTTCGCATCTAGAGAGGACGTGTACCAAGTTGGGACTTATTTCAAAGCAGACGTATACCCAGGTACATCTGTATATGGAATATTTATATAATTAACTAAGTCTATTCTTCCGTATATTCTTGGTTAAAAATAGGAACAAGAGAGACGATAGATTATAGTGCTCTATCTGAATGATGCTCAACATAAAAAATAGGCCAGTATTATTGAATGCGTATAATTTTGAACACATTTGTTCATTGTACTATTTTTAGGACGCTGATTTTTATATATTGATGAATTAAAAAAATAAAATAAAATTACTTCAATCCAATTTTAACTTTTAAATTTGACCTAATTTTTAGAAAAAAAATATTAATGAAAATATTCGGGTGAGGGGGGGTGTTATTGAATATCACGGGGGGGGGGAGGAATTAAGAGTACGCACTCACTCCACAAGACCGTGACAGGTGTAGCAGGGCAAGCATGCTGAAGCTGACATCTAGAGGATTGTATGTCATCCTGCTGGTTTATATATATATATATATATATATATATATATATATATATATATATATATATATATATATATATATATATATATATATATATATATATATATATATATATATATATATATATATATATATATATATATAATATATATATATATATATATATATATATATTATATATATATAAGAGTCGATGGGTTCTTTTACGATAAAACAATCCACCAAATTCGCGGGAAGCTCGTTCGAAACTCGCATCGCTACTTTTCTTTATTTATTTTTATTTGCGCTCCTTTCCTACTCTAAGCTATCTTTAAGTCTATCGAAAGCCTACAAATTCAATTGCTTACATACATTTTTTCTCACTACATGACAAATCCGTTAAGATATCTTTTATTTATTCCCTCTTTCACGGAGCCTATAGAACGTGCGACCAAATATTCCTTCAGGATGAAATTAACCACCTTATCTGCAATTTCATTTAACTAAAATATCCAATTTACCTTATAAATAGATGCTATTCCAAAGCACGAAAGAACTTCTATGGCACCTCCACCTCAGGAAGAGATTATTTTAAAATATGTATTAGTTTCTTATATGCTTCATCCTTGGCTCCTCTAAAATCATATGCGAACAGAAATAACATAAATATTACATTTAAATATTTCAATACCATTCGAAAATCCTTGACTAGACTGCGCCCAATCAATCTCGATGCTGGAGTTTACAGTATATAGTGCTATAATTGCAAATTAACATACATCGGAGAGTCAGGCTACTTTAATAAGAGGATGAAAGAACATTTAGCTGATATCAGAATGTATAAGAAATCGGCAAGTCTCTTTACGCACATGCAAAACGCACGACCATACAATTGATTTTAACCATGCAAAAATCATTTATAAATCAAACATTTATATTGAGAGGAGAATTGCGTAATCCATCTTCATCAACAAAGTTGACAATTTTGATTTATTTGAAGGAAAATACAAATTTAACAAATATATAACGAATAGAATCGCCAATCGTATCTATAAGCCCCCGGGCGCAATGCGTTTTGGGGATTAGCAACTCTCCAGATTGTTTCCGGCACCATTTCATTTTGTTTAGCTTGTCATTCACGCCAGATTTACCCTAGTGTTTTTTTCCAAATTATTTCCTGCTGTTTCATTTTTTTTAAGATATGTCTTACCTTATATATACTGTGCTCCTTGCCTAGCTTCTTCATTATTAGTTGAACATGGCAGATTGCCGAAACTAGTCCGATAGCTATAAATAAGATCTTGATTCAAATATTGTGGTTTACCATTTTCTTCCACATACACACACACACACACACATATATATATATATATATATATATATATATATATATATATATATATATATATATATATATATATATATATATATATATTTAAAAACAATTGTTTTTAATGTAGACAATGTTTACTCTTAGGAAAAATTTTTAAAATGTGCTTTTGATGGGGGGTGTTAGGCTATTGCAATCGCATCATATTGTATTATATATAATTTTTAACTTAATCATATCCCCCCAACCCCTCCAAAAATTTAAAACAAAACTCGTAAATATTACTAATTCGAAAAAACCTATCCTTGGTTTCGAATTCAAAGGCGCGATTGCCAAATCTCGTTAGGCTTTTATTTGTTTATAGTGTATTACGTAACCTGTTCGCACCCATATGTACACAATTATAATATCCTAATTAAAAGAGAATATTTAAAGTGTTTTACAAAAATAAAAAACTAAACTATATAAACCCCTAAGTTGTCGATTCTCTTGAGGCGAAGACTTTAATTGCATTTCCATTTAACTTACCATAGATGTATATGTAATCTTTAGTCTTATTAAAGTATATTTTTGTAGCCGTGTTTGAATATTCCTTGGCCTAGCAATTGTGTATTTAAAGCACTCTTAAAGCCATCCCCAGGTGGAGCCTTAATTTCGGTCAGCCAGTAGGCCAGTGTGCGTATAACGGCATACAGCCGGTCATACCACGACAATTACATTATCTAATCGCAAAGGTAAGCACAGTTAATCAAAAAGCTAACTTCGTTAACCGTTCAACAGTAAATTCATTAAAAAGAGGACGCAAGTTCTCATTAATCGGCTAACGTTAATTTATTTATCAGCCCCAAATCAGTGTTTTGTTTTTCTTTAAAATAGAAAAACTGGGTTTTTAAGTCTTTTTAAAGTCTAAGGAGAAGCTACCTTTATATTTTTGGAGCTCCATTTCTTGTATTTTTTAAGATTTATAGGTCAAATGAAGGGAAAAAATGTGAAACAACAAAACTAAAGTGAAACATTACTAGTATTAAAGTAAAAATATTGATATAAAGATGTCGAAGTAAATAAAATGAAAATCACAATATATATGTGTGTACATTATTTAATTTTGCTTCCTTTCGTTCTCCTTTTGGTCCATGAGATGAATGATGCTATTCATAAAATTAGCATGGTAAAGCTTTCATTAAATGGGGATAATCTCTTTGTCGTCAAGCTTTGCTTGTTCATAGAGAACAAATGCTTAACTGCACCAGTGGAGGGAATGGCACTTTTGAACTTGATGAACAAGTCCACTAACAGGTGCTTAACCCACAAGGCCGCATCTTTTAGAAAGTCCTCAGAGTTAGCCTACAGGAAGCTCTTGACTGAATTATCTGCCTTGCCATTAAGTGACCCGTTACTCCTACTACTCTGCATTTGCTGAGTGACAGCACTGATAAAGTCATCCTCCTCCTCCTCTTTTTGTGGAAGGCAACAGCCACTTGGAATTTCTAATCCTCCAGAAATAGCCCAAACTTTTTGTCGATTCCTGGCAAAAGTGAGTCGACCAAGGCAATGTAGTAGAAGTGGCCCTTGGACTTCGATTCCTTAATTGTGTCCGCAACTATTGGAATCAGAGTCTTTAGTTAGAACTTTGCAATACCCTGACTCGTTTCAAGCGCTCTGGCCAGGGGAGAAATGACCTAGTAGTAAAAAATGGAGAATTACTAAATTTTAGAATTTCGAGTTTCTAGTGAAAGATAGTGAACAATATCTTGACAAATGAAATAGAAATATAATTTTCTAATTTGGTATTTATTATTAATATTTTGCCTTGGCATACTCTGTCATTGAGTCAAGAGCATATTAGTTGAAACGAGAACATAACTATGGAGAGCAGTTCTCTTACTCTCCAGGATGGTATTGAGGAGCCCTTGAGAGTCAGCAGGCGTTCCACCTCGTCCTTTTAAGGACAAACTTGAGAGTCAGCAAGCGTTCCACCTCGTCATTTTAAGGAGAAACAGCCTCATTCCCACCTCGCCATTATGTTGGACTCGGCAATACTATGGATAAATGGACTTTTAGAAGTTACCTGATAAAATGAAATTAAATTTTTTTATGGAAATCGATTTTGCAGAAGTTAACGAAGAAATAAACTGAAAATGGAAATTAATATATTAAATTACTAATGTCTGTTTTACGTAATAGAGAGGCTGTACCAGAATACAAGTTCAAAATGTATTATATCATTAGAAACTAAAAGATATATCAAAATAGACCATTCGAGGAGTGCGTGGCTTCGACAGTGAAAGAAAATGTGGTCCAGGGAATGTGTGGACTTTTTACAATCCCGGTAGGAAGATCATTCAAGAGACAGTGACTTTCACAGGGAAAAAATGTAGTCCAGGGTATTTGGGGACTCTTTCGGGCTGTTCACAACCTCGGTTGGAAGACCATTTTATTTATCCGTGACTTTGACAGTAAAAAAAAAGCAAGGTCAACAGATCTGAGTCGCGTGCTCTCAATTATTTCGACTCATGACTTTATGACCTTTAAAAATATCAACAAGTGGGACAATCCGACTTATAGTTAGTTTTATTTGAATAGTTACTAGACTAACCTTGGAAGGACCTTGGAAATTATATCATTCGAAAGAAAATGTAAATCAACATAAGGGTTTTAAATCGGCTGAGTAGCTACGATGTTATTGCCAGAAAGCTAATTTGAAAGTAAAATGGTTACCATCCGATCGACTGACCTACGGACCGACAGAGTAACTTATAAGAGTCGCATCCATGCGACTTCGGCGTCGTCAGAATCCATTGCTTTTCGTTTCCTCCTTTATTTCAGAAGAAGATCAAATTTCCTATTTTACAGCCCAAATCCTTTTATACCTTTAAATACATGGATTAATCTCCCCTTTTCCAATTAATATTTTTGCTTTAAAATTTTAAAAGTCCATTTTTATCATATCCCGCCGTTTGAATTTGGCTTTCTTTTATCCCAACTTTTTAAAAATCCCTTTCATCGGCTATGAAAATTCATCATGTTTTAATGTAGCGCTGAACACGGTAGAAAAAGTTTCCTAATTGAGGATGTCTTCGAACATTTCAACTTCCACTCCCCCATTCATTAATCAAAATAATCTGGGAATAGAAGGAATAGAAGTAAAAACATTTCACATTCAATTAAGCAAAAATTCTCTATAACTTCCTATGTACCGTGGTGAGTGCAGTGCGGGAGGGTTCGAAGCTCTGCTTCATCTGAATCATTTTAGACACAGGAATGGCTGAGTGGACTCACCAACCACTGCTTTCCGTGACACCGACTCACCCCGACCTCATCTGACCCCTGCTAAACGACGAGTTCTCGATGCACTTCTTCTTTTACGACGTCCCTTTTTATTCTACTTTACGCTTTAGAGATAATCCTTTGAAGAGTAATGGACCACCGGAAGTTTACTCTGTTTGGGAGAAAAATATCTCTATAATTCATCGGCACATCAACTCATTAGGAACCTTTGTTAATGTTAAATGTTGTAGATGACGAATGGATATATGCATAATCTCTCTATCCATAGGACTCGCAAACTGAATCAACGATCCTGTTAGATAAAAAGCAATAGGCGCAACATTAGACTCATATTAATAAATCTCTATATGGACGCGACATTTTTTACTCTACATGGACACCACACGTCGTTGTGAAACAGATAGTTAATGAATACAGTGGCAATCACAATAATCCGAACTCTTTGCTAAACCTCGGTGACTGAAATGGAGTTATGGTGTAGCATATCTCAAATCTTCGTTTAACCAATCAACAACCCACAAGCAACCACATCATTAACTTCAATCAATATCATTAAAACTGCGACATAAGATAGAGATGGATTAAAACAGCAACTCCACTCTGCCATTCTGGGGCAATCACTTGTTATTGATATGAAAAACGGAACAGATGTGTACCCTTGCCAATCCACACGCGCAAGTCATATGGGTGCGTGATGGTTATGTTCTGGTCAAGCTTTAACAATCTATCTTTACCCCTCAAACCGGTCCTAATCTATGAGAACCAATAAACGTGTTCAATGCCATTTCTGTCTGGTTAAATTCATAGAGAAAATCACAAACCTCTCTTGCGGAAACGAGCTTCGACCCCTCTGTGAACTCCTGCATTCGACTTAGTCAGGGGTCTTGCAACTTTCCTGTTGATGAACGGCTTCGGGAGATCAGAAGCAAGAAAATCAAGACTAATCAAGATAGCTGCTTACACCTATATTTATGATCCCCAGCATCCTCTGACCTACCCACTAACATCCTCAAGGAGATGTCTTTCATTTCGGAAATATGTCCTTTTATCATCTCCCCTACCATTATTACGCAAGAAAAAGCTTCTTTCAGCTTCCAACCACTGCAAGCAAGAGTGGATAAACGCAGATCTTGAGACGCCGCACCAGGAAACAATTGGACCCTAAACCATTATAATTGACGTGGTTTAACTCTTAATTTAATGGTTAGATGTAAATCTAGTCACCGACCAAAACACACTTGACTTTTCCTTTAATTCTGAGAACACGAACTGGTATCAATTATCACTAGGCAGTTGTAAATGAATTAATGTGATCAAAAGCCTCAGTAGTCGCACCTTCTAACAATCTTTAGAGAGTGGATAAAACCGATGAGAAAAGTTACTTTTAAAAAAAGAGGAAAGAGAATGGTCGTAAGTTCCTCCTCCTGAAAATCTTTAGCCCTTGGAACATAATGTCTGACCAAAAAGTCTTAAAATCAGCTCAGATCGTTTCAATTAGCGCCATTCTCATGCTTTTTTTGTTTAAGGGCATAGAAAGTTAATGCTTTTTTTCTCTTCTTAACTGTAATGAAGGGATTCATCTCGATCCCTCTCAAGGTAGAATTTGAGTTATTTTTTCTTGAGACGTTTAAAGAGCAAATTTTCAATATTTTACTTAGGTTAGCCCACTCAAAGGTCAGAACGACAAGCTCTTTTGCTAGTCAACACTTATTTTGCTCAGCTATGTCTAAAATAGAAGCTCTGTCTTCTATTATTTACATTGACATTTCACGTACCTACTCTCAATCTTATTGCTTTAAATATCTTATATCTCATCGATAGATAAAAGAATGGGTGATTTCGCCCCGAGTGATTTATTGCTTTCGGATCCTAAAACTATTATTTCCGACAATGGTAGCAAATTCGTTTCAGTCTTTACATGAGTGCAAAGGATCCCTAGTTAACCCCTAGGTATTCAATATATATTTAGTTTTCTTTATAATGCGCTGTGGAATGCGATTCTAGGATCATAGTACGGAGGCTAGTTCTACTCCAGAACAACGGTACAGTAAATTACCTTGGGTAGTAATTGCTTACTTTTTTTTGCCATTACCTTATTTTTTCTACAACACCTGATATCCCTTGACCTCTAAGAATTAGAATGAATTAAGGCGGAAACGCTTCCCTCTCTTCTCAAGCAAACATTTTTATACTGAAGAAGGCTTCAGTAGGCACCAAGAAACTGGCACTTCATTTTACTTTAAAATTAAATTCCGTTTCCTGTTAGGAGATGAATGACACTCGCTGAATTAACAGACCTACTCACACAAACATACTTCCCACAATTTCCAATAAACAAGACAAAACATTGGTGGAAAATCGCACTCAAAGCAACTAAAAAGATGTGAGGCAGAACGACAAACTTTATATGTCACTATTTTCACAGAAATCGGCTCACTGAGAAGGTTCGACAAAATGAATATCTTGGCATATCAAAGTTCTTTAACTTTTCATGTATGCGCTTAATTCCGACGTTCATGTCAATATTCATTTTTGTATACGCTTAATCTTGCATTTTCTTTTAATATTATATATTTATTTAAATCCGATTCCTTTCTCTCTCACTTGGGTGAATATGATGCAAATCATACTGAATCATGGCATCACTAAGTCGGATATAAACTTTGACCAGGCAATGACTCCTTTCACTCCGGTTATCTTCTGGCACACAAATATCTCTCTCGTCACTCTTTCTCTCTCTCTCACTCTTTCTCCCCTTCTTCTCCTCTCTTTTTTTCTCTTGCTCTCTCTCTTTCGGTGGAAGGTACTGGTACACTTGTCCGCTTACAGCGCAAAGTCAATGCTCATGTGAAAAAAGAACTTTTGCAAGGACATGTGATGCCTCATATTTGACCCTCTTTCTCCAGTTGCGACTAGCAAACTCCGTCACCAAGACTGTCACTTCGAAAGCAATACCACTAATCAATAAATCTTTCCCTATTCGCAGTGTGTTCTTCCTCTTTTTAGGCCTCCCCTTGAAAACAAAAGAATTTAGCCTTTAATTCAAATTTCATAAGTAGTTATATTTTTCAGACGAACTTGTGTTGAAGGTCTTAAACATTTCATTTTCCCTCTGCTTTTAGGGTGGTGTGAAGCTTTCCGTTGTATGCTTTCATTTTTTCACTCAATAATTGTTTTATTTCTCTTAACATCATTTTTTTCCTCTAATCTATCTATGCTCATTTAAACAAACTTCTTCTTTGGTTTCAATACTTTCCTTTTATCTCAATTAAAAAAATAAAACCTCAGATCAATCGAGTGAAGCGATTGAAGTTGTGAAATTGAATTTATTTATCCTTTATACTATTACTCGGTCAATAAATAATAACAATTATTATTCAAATGTTTTCATTTTTATCGGCAGAATTCCACAGGTAAATAATTCGGAAGTATAAAGGAACATAGATGAATGAGTGTAAAAGAAGAAATTAAATTAACAATGAAGGAGAAAACCTGGAAGTTTTGTATTAAAGTCAATAAAATGATACCCTTAAACATGGCTAAAGCGTTGATACTTTAGAGGCCTTTGATCAGACATGTATTAATTGCGTTAATTCTCTGAATTCCTTTTTCTTATAGACGTGACATTCTAAATGAGGAGAGCTAAATTTAAGGTGCTAACGGCGATCCTTAATTTCCCTTTCACCCAATACAGGGTAGAATTATCGCAGTGGAAATTGGTTGCTTTCAACAACGACTTCTTGCCATAAATGAAGCTATATTTGTGCGATAGAAGACTCTTAGATGAGAAAAACAACCAAAGTCTCAAAGCTAAAAATTCTGAAAAAGCAAACTGAGAAGAGGGAAAAAGATTTTATTCCTCCGAAACCTTAAGCAAACGTGAAGGATCTATTGAATATCGGTCGCTATGAAGGATCACGTTGGCCAAACTCTTTGATGGAGTTATTATGCAAATGACAGAAGGATGCGACAGCGAGCTTGAGGGAGACTCGCCACGCTACGCACAAAAAAATACGCACAGAAGCATACACGATTGTATATATAGTAGTGGCTATAATGATTCGGACACAGGTTTCCATCAAAAAACTTACAGTAGCTTCAAACCAAATAATGGTAAGTAATGCATGATAAGCTACAGATATAAACTAAGCATAGCTATAAGTTGTACATGTTAGAATGGATGACACTGCAAGTTACGTGCAAAAGAGCATTTTATTTCAAAAATATGGTGGTCAAAATCTCCTCTATCGTTGAGACAACCAACTAATTTAGGGTAGTAACTTACTCTCATGAATTTTTACCATTTTAAGTCATTACTTTGTGAAGTTCCAAGCATCAAACCTGTCTAGGGGACCCGCTACACCTGCCTATATCTAATAGCTAATTGTTGAGCTACGTCAAGAGGATCCTCTCTTCATCAGATCCATAGCTAGAAGGCTTAAACGCCCCCTAAGTGTCGTATATAATATTATATTAAGTAACGATACTACAAGCTCATCTATCAGTGGAATTTCTACTGGTAGGCCTAGGAAAACCTCAGATAAAGATGACCGAGCCATCGTCCGTATCTCAAAAAAGAACCGATAGAAGCCAGCAGCCAGGATTTCCTCGAAAGGTAAATAAAATTATGGCCACTAGTGTCTCCCGGATTACAATATAGCGTTACCTGAGGGAAATCTTTAAAATCCCTCGCACCAGCAGTCAAGCCATTGATCAACCCTAATAACAAGAGAGCAAGATTATGCTACACCACTAAGCACTTTCTATGGGCAGAAGACCAATGGTCCAAAGTACACTTCAGCGATGAATTGAAGTACAATTCGTTTGGCTCAGATTGCAGAAGGGTCATTCGTTGAAGACTATCCGTGACCTTCGTGAAGAGCAGCATCGATTTTAATGGCGGAAGCGTTTTGGAGCGTGTCAGAATTTCGGGGGAAGGTACTGGTCTACTTGTCCGCTTACAGGGCAAAGTCAATGCTTATGTGAAAAAAGAACTTTTGCAAGGACATGTGATGCCCCATATTTGACCCTCCTTTGCCCAACTTGGGGTTTTTATGAAGAATAATGCACCTTGCAATAAGGCAAAGGTGGTGAAGAACTTCCAGTAGCTAGAGAAAGTAAGTACCAGGACATGGACTGGCTTGCTCGGAGCCCGGAACTTAATCCGATTGAGAATTTGTGGAAGACGCTCGGAGAGAGAAGTAACGACACAAACTCAAACGCAGTCGAAAAGTTTGGGAAATATTACAAGTGGAATGGAGAAAAATAACACCGGTTTGTGGGCTCTTGGGGCAGATTATGTCACTGCGTAATTATTAGTAAAGGTTTACATACCAAGAACTAATATATTGTAACAGCCGAAAATTATCTGTCGAGTAACATATCATTGTACCTTCTCATATACGTCTGTTATGTTATCTGCTCGGAATCAATTTGACCACTATATTTTTTCCATAAAAATGCTTTTTTCACACGTAACTTGCAGTTTCATCCATTGTAGCATGTACAATGTACATGTACAACTTATAGCTATGCTTAGTTTATATCTGTAACTTATCATTCATTACTTACCATTATTTGGTTTGAAGCTACTTTAAGTTTTGTGATGGAAACCTTAGTAACCGAATCATTATAGCCGCTACTGTACATATAAGTCCATCACGGAATTTCAGCCATAGGTGAATACATAGATATATATTAAAAAAAAAAGAAGCATTTCGTTAGATAGTAGTAGTTAGGTGTATCATCAATCCTTCGCATCATGGATGAGATTCTTCGACCGAAAAATGAAATACAAATAAGGATTAAAATGACCATCATTCTCTTAACCTTAGGCATTAGTGGTCCGGTCCTTTTGGGGGGCAAAGGCCGGGTAATAATGGATTTTGAGAGCAATCTGTTTACTGAGTTAAGGTATGGTGATTAATGCCTTTATTAAGGATAAAAGTACTCCATAGACATGGTTCTCTAAAAGAAGACAGAGTGAGTATTTTATGTTATAATGACAGGAAGGGAATGCTAGTGGTGTTTGATTGTCTATGTACTCGATGATGTGTGAGGAGCTCCTTCCTCCCACGTGGGTAAGTTGCATCGTATGCAGTAAAGAGGAGGGGGGGGTCCTAGAAATAATGTATAACGAGTGGATCCTAAACGAAATTCAAACGTATCCAATAATTGGCTCCGTTCCGATGCAAATAACTAAAAAGTGAAATAAAACTTCGTTTATATTTTCTAAATTATGTTGGACAAACCTACCAAAGTTTTTTTCTTGCCTTTAGGCTTAGAAAATAAGTTTCAATGTGGAAAAATAGACCAAATTATTAGGAGCTATGTCCTGGAAACTTTTTAAAAAGATTTTAGACCAAACGGAGGTTCCGATGCCGATATTTAAGGTTTAATCAGAATAATTTATAAGAGCTACAAGGGGCGGTCAATAAGTTTTGAAATTCGGATATAAGGAAACGAGATATTAGGAAAAGAGTTTTATTATTTTTCAGTATAACTACCCTCGACTTAAATGCACTTGCGCCACTTGTCCCTGAGGTTTCAAATTCCCGAAAACCAGAAATCTCCCGAGTGGTGTTCAATCCACTCCTGGACGGCGAGCTGGACATCTTCATCGTCCCCAAACCGGCGTCCACGCAGTGCAGCCTTGAGCTGGCGGAATAAAAAGTAGTCACTAGGGGCAAGATCTGGACTGTAGGGGGGATGGTTGAGCTCCTTGGATCAGCAATCGCACAGGGCAGCTTGTGCAACTGTGGACTTGTGGACAGAGGCGTTGTTGTAGAGGACCAGGACACGGCGTGTCAACTTGCCGCGCCGCTTCTGACGGATGCACTTCTTCAACCCAGCCAGTTCCTCGGCGTAATATTGGCGTGTAATGGTCCTTCAACGAGGCGCATAGTCCACCATCAACACTCCCTCAGAATCCCAGAAGATAGTGGCCATGATCTTCCCGGCTGAGGGTTGGGTCCGGAACTTGATAGGGGTCGGAGAGCCCCTGTGCTTCCGGGCCATGCTTTCGAGCTTGGTCTCGGGATCCCAGTGATAGACCCACGTTTTATCACCTGTCACTATGCGTGACTCGAATCTCAACGGGTATTGGTTGTACAGGAGCAGCAGCTCCTTCGAACTTTGACGACGTTGAAGTCAATAATGATGCGTGAGGTTTCGTGAGTTTTCTAGGGATCCAACAGGCAGAGACCTTGGTCATGGCCAAATTGTCGTGGATGATGTTCATAACACTTCCATGTGATATTCCAAGTTCTCGCTCGATTTGTCTGACCTTCACCCGTCGATTTTCGAAGATCATCGTCTCCACACGGGCCACATTGTCCTCGTTGGTCACGTCTGACGAGCGTCCTGGACGGGGGTCATCTTCAAGGGATTCACGACCTTGGCGAAACTCCTTATTCCAACGAGCAATGGTGGCATAGGAAAGGGCGGTGTCGGTATACACTGCAACCATGCCTTCATGGATCTCTTTTGCATTCTTGCCTTCCTAGGTCAAATATTTGATCACTGCGCGGTGCTCAACCTTCTCCATTGTTGAAAGATTTGTGACTGACGATCTGCGATCAGCTACTGCTTCTTAAATAGACGAAGCAGGAGCGTGCGGCTGCAGGTCCTGAATTGTCATAACTTGTCCTAACACCCCCACAAACAGCCATCCCTCTTCCTCTATTTTGCCCTACCGATTCGCAAAACCTATTGACCGCCCCTCGTACCCTTTTTCCTCACCTCATACCTTTCACTCCCTGAATATAGGAATAAAGATGAGAAAGGTTTGAATAATATAAATTTAAAATCATTGTGTACCAAAAAGAATTTAAAGACTAGATTATTTATAAAATTTTAGAAAAAAATAAAGATTACGATTACAAAAGAGAAGATAAAAAAGAAGTTATATAAAAAGAAAATATAGAAAAAAAAGAAAATTATAATAATAATAATAATAATAATCATCATCATCTTCGTCCTCATCACTAACTCTATAATTTAAAAGGGGGATTTTTTTTAGTATTTGAATAATAATTTCATCTTAGTTTGGTTATGACTTATGTTTTTTTTTATCAAAATCATTTCTAATAATTCTTTTAGAATATCAAAAAACAAAATGGTGAAGTTCAGAAATAAATATAAGTATCGAAATTTTGTGAATTTTTTAAAACCGAAAAAATTACAAATGGTGAAGTTTAGAAAATATATTTTTATATATCTTCTATAACTCTATATTTTAGCAACGTGATATTGTTGAAAGGGGGAAAATTTAGTTTCGAGTTCCTTTTTCAAATTATTATAATTGGCGAAGTTCAGAAAATTTATAAAAGTTTAACCATGGCTGCTTTTAATAGATCTTAAATTTTAATCTCAGTAGCGAAGCATCTGGCAAAGCCATTACCTGGTATATATATATTTCACAAGAATTTGACACTATAGGAAAGGCAACTGCTCACTTTGATCCTGAAATGGAAACCGATATCCTTACCTTTGTCATAAGCCACCGACCGACGGTTTAACGGCCAAGCGCAAGCTCCTCCTGTATGGAGCGGCTAAGCAGCTCCTCTGTATGTTTATAATTTTAAATTTAACGGCATTATATTTGTTTTGAAAGTCACTGATAAGGTATCTATGATGAACACTATAATAAGCTTTTTTTCTTGGCTTAGACTCAAAACCTTATCGTGATTGTTAGACTTTAATGCTCTAGCTTAGCTCTGACCTTGGTCAGGGTCGGTTTGCTGAGGACATCAAACCTGCACTAAATTTAAACGATTAAGAAGGCGTGCTCACTTCAAACCAGTATCTTGACCAAATGAAGAAGATTCCTGGTGCTAGGGGAGGACTCAAGACGACCAGGCTTCATCTTCCAAAACGTGAAACATTTTGGAACACGGACGAAATAGTACGTCCCATCGTTTGAGCCAATAATCTACATATTTACCCTAAGAGGTAGCCCTACAAGGCATCAGGGGGGTTTTGGAGGGGCTACGGAGTCTTCGGTCTGTCGAAGGTCGCCTAGCGCCTGCCCCCATTGCGTGACCTTAATGACAATGACGTTGGGAGAGGTATGCCTTCCCAGAGTGATTTCCAGTTTTATTCGCTTGTTTTTTTTGATGATGGTAAAAATCAAGCGATGAATATGACATACAAGCGCCAGTTCGCTAAGTTTATTCTGAGAAATCCTATCGTATCCTGCCCCTGCGCTATTGTGAGTAGACAAGTTAACAACTTGCAACCATTACGGTGGTTCACGCATATATAATGCTTCCAATATTAATTAGACGATTCGGAACATGACAAAACTACAACATATGATGATTCATGTGCGACGGCAAGTATGTCCATGTTCTACTTCGATTAATTAATTGACGCCAATTTTGAAATTGAAATAAATGCAGTATAGAATTAAGAGTTTAAGGGACCTATCTATTTATTATTAAAAAAATATAAAATAGGCGCCAAGTTTTTTCCTCAGCTACAAGATGTATAATATTAATGCTGCAATCGATCGTTTCACCGAAGAAATCATTTATTTTTTACTTATTAAATAAAATGTGGTAAAACTCTATATGGATATCGACACTCTACAAGGGTTGGTTAAAAGTTTCCTAAAATAGTGTAATTGAGAGGTACAAATTCATTGAAACTAAAAAGCTCGAGTAGACTAAAATAAATATACTCTCTTTCTGTATTTCTCTGCCCTCCTCCTCTAACTCTACTCTGAAATTCATCTTACACATATCACCTTTAAATCCAACAGGTTTTCTCTGCCTACGGAACCCATCGTGAAAGATTCCCGCATCGCTCCAGCTCTTTCTCACACGAAAGGACCTTTAACTCACCTAAGACAGGTGAGTCGACATTTCAGATCGTCCTTAAAAGATCGGTAATGAGGGAGGGTTAGGACGAGAGAAATAAAATGACCATTGAGGAGAAGTGTCTCTGTGATCAAATGTGTAAAGCGAGGGTCAATCAACATGATATCGAGGTCAATCTGTGTATTCTTAATTTCCTTACTATTTACTTAAATCTAAGCATTAAAAACTAACATAAGCGTCAAATTTTGTCGGGGTTTGTAAGAAAAGGAGGCGGTAAGGGTAGGTAAAAATACATGGTAGGCCTATATGACCGAGCAGACTAAAGAGTGATTGGAACACACCCCTTCCCTATGTGGAAGAAAAATATTGAGTAAAAATAAAACATCTTTGCATTATTTTCCATTATGTACAGAAGAAGAGCAGGTTGGACATACTACTTTTACTGGTACTTCAATTCTTACGCTATATGTCACAGAATGAGGTCTCAATCCAATTATTGCCAACCCTTTCTAGTTATTGTCCCTGGTGTTTGGCCTAAAAGGTTGTTATAAAGGAAGTCAGAGCCTTGTTTTCCAGCTGAGCTGCTTACAGTGACCGGGTAAGAGTTTGACCAAGGGTGAAGTACCCACAGGTGACTTCGTGGGGTGAAGAAGTGAAGGCATGTAGTGTGCGGTAATGAATAGCAACCATCTACACCACAAATCTACAAATACTTCCGTCCTTTGAAATTATTTAAGGAACAGCCATTCCTCTTGGTTTTAATTGTAAGGAGGCATAACCTCTGTCATACAATCCACCCCATTATGGGTGGTGGTAGGAAAAGACGTGAGAAGAATGAAAAATATGATGGTAGATTTATACGAGGTACAGAGAGAGACCAGCTGGTTTTCTTGGGGTACTTGAGTAAGGAAGGCATACCCCTCTGCCAGGTTTCACTTGTCATAAGGGCTATATAGTCTTGTTACACCATCTACCTTCTTGGGGGAGGGGGAGTTCATGGAGAGAATTGATGATCTCCCAAACTAGTTAAATTATTTAAAATCTCAGAACTATAAAAAGTAAACTAGTTCTGAATAAAATGAGGATGGAAAGCTTCAATTTGTCCAACCAAATGTTCAGAATACTTGCGCAACGTCGCATACAGGTGCCTTCAAAATTGCCATTTAACAATTCACCTGTGGGACCGGGGAGGGGAGTTGACTTCACCCCCTCTTTCCGGAAGTTTTCTCTTGTAAGTCTAACGATATAGTATTGCCGCACATCCGATTAGCTTTTTGAACAGAAGTTGCAGGTTGGTAGGGGCTACGTGGGATGGAGGTGGGTGCTGGTTGGAGGAGAATGGTGCTGGTTTTAGCCAGAGTCGGGTACGAGCTCGAAGTTCCGCCAGCTCTACCCACGGTGGCGCCGGGATAAATATACTCGCAGAAGAGTTCCCATTGGCCTCATTGTCTACTGTGTTTATAGGTCCTGCTCGACAGGAGCAGAGGGTATTCCTTAAACGTGAGAGGCGTTGTACATAAGTTCCTGGTTAGACAGGTTGTGAAGGTCGGGAAGGTCAGGCAAGCCGCGACAGGAACAATTACTTGTTTTCGCTAAAAGAGATTCGGTCCGGAGCTTGGAAGGTTAGGGCTCCTTTTTCGAAAAGATACGAGCAAGATTGTTTCAAGAAAAAAAGTTGTGGCTAGCTGCAATGGAAACACTCGGCCTTATATGATACAGTTGTTTTATGTAAAGCATTGGGCCAATTAACACAAATTTAGGATAACATGACCCTGCACGCCGACAGGATATATTAGTATTACCGAGGTTGTTCTTTTGTAGCATCTCCACGGTAATAGCATAAATGCCTCAACGCGGGAATCAACCGGGTCGTAAAGCTTCAAAGAGACTGGCAGGATCTAACGTGTAGAAGAGGGCAGGGTTGTGTCTCACGCCCCTCTCTCCAGGGTATTGTAAAAGTTCTGTTACACTCGTTACGACGGTCTCAACAAAGGCCACACTGATAGGTTTGATGAAGGTAGACATGTATTTATTGTCATCACTAATCATCATCATCACTAACTATAATTTAAGAAAGGGATTTTTTTGAGTATTTGAATAATAATTTCATCTTAGTTTGGTTATGACTTATGTTTTTTATCAAAGTTATTTTTTAATAATTTTTTTATAATATCAAAAAACAAATTGGTGAAGTTCAGAAATAAATATAAGTATCGAAATTTTGTGAATTTTTTTATATATCTTCTATTCTATAACTCTATATTTTAGCAACGTGATATTTTGAAAGGGGCGAAATTAAGTTTAGAGTTCCTTTTTAAAATTATTATAATTGAAGAAGTTCAGAAAATTTGTAAAAATTTAACCATGGCTGCTTTTTTTTTAGATTTTAAATTTCAAACTTGGTAGCGAAGCGCAAGCTCCCCCCGTCGAGCACCCGCTCCAAATGAGACCGACTTGAAGGCCGAGGACACTTTGCGGACGAAGTCTTTCCTCATTCTGACTCACACGCAGTTGCCGGAGGATTTCAGCTCCTCGACGTTGAGGTGACGGACCTTGCAAGCCTTGCCCTCGAACTGCGCCCACACGTTGTACTCGAGGGGGGTTTAGTTCGAGCGACTGCAGCGCCTAAAAGGCATTCTACCAGAGGTAATTTCGACTCCAACCACTCTCTTGCACTATCCCCTTTCTCGAACCTCTCCGTGACTCTGGAGACGGTCATCCGGTTGAAGTTGAGCCACTTGGCGATGTCGTACTTGTCGTGGCTCACTCGCAGGAGAACAGAGATCTCGATTCTTTTCAATTTCCACTCAGCACACAATAGAGAAGACGTTTTAATGACACGACCTGGAAAAGCAGAACTCTAAGTTTGTTTGACGGAGTTTTTTTTCTATCATACGCTTTTGCAAAGGGCGGATTTCTCTAAACACAGGTTCAACCTTGACCGCCTCTGTCCGACCAGTGCTTCCGTAATGTCTTCTAGGAGTCTGTTAAATGGGCGGGAGTCTTTGTCGCAAAGAGAATGGTTTATGGGGATGTGGACGGGAGCCTCACCTGGAAGTTCTTCTTGAAACGTGACTTATTTGTAGATAGGGAAGGCAGTTAAGCAGTAGGAATCCTGCATTGAATAAGCAGCGGGTTTTTTTTTTCAAGTTTTTTTATCACTTTTTTAGAACTTCTTTGACAAATTTTAAAGGTTTCGAAAGGTCAGATATCAAACTACTAGGTGGTCATCCCTTGGATGATTCTGAGATAAGCTACTGTTTACAACATTGTCCTAAGTATAAGTATGACAATTTCCGGAACTAGATGTAGCAAAAACAATTTAACAATTTTGATGATAAACGCAGTGTCTTTTGCCAAATTAGTTTAATCCTCATGCACTAGGATGGCTTTAAAATGAAAAACTAAATCAAAACATACTAGAGTAGTACAAGGAGGTTTCCCCTATATCCCAAAGAATCGCTAGTTGAAGGTAAAATTAGGTCGGGCAGGATTCGGTGATATGATTATTAAGAACGGAAGTAATCTGAAGTTGGAAGGAATCTCTTAGAAGAGCTAAAATAACCGAAAGAAGGGGTTGGTTATACTATCACCAGGGAACGTACCTTCAAAAGAGAGGGATTCTCTTTGAGCAGGAATTGGCGAGAAATAAAAGACGTTGTTGCAAGTGTGATCAACTCAACGAATTGATTCTAAATAGCACTGAATTTAAATTGAAACTAGTTTATGGGAATGGATTCCTCTTGCTTCTCAGTAAGGGTGAAGTATGTATAAATACTTATACACACATCTATACTTATGTATATTTTATATTTAGCTAAGTATTACCATTTTAAGTATACAGATATAAGTATAATTTAAAACGTCGTAATACAATGCTGAACGCGAGTCTGTCATGATACGAGTATTCTATTTAATTTACTATGGTTTTTCAATTCCTTTCTTCGTAATAATAATAATTTATCATAATTTTATTAATGATTCTTATGTAACTGAAGAACATTTACAAAGTCAACGAGTTCCCTCTCACAAACAAAAACTTTAAAGAACTTAATGGTGTAATCTGGAGTCACCTGTACAGGTGAGCCATAGAGAGTCCGAATTGCAATCATACAGTTGCTTACCGAGAATCATAGCTAATGACTGGGGATGATGGAATATGCACTCCATGGCGTACAACTCTATCTTTAGAACGGATAGATATAATTTTTTTTAAACCAGTCGGCACTTAGGCTACAACCATCTTACAATTGGATATTAGCACTTTAAATCTTACCCTATTAATCAAAGGACACCCAAACCACACCAAGCTATCTCATATCATGTCTGAAAAGGGGTTTTGAATACTATAAATAAGGCTAATAATGCGAAGTGAGCTTATGCCATTTCTAAGCACCAGATAGGATGACCAACTCACTGTAGCCGTTTTCGGTTGCATAAGACTGCATATGGGGGCGGGATTTACTGCTTTGTTGTTTAACAGGCTAACTAAATATCTAGACTTACGTCTCTTCGTCTTTCCCATGAGCTATCTTCAGAATATGGAAGGCTTATCGATGACTTGTACGATTTATTAAGCTATAGGGCAAGACGCACGCGCCTCTCTGTCTTTTCAGTTGGAGGCTGTGCTCTTCGGTGATCAACCGTGCGCTGGGCGTTTTATTTCAGTGTGCTTTGTTCTCAGGTAGAGCTGCAGAAAAGTTTGAAGATCCGAGACGGGCAAGGTGGGAGGAATTAAATGCGAGAATATTCCGTTAATATTGGTAATACGGATATTTGAGTTGTCTCAATAGCTGCCTCTTCCTTTCCCTAATCAACTTCGCTGTGACATTTAGTCTATTTGCACAAGAGAAACAAAACACGAGGAATAATTTTAGCCCCTTTGGGAATGGTACTAAATTTTAATTAGAAAAGAGCTGATGGAGATCTAAAGAGATTGGTCGATTTTATAGAGTGAAAATTATCTCAATCAAATTGTTATTGATCGAACGAGTGAACAGAACATTCTTGATTTCATAATAAAAAAGGAAGAAGATTTGGTGAAAGTGTCCTTTTCGGCGAACATATAATAGACAAACACCATCATTTAATTTTACCATACTTCTGCTTCTCATACAATTTACTGAAAACTTAATAATCCTATTTATAAAAATGTAACATTTGATGTTTGCCCTAGTGAAATAAGGCAGGCTGACTAAACGAAGTCCTTAAATATGATAAGTAACACTTCGATTTACGACAATTTATAAAAAAATCGATACTAAGACGAATGTGTCAGAAGTAAAAAGGAACCACCTTTACTCAAAATATATTCTTACTAAAAAAATTAGTATTGTACAGTTTACTATAAGAGATAGACCCCGATATAACCACTTGCTAAATGGCAATATTAACAATGTAAACAGCCAAGTTTACGTAGGTTTAGAGTAGGAAGTCAAGTAATAAAAGCCAAAGGTGAATACGAAATTGATCGTTCTAAAACGCGAAAAGAAAAAGCCAAAGAGGTTTAGGTGCATTTAAATAATAGAAACATCGAGATGTAATAGAACGTATTTCAATCGACGTGGTGATAGAAACCTAGGCAAGGGCACACAAAATCGTAAATCGTAAATTTCTGTTGGGTTTACGCGGAAGTCACATACACGAAACATTCCTGTTTCCTTCGATTTGCTTGTTAACCTACTTGGACAAAATGTTTCGAAAATTTGAAGTACCTCGAAATTAATACACCAAGATTACATACTTTTGAAACGTTTTATAATCGATCATCGCCTAATACATAAATTTTCCATTTCATGAGCCGATGTCTATTACTTTCTACTTAGTGAAATTAAATATCACCTTCCATCAAAGAACAATCCAATAGCTGGTTTAGATCTTTCAGTATTTCTTCTCGATCTTAGTCGTGACCAACTATCCATGTATAAAGGTTTAGCATTGTCTCTAAACTTGAAAATATTGCTTAATTGTCTTGAATTAATCTATAATTAATCCTTGTGGCATCCCGCTAATGACCTTGTCCAAGTCAGATGATTTTCAGTTTATTAGTACTATTTGTTTAGTGATTGTAAACGATTTGTTGATCCTGTGCGCTCCAAGCTTTTCCAAATGTCTCCAATTAGGAACCGAATAGAACACCTATTATTTTTTCTAGTGCATAATGTCTAGTGTTTTATGAAAATCATATTTTGTGTCATATTGTTAAAAAATTCTAACAAATTCGTTAAACACAATGGAGATCTTCTGAAACCATGTTGGCTATCAATAAAATTCGGCTCTCATTTGACTGCAAAATTTTAACTACAACCAACGTTAATTGGTGGTATTCCTCTTCTTCCCTTTCAAAAATTAGCCTAAACATTTTTTTAACTTAAAGTTTTCATTAACAATTCAGTCTTTAGTAGATTTGTTAAAAACTTTGGTAAGTAGCGTTAGGTTCTCGCTATTTATTGTCTTACTATGCCTTTAAATTTTTTTTTCTGGATCCGAAGATTTCAAAATTTTTATTTTATATCCATAATTTGAGTTTTATCTGAGGGAATCTAACATGGGCGAATATGTTATTCTCATCGAAATCATTTCCATCTGGAGAAACAAGAATAGGACCTATTTGTTCCAGCGTAAACGTCTCGAAATTTTTTTTTATTTGTGATTATTGCAATATCTTTTTTGCTAACCAGCTTCCCTCGTCACTTTTATTACTTTCTTTAGAAATTCAAATCAGTATACTTTTAAAAATTTGCATTACTTAGAACAGTAAGGTGTATTTTATTCACATTTTAGTAAGAAAAAATTCGTACAGTTTATTCTTATATTTTCCTTCACTTTTTACCCAATGCCAATAATGAAATTAACGTGAGGTTTTCTACATATTTTAGCAAGTGGACATAGCGATTTCCTTCTCTTATAACAAATTTCCTCTTGGTTTGCTTTGTTTTGGAAAGTCCATCGAGGTCGTTGAAGACGGATGCCCTCTTGAGGGCATCAAACCGACACTAGATTTAAACGGGTAGGAATGTGTGCAGTCTACGGACCCGTATCTTGATGGAGGGGAGAAGGACCCTGGTGAGCTGCAGGGAGCTGCCGAGACACCGGTCTGTTGGTGCTCGCCTCTAGGCACTTCCGATCCTGGTTTGTAATCGAGGTGTCCTTTATCTAGCTTTTGCCTAAAAAGGCAGAACCTACAAGGCATTGAGGGGGGGAGGAGGAGTGGTTGTTAGGCGCCAGAGCGTGTCTATACACCATATCAAACAAAGAAGCTGCCATAATTCCAAAATGAGTGAGCCATTTAATATTTATTGAATATGCAAATAGTTATATAAAAATAGTTGTCATTATCTTGGTTTCAATATTTACAGCCATGCCAAAAATGTAGAGAAAATATATAACTACAGAGAGACGTATTCAAAGCCACGACGTTGAGCATCATCATGGATCGGGTGTTTGGTGGTGTACACGTAGTGGACCTCGGAGAAGTCCTGGCCGAAGTTTTTTTCATAAAATATGAGTATTCAATTACCATGACTCTTCAAGTCATTGAAAAGGCAAGGACAGCGCTCTCAAAGTTTGCGCATGAGGTCAGAAAGTAGTTGCCTTTCCACGCTTCTCAAGCTCTTGTCGCCCTGGCTACTGTTGTCGCCGATATGTTCCTTTTCTTCGCGAGCGATGTCATTTTGAGCTTTGAAGCACTTTTGAAGGTCTTTCTTACAACCAAACTGTTCACAACTTCAGGTCTGCCTGAAGGAGCTCGATCTTGGAAGTCTTTCCCGTTCTTGAGCCTCTCTGAGTCTCTTTGGGCAGTCATCTGGCTGACATTGAGCCGGTAGGTGATATCGGATTTGTTATGTCCCGCGCTTTCAATTCCTTTCACACTCATCTCGAGACACCTGTACACAATGGAAAAGAAGTCTTAATGACACATGGCGGAAAAGTAGAAATTTAAGTTTGTTTGGCATAAATCTTCCTATCATACACATAAACCTCTCTAAAGATAAAAAACGAGTGTAACAGGACTTTTGAAAAATTCGGTAGCATTCCTATTCTTCAAAATCAAAAAGGTGACGATAATATCCACTTTTTTTCACTTTTTCGGCGCACATAAACTTCAAAATAAAATACAGTTATAAATTAAAATTAAAGTTATATCAGAAAAATATGGGGGCAAAGTTATTAACATTTATAATTGTTTCAACTTGGTTTAAATCATGTTAATCATGTTTAATAACAAATTAGAAAGAACCTATTTAATTGTTAAAACACTCATATAAAAACACGTAATAAAACACTAGTCTACCATTACCCCCCCCCCCTTCCCTTATCTTTCCATCCACACGTTTTCTGGCTAGTTATAGAGTGGGTCTAAATGGAGCTGCTAGTGCTAATTCTATAATTCTTTTCCGCCGACTGAGGATATCTACATAAAGATCAGTGTGACAATCATATGAAATCATAACAGTAACCGGCTCAAGTTCTGGTTTGGGATAAATGGAGATAAGATCTTTTGTAATATGTTTAGCTACCAACCATTGATCGTGGTAACCTTTCTAACTCAAACAATAACCACCGTTACATTTCAAGTGAGCGTGGATATAGGCAAAACCTTCAGCGACTTCAGTAAAATAAAGAGTGATGTGTTTTTCGGCTGGAGGAGGATGTGGAATACACATTGGTGTTTTGATTGTCTATGTGCGGGAAGAGATATGTGGCTAGAAATGCCAGCGTACACTCGTCACACACGGTGCCTAGTTATGATTGGTGGGAACTTCCTAAAAGCACCGAAACAATACCCAAATCTCCGTTTCTTTCATTATCATTTATGTAATATTGAATTCCTTGTGTATATAAGAGGACAAACTTCAATAAAAGTAAAATGGATCGTTTTAATTCAAATGAAACCTTTCTTTGTTAATTAAAGCTAAATATAAAAATCACCGAGAACATATATTTCAAATTATTATTAGTAAGTGTGACTTTAATAAATTGCCCTCATGGTTATCCCCCGATAGCTTCTTCGATGACTTGGGTTTCTTAACCTAACTTTTTATTAATTCCATCCTCATCCTTGCTTATCCGTAGCGATTTTAACATCTACACTAATCTTTTAACTCTCAAAGGAGTCGATAGTTATAAACTTTAACCCCCTCTTTATTTTTATGCCCCCTCCCTAAATAGACATGGAAGTGTAACAGAACTTGTAGTTTCATCTTTCCCACGTCAAAGCCTCAACAGAACGGATTCCTCAATGAAAGTTTCCGACCACTTCCTTATCTAGTTCTGTTTCTCTCTTCCCTTTCATCCAACCCTTGCTTAATCCATCAGTGTGTGGCCACCATGCCCCATTGGGCGCGTACCCAGGGTTGCGGATAGGGGATCAGTCATACGATAGTATGGCTAGCTGCGAATAAGTCAATGAGCCTTTTGACCATTGCAAATAAGCAGTCACGGACAAACTGATGGTAGCTCTTATGAGTGGAGAGGGCTGGGTACTGGCAATACCCAGTCACTAAATCTTTGCCTAAAGCTCTCTAACAGGGTCATCAGGCGAGTCGAGGCCGCCTTTATAACTAAGTCTCCCCTTATCCGTGGTATGCCACCCCGTAGGCAGGCTCTATCTAGTGACTGGAACTCTGACATGGCACATCAGCTACACACAACTACTGACTTGTCTTTGGCTCCACTTGCCATCAGGGGCTAGGCGCTATGGTCTAGTGTGTGCAGCTGCTGGAGGGCGCAACTGTTTCTGCACCTAAATCTCTTCCTTGCTCAGGTTTCCTTATCCTCTTTACTCTTTATCTCCTTATTTTTCACTTTTTCCCTATCCTCAACCAAGTCCTGCAGCGACGAGAGTTGGAAGTGACGGAGACAGGACATAGATCATCTGTCTGGAAGTTCTCAGCCCCCTCTTGCACGCACGGTGGAACTGTCATGATATTCAACAAGGAGTAACAACAAGGAAAGAAGGTACCCTAGGAGACCTTACGGTCCATTCAAGGAGGGTATCTTTGGACTAGCCTTCGAGCGGGCACATGGCTGCTCAATTGTTTTGCGTCCCTATACGGCCACTTTTCCAGACCTTGTCTAGTCTTGACTTAAACTTGTCAACAGATTCACTGTTGACAACTTCCACTGGAAGTGCGTTCCACTTACCGAAAATACTGTCGATGAAAAAAATTCCGCACAGATTGGGGTTGTAACGCTTCAGTTCAAGTTTGAAGCCGTGATTGCGCGTTCTGTTCTCACTCAATGTGAAAATATCCCCGTAGTCAACATTGTCGAACCCTCGAAGTATTTTGAAAACTTCGATGAGCTGACCACGTAGTCTACGGGTTTCCAGCGAGAACAGATTTAATTCCCTTAGTCAATCCTCATAACTTTTATGTCGGATAGAGGGGATCAGCTTGGTTGCCCTGGCTTGTACGCGTTCCAATCTCGCGATGTTCTTTCGCAATGAAGGACTCCAAAATTGTACGGCATACTCCAGGTGCGGTCGGACAAGTGAGTTGTACAGGTACAGTACAATCTCCTGGTTGTGATAACCAAACTGGCGCTTAATATAGCCTAGCATCCTTCGGGACTTTTTCTCCGCCTCAATGCACTGTTTCGAGAACTTTAGGGCACTATTGATTGTTACACCCAAGTCCTTCTCAGTGTCGGTGGATTCAATAGCAGTGCCCTTAAGGATATACTGAGATTGGGGGTTTCTGTGGCTGATATGCATCACTTTGCATTTCCCCACGTTAAAAGGCATTTGCCATGTGTCCGACCACTCCCCAATCTTCCCAAGATATTCCTGCAGGCGGGCAGTATTTTAATCCTTTGCAACGTTCATACCAAGCTTGGTATCGTCGGCAAATTTGGAAATCTTGGCAACCATGTCACCGTCCATGTCGTTGACGTAGATTATGAATAGTAGTAGTCCTAGGACAGAACCTTGAAGCACCTCGCTAGTAACGGGCACCCACTCAGGAGCCTGTCCATTTACCACCACCCGTTGCCGTCTGCCACTTAGCTAGTTCTCGATCCAGCTGGCTACTTTTCCGTCTATGCCCAGCGCTCGCACTTTCCGGAGAAGGCGGCGGTGTCGTACCTTGTCAAAGGCTTTCCGAAAGTCTAAGTACACCACATCCACTGCCTTGTCCCGATCGTGCTCACTGAACACGAAGTGGAAGAATTCCACAAGGTTCGTCAGGCATGACCGTTGCCTTCGGAAGCCGTGCTGGAAACTCCTCAGTAGCAGGTTTGACTCTAAGTACGACGTCATTTTGTCCACCATGATGCTTTCCATGAGTTTACCGACTATTAAGGTCAGAATAATAGGTCGGTAGTTCGACGGTTGGCTACGATCTCCTTTTTGAAGATAGGAGTCACCTCCGCCTCACGCTAGTCTCTAGGAACGCATTTGGTCCGGATTGACATGTTGAAGATTGCGCTCAGGTGTCGTGACACTTCATTGCGCACTTCTTTCAACACTTTAGGTAGAAACCCATCCGGGGGAAGGCAACTGCGTAGATAATACTTCCCTGTGGTAGGCAACCACCCCACCAAGGTATCTCTCTGGCGCGGTTGAAACCACAAACAAATGAAACTAAAACTGGCATGCTGGAATGTTTTGACACTGATGGACCAACTACTCACTAATGATCAGGACAGACCTCATAGGCGCACTGCACTTGTTACACTGATGGACCAACCACTCACCAATGATCAGGACAGACCTCATAGGCGCACTGCACTTGCTACATCTGAACTTCGCAGATACAATATAGACATCTCAGTGCTCATTGAAACCAGACTGGCTGATGAAAGCTCGTTTCAGAAAGTGAGCTCCGGCTACACATTTTTTTCTGGAGAGGGCTACCAGAATATTGCCAGAGAATTTATGGCATGCAGTTGGCAGTTAGAACATCCCTGCTCAATCACCTCCTTGAAGCCTCTGTGGGTGTATATGAGTACCTCATAACTTTGCGTCTTTTCCTTATGAACCAAGGATCTGTTATATTATTAGTTGTTATGTTCCCACACTACCATCTTCAGAAGAGTTAAAAGATAGGTTCTATGAAAACTGTACAATCCGCTCCAAAACCTGCCAAGCAATGAGAAAGTAATTCTCTTGGGCGACTTCAACGCCAGAGTTGGGTCCAACTTTGATCTTTGGCAGGGAGTCATAGGACGCCACTGAACTGGCAAGGAGAACTCCAATAGTATCCGGCTCTTGAATCTTTGCGCTACTCATAACCTCAACATAAATAAATACTGTGTTTTAACTTCCTAACAAGTATAAAACGTCTTGGATGCATCCACAGTCCAAGCATTGGCATCACATTGATTTCATAATAACTCGCAAGACTGATCTCTGTGACTTCTTGATTACCAGAACGCTCAGAGGTGCTGAATATTGGACGAATCACAGACTAAGATATATATTAAGTAATGGGAAGAATAAAGAGGAAATGTCGAGTGAGAATTGTAGGGAAAGAGTTATACAAGACCAGACTTTACCCAAAGTGTCAAAGTAGCAGGTGGCGTGGTGTCGAAGAGCAGGGATACCAGTTGGAATTCCAGCTCGTATATGGAGTGTCTTCTCAGAGAGGAAGTAATAGAATTCGGTAAAGGTGATGAGGCAACAGCTCGGGCATCAGATGGGAATATTAAGGGGAAAAAAAGCTTGAACACTGTGTGGATAGTTTTTTAATATCGCCGCAGATATGGACGGTGTTGTTTTCAAGGCAAGAGTTCAAAAGGGTGTGTATGAGTAAGTAGCATGAGAGTAAGCAGAGGTAGCCTTTGATGGATCAGCGCAACAAGTGCTATAACCGCTAATACGTCTCTCGCAGACTCGCCTATGTTGCTTTGCTCTCCGACTAGTATCAAAACACAAGGAGTACACATACGGTAAGAGGAACAGAGAAAATAGCCTCATGGATATCAATAGCATGAGAAAAATATCATGGTGGTTACGAGTCGAGAATCCGAGAGTATCCGTTAGGGTGGAGTAGATCGAGTCTGAAAACGTCTTCCAGTCGGACTCGATTTGTTTAGGAGTTGGGTTAGAAGTAATCAGCTCTGGGAGTTTGGATATACTGTGGTGCAGTGCTGTTTGGAGTTCAGTCAGCTTATCCTGATTGTGAACAAATTAAGCTAGGAAAAAGCAAATAAACCGAGCAATGCTTCACAATCAGGATAAGCTGACTGAACTCCAAACAGCACTGCACCACAGTATATCCAAACTCCCAGAGCTGATTACTTCTAACCCAACTCCTGGACAAATCGAGTCCGACTGGAAGACGTTTTCAGACTCGATCTACTCCACCCTAACGGATACTCTCGGATTCTCGACTCGTAACCACCATGATATTTTTCTCATGCTATTGATATCCATGAGGCTATTTTCTCTGTTCCTCTCACCGTATGTGTACTCCTTGTGTTTTGATACTAGTCGGAGAGCAAAGCAACATAGGCGAGTCTGCGAGAGACATATTAGGGGTTATAGCACTCGTTGCGCTGATCCATCAAAGGCTACCTCTGCTTACTCTCATGCTACTTACTCATACACACCCTTTTAAACTCTTGCCTTGAAAACAACACCGTCCATATCTGCGGCGATATTAAAAAACTATCCACACAGTGTTCAAGCTTTTTTTCCCCTTAATATTCCCATCTGATGCCCGAGCTGTTGCCTCATCACCTTTACCGAATTCTATTACTTCCTCTCTGAGAAGACACTCCATATACGAGCTTGTATTCCACCTGGTATCCTTGCCCTTCGTCACCGCGCCACCTCCTACTTTGAAACTTTGGGTAAAGTCTAGTATTGTATAACTCTTTCCCTACAATTCTCACTCGAAACTTTCTCTTTATTCTTCCCATTACTTCATATTTATCTTTAATAACCCCCTATTTTCTGATATTGTACCATCCGATGTCACACATATTCCTTTTTGACCAAAGTTTTATCCTTAACAACTCTTAATAATCAGTGGGGTCCCAGGTCACTAGAAACCCTTTCATAGGCAAAAATATTTTAGATACCAATCGGATGGAACTAAGGTTTTATGAGACTTCATATAGTTGACAGGTTTATGTGTATGAAATATAGATTTTATAAGTTTTAAGTAATTTTGGTTGATGATAAATACTTTTCTATACCATAAGGATCCAACTGGACCACATAAACTTCCTGCTAGTAAGCTTGCTAGTCATACACACAAATAGATGCATATAAATATTTTGTGGCTGGTTGCATTCACTAACCAGCTATCTATCGAGAATGATGACACAGTATGAAGACTTCATATACATATTTGACAGTTTTATGCATATAAAAGATAGATTTTCTAAGTTTTAAGTAATTTTGGTTGATGATAAATACTTTTTTATACCATAAGGATCCAACTGGACCTCATGAACTTACTGCTAGTAAGGTTGCTAGTCATACACACACAAATAGATGCATATAAATATTTTGTGGCTGGTTGTATTCACTAACCAGCTATCTATCGAGAATGATGACACGGTATGGAGACTTCATATACATATTTGACAGTTTTATGCATATAAAAGATAGATTTTATAAGTTTTAAGTAATTTTGGTTGATGATAAATACTTTCTTATACCATAACGATCCAACTAGACCTCATGAACTTCCTGCTAGTAAGCTTGCTAGTCATACACACACAAATAGATGCATATAAATATTTTGTGGCTGGTTGTATTCACTAACCAGCTATCTTTTGAGAATGATGACACGGTATGAAGACATCATATACATATTTGACAGGTTTATGCATATAAAATATAGATTTTATAAGTTTTAAATATTTTTGTTTAATGATAAATACTCTTTTATACCATAAGGATCCAACTAGACCTCATGAACTTACTGCTAGTAAGGTTGCTAGTCATACACACACAAATAGATGCATATAAATATTTTGTGGCTGCTTGTATTCACTAACCAGTTAGCTATTGAGAGTGATTACACGGTATGAAGACTTTTCTAGAGCTCTCCTTGTGAGCTGTGCATTTGGGGAACTCGGAGGTGGTCTGGGGGTATTTTGTTTATGTATTTGTGTAAGAATGAAAAGTATCCTGATCGTAGAGGTCACAAAGAAACTCTAGCTTGAAGATACAGTAAAGCAGGATGGCTATATGTCGAGTAGATCTTTAATAGTAAGAAATTTTGCTATACTAGTTTTGAAATGCTATGCCGTTGAAGTGGGTGTATATATTTTATTGCTTTATGCTGTGGTAGGGTTTGGATCAGTTCGTTAATAAATCTAAGGAGTGGATGGTGGGTATCTATTTTTGTTCTTAGTGTGAGGAAATAAATGAAGATATAATATAGTGGATGTAAGGAGTAGGGTAATTTGGTGAAAAGAAAATGTGCGCTCTTAATGTCAAGGTGGTATTTAATGGGGATAATTAGGTTTCAGCGTAGGTGTGGTATACTTGGTGGAGTGGGTAAATTTTCGTTGTGGGTAGCTCTAATTTATGTGCATGCGTGTTATCTGGCGTCGACTCACTCCTCGTCCTACCATAGTAGACTCCCTTGTGCATCTTTTGTGAAAGAAGCAATACCATGGATCAATTCAATCGTGTAATATTTGCAAAAGGAAAGCTACGCTGCTTGGTATTCACGCCGGGAGGTCTAATAAAAAGATCTACGAGTGTTTTTATGTCAATCTGAAGATGGTGCAGAGGATCAAGATAGAGTTGGATATGATTACGGGGGTACGAATTCAAAGTAATCTCACTCTAAACGTTCTGATACAAAAGCCCTGAATTGGTCGCTGAGATCCAGGCAAGTCAATGAGGTCCATAATCAAGGATAAGAGACTGTTGAGAGTCTCCCACCAGGCGGATAGTGTATGGAAACATCAGCTACTACTCGTTACAAGATTATCAATTGCCATCTTCTGTCTAAGAAGATGAAGGACAGGGGATGCATTCCATAAAGCCTAGCGTGCTTTGCTTCTTCTCAGATGAGAAGAATTTATTTCAGCACCAGGTGTTGAGCTCGCAAAACAACTGGTAGCTTGCTGCGTCCTATAAATATGTACTGGAAGTTCCTGGTCCACACCATGATGGTGATGTGGTCAGTAGCACACCCCTACGTTGTGACCCCGTTTATCTTCCTTGAAGGCTTTAAAATCAAGTTTCAGGATGTGGCCCCTTGTAAGGCCCTATGCTTGGCAGCATGACTTTGCGCCATCTCACATAAGCAAGAGAACCCACTTTTGTCTGTCATACAATTTCTTTTAACTCATCACTCCGAACATCTAGCTTCTCAACTCTTCAGTCTGCAACCTCTTGGACTATCATGTGTTGGTTGCGGTTGAGAGAGATATTAACAAGGCCTCGTGCACCACAAAGATAGAGTTTAGGATCAGGAACACCACAGTTTTCCCCCAGAAAAACAGGGGGGCCGTCAAAAAGGCCTGCAGCAAGTTACAGTGCCCTCTAATACAGGGTAACCCCCCCAAAACGGGCCCCAACTTTCGATAGGCGTCATTTCTTAATTTTCTCCAAGGATTGAGTTAAACTTCGGTGATAAATAGTTTATTGTGTTTAAAACAGTATATCAAAACATGAGTCTTTGGACATTTTTTCTTTATTTTAGAGCAGGTGATCAAGATGACCTCCATTTAGCTCTGTGCATTTTTTGAGGCGCAGCGCAAAGTTGTCCATGACGTCCTTACAAACCGACCGACTAATGGCTTCCTTGAGTTCCGTGATGATCCTGGCACTCCATGCGTACACTTTGTCTTTAAAGTATCCCTGAGAAAGAAATCTGCGGGACTAAAGTCTGGGCTGTGAGGTACCCACTCAAGATTAGTCTTAAGACTGAGCCCACGGCCACCAAAGTTTTCTTTCAGCCAATCTCGGGACAGTTTTGAGGTGTGAAAGTTTGTTCCATCTTTCTGGAACCAGAACTTCTCCATAAGCGACTGGAACAGGGTCTGCAGCTCTCTCTTGAAGGTTTTGAGGACCTCAGCAGACCACTCCTTGGTGACTGTCACTGTCGCGCTAGATTTCTCGAAGAAGAATGGTTAGATGATGCCTCTGGCTGAGATTGCAGTCCATACCTTGCATTTAGGGGAGTGTAGGGGCTTGGTGGCTATCTCATTTGGAAGTTGTTTTTTTTTTTAAAGGATTGGAAAAGAGAGATTTTTCCTAAATTATTAAAACTAAGTCCGGTTTTTCATATTTTAGAAACTTTTATCAAGATTAATTCTGAGTTCAGAAAAAATAAATGTTTATCGAATGTTTGGGAATTAAGAAAAGTATAAATTGTGAATTTCAGAAAATATTTTAAAATTATAAAAGCAAATTTGATAAAAAAAAGAGTCGTTACGGTTTTGTTTGCGTAAACGAGCATAGATTTGAAATAAATACACCAAAGGGTAAAATATTAGGAGACCAGGCAATGGCTTCGCCACTTCCCACTACGGGGGGAGCTTGCGCTTCGCTACTAAGATTAAAATCTAAAATCTAAAAAAAACAGCCATGGTTATATTTTTATACATTTTCTGAACTTCACCAATTATAATAATTTTAAAAAAGAACTCTAAACTAAATTTTCCCCCTTTCAAAATATCACGTTGCTAAAATATAAAGTTATAGAAGAAGATATATAAAAAATAAATTTTCTGAAGTTCACCATTTGTAATTCTTTGGGTTTTTAAAAAGTCACAAAATTTCGAAACTTATATTTATTTCTGAACTTCACCATTTTGTTTTTTGGTATTATAAAAGAATGATTTGAAATAACTTTGATAAAAAAACATAAGTCATAACCAAACTAAGATGAAATTATTTTTCAAATACTCAAAAAAATCCCCTTCTTAAATTATAGATTTAGTGAATTTTTACTGAAAACCTTTTACATTTTTTTACATCTAAAGTACATTTTGTAAAGATCAATATTTTATTTTGCTTTTTACTTGACCCCGAAAATTTACTCAATTTTGGTAGGTTTATATAGTTACTATTACTTTATGGCAATGTTTAATATCGGTTTCTTTATCTCGTACCAAACTCTTCAATACCAGTGATCTAATTGAGCATCGATCTTAGGTCTGAGGATTACCTAAATTTTTTTTTCGGGAGAAACCATTCGCCTTTGTATCTAATAAAAATGAAAAACTATCGTAATCCTCCGATCTGAGGTCAGAGGATTATCTATTTTTTTTCACTAATACCAAACTGTTCAATATCATTGATCTAATTGAGTATCGATCTTAGGTCGGAGGATTACCTAATTTTTGTTTACTAATACCAAACTGTTCAATATCATTGATCTAATTGGGCATCGATCTTAGGTCGGAGGGTTATCTAATTTTTTTAGGGGAGAAACCATTCGTCTTTGAATCTAATAAATCTAAAAAACTATCGTACATCGAGTGAACACTGGTGTTATTGAGGTCGTCCGTCCATTGGCTTCATTTTATTGGGTTGAGGAATAATTTCTTGCGGTTTGATCAAATTTATTCATTACCATTAACAATTTTAAAAAACTTTATTTTTGATTGATAACAATATGCAATGTAATCAATAATGTATTCTCCGTTGTTATTTACGACTTTTCCCAAAGTTCAACTAGTTTTTCAATGCCTCTGCAATAAAAATTTCTGGATTTTGACTCGAAGAATTCGTCTATCCAGGTTCTTAATTCCACATCAGTATTGAACGAAACAACGCGCAAATTGTTGGAGAGAGCGATCGGAACAGCTGGAAATCCGATGGAGCCAAATCAGGCGAATATGGAGGATGCGGCAGGTGATTCACTACAGTTTTCTGATCTCGCGCCAATTGTACAGCCAATTCTCTAGTCGATTGACGAGGATTTTCATGAAGAAGGTCGTTCAATCGATCTTCATCCAACTTAATGGGACGACCAGAACGTCCTTCGTCATTAAGATTGAAATGACCGTTTTTGAAACGTGAAAACTACCATTGAACTTTCCTTTCTGATAAAGCATTTTCTCCGTACACAGCACAAATATCGCGACGAGCTTTGGCTGCGTTTGCATTGTTCCCGTCTCGATTGAAAATGAATAACAAGTGTCGAAAATGCGCCTTTCTTTCAACTTAACATTCCATTTTGAGGGTACAGAACAAAAATTAAATTAACAACTTTTAAATAAACCGCAATGACTTATTATTCAACTTCAAGACGTAGCCTAAGCAAAAGCCTAATAGTCTACGCTGTTAAGAGACGTAGCCTAACCTTTTCAAATTTTGCTCTCATTATTTATTATTGTGTCTTCATATGGGCACAAATCACGTGAACAAAACTTAAATCAACACAACATTAAAAAAACGAAAGAACTCATTCCTCAACCTAATACTACGAATTGTATTAAAATTTGCATTTTTACGATTAAGTTTATTATTTTTTCGGTGATTTTTTTTAAGTCACTTTTAGATTAAACCGAATAGTATTTGTAGTCACTCTTGTCTAATATGTTCACTGATTTAAAGAAATTAAAAAACTCTATTTCCTTTTTTCTAATTAAATCAAGAATGTTTTGCTTCGGCGTTTGATCATTATTCATCCGGTTGAGATAAGTTTAGCTTAAAAATAGATTAATTGCTTTCCATCTTTAAATTATTATTCTGCGATCGAGCTGATTAATATCGCCGATCCCATACATTGCTGCTTTGTCAACAGTTTTTATTTCTATTATTCAATTTTTGAATTTCATTTTTAATTTGGCTTGCCAAAGATAACCGTTCTACTTTGCCTTTTTTCCCTCTTTCAATTAAAGAAACTAATGGCAGATATATAAAGTCGAACCCAATATCGCCATTTTGCCATTATTCTTAGACTGATGATGGAAGCAAGTCGCTTCTGAAAAATCTGTCTTCTTAGTGAAGCATTTTATAATTACAAGAGTAGCTTGTGCTTCGCAGGCAGATCTTCAGCCTGTGGTCTAAAGCCTAGCGGGCTATTGGTCTAAAAAAAATTAAAAAGGTTTCCAGTACATATCTCCTAATATTTTACTCCTTGGTGTATTTATTTCAAATCTATGCTTACTTTCTAGACTTAAGGCCTAGTAAAACCTTTATCGGAATTCTTTTGATTTAAGCAAGAAAAAACAACCCTACGACTCTTTTGTTTTTTTAGCTAAATTTGCTTTTATAATTTTAATATATTTTCTAAACTTCACAATTTGTATTTGTTTTAATTCCAAAACATTCGATAAACATTTAATTTTTCTCAATTCAAAAAGAACCTTAATAAAAGTTTCTAAAATATGAAAAACCGGACTTAGTTTTAATAATTTAGGAAAAATCTCCCTTTTTCCAATCCTTTTAAAAAACCCAAACAAATCCGAAACATTGAATAATAGCCTTTAATTTCAAAAAGTTACGTTGTTAATTTTTTTTAATAAAATTAAAATAACATACAAAGTCGCACTTGAACAAAGAGATAAATAAAAACAAGGTCTGCTGACCATTCTCGTGCTCTCACTTATTCTGATATCTGATCTTACGACCTTTAAAACTTTCAATAATTCCCAGACTAACCTTAGGAGGACCTTGGCATTTATATCATTTGAAAGAGAATGTAAAACAACATAAGGTTTTCAAATTTCGTCAGAATCGGCCGAATAGTTACAATGTTATTACAAATACATTAAAATACAAAACGGGGACCGACCGACATAGTGAGATATTAGAGTCGCACGCGACTAAAAATTCAGATTACTTAAAAAATTGCCTTCCTAAAATTTAGGTTAGGAAAAATAAAAATCCCGAAAAATTTCCAAGTTAAAATATAGTTTAATCGAGGAAAAAAATCTGGCCTCTCTCTGCTTTCTTCGTAATTTAATCCTTATCCAGTGCCACTTTGATTAATTACACTAGTGACTTGATTACTACCTATACTTTCTGTAACTCCTATCTTAATAATTGCAGCTCGATTTTGCTAGATCATACGCTTCCACACTTCAACTTTTACAACTTTTGACCTTTTCTTCCTGTAATGTTTTTATCTCCTGAAATTCAACCCCTTTTCTACCTCAACCCCTCTAGCTGACCATTCGATCCAGAATCATCCTCCCGATCCTTTTTGTTGTCATAGTTTCCACCTGCTCCCTTGGCGCTTTCAACGGGCTCTGAAAACCCACTTCTTCTCTCAAGCCTTTTCCTAATCGATGGACGAACGCCCTGCGAAGACTTCAAGGTCTTGAACGGCACCATATAAAACTTCTATTATTATTAGATGTTAGACGACCCGACCCATCTTAATTAATTTCCACACTGAAACTACCCGGACCCCAAATATTCCAATTTTCAGGCCCTGGTTGTTCCTCGTAGTCCGCTATGTCGCAAAGATAATCGTACATTCCTCATTATTTATCTTAGAACTTGAACTGATATTCTTGATTCTGAACGGTCTTCCTCATTTCATGGAGCTTTCAAGAGCTCCCTGAAGAATCTCATCTTTCTTCAAGCCTTTTCTTAGTTGGGAGACTGACGTTTTGTGAAGACTCATGGATTTGTAGAGCGTTATACGAGAGACTGGCGTTCTGCGAAGACACATGAACTTATAGAGCGCTATACAAAGATGCTTATTATTGTTTTTCTTTATTATTATACAATAAGGAAAGTAAAATTTCTTGGAAGGTATACCACTTAATAGTTAGAGACAAGAAATCTTGGACCAGTCAGAACTCGCCAAATTATACAGTTATGCGGATGTCTAGTGGCTAGATAATTAGCAGATGTCAGCTGCAGTATGATCGCAAATGCTGCTCCTTAAATGGATCGCCATTTAGCTAACTCATGAATTTTCGCAGAAGGGGAACTTTCCCCTTCTACCGTAATGATGGAAAATTCAGCATTCATGAGCTCTAGCTCTCCAGTTTCGCTACGGCGTTAAGAAGCTCCCACACTTTTTCTAATTCTCCCCTCTCTCTACCAGCCTCCACCCGCTAAACTGTCTGGTGAAGATTTCCTTTGTTCATGCTTTATTAATCTATAGAAATAAAATATAACTGTTAATATGGCGCATTTCCTTTTAACATCTATAAAAAAGCCAAGAAAATATAAAACAATCGTTGTGAAAGTGAAAATTTAATGGATTACAATAGCCTCCATCATCCCACTTTTATCCTTTCTTTACTCCCTCCGATTATATTTCTTCTCGTCTCCTTAAAAGGATTTAAATGTGTCTCCCATATGGATAATAAAGCCCTAACGCAGGTATCTTCTCGCGAGATAAAACTTTCCCCCCTCTCTTCATATTTGTCCCCTCGCTAACCCCTACTCCTCTCCTTACGTGGAGGGGAAGGTTTTTTTTTAAGAGGTTTTTCGGGGTCTCCCAGTTTCCTCTCTTTGATGAGAGGTCTCAGAGCCCCCGAAGCGGAAAGAGAAGTGGAGGTTACCTTAGAATGAGATACAGGATTAGGGTTACCTATATGGAAAATATCTGTATTTTATATGTCTTCACCTACAAGAAAGCAACGTATAATAAAACAGAGTTGTGCTCTTCAGAAGATTGAATCGTCGTTTACAGATACACTTTCTTTTTCCTTTCTCTTCGTTTCTCTCCCTTTAGACCTATGTTTTCTACTTATGATGCTTGGGCGTTTCTTACAAAGAATGATTTAAAAGTTACTAAAATAAGAGCTGCTTCCTATTTTTGAGTATATTTTTCACACCGAAAATCTTCGTAACGCATATCTTTAAAGAGAGTTCTAAATTTTAATTTTTGACGGTAAATTTTATTTAAAAAAAATAGCGGTGGTCCTCTTCGCCAGCGACACAAAAATGTCTGTGAAAAATCCCCACAGAAATTCAACTTCTCTATGGAATATAATGTAGGACGAACAAATGTAATCACGGAATCAATTGAGACATTGACTTGTGAAGATTAACTTACAAAAATTGCTTTCAAACCTCTTTGCTGATAACTTCAAGACTTTGTTTAAATCGCAATTATTTAACCAAGAAATTAAAAGCGTTAGAGTTATACCAGAAAATCGCTTTATTGATGAGACATATCTTCCTTTTCAATTCTGAGGACTCATGAGATAGATTTCTGTAATATGCTGACCATATCCATCTCAATATTAAATTTACATTCAAAAAGGAGCTCAATTGTTCCCTCTTATTTTTAAATATTCAGATCTTCCATTCATTTAACAAGCCTCAAATTATTTAGATTTTGCGATTTTACGTATATATATATATATATATATATATATATATATATATATATATATATATATATATATATATATAGGGTGCGGTTGGTGGATAGCACCGAATGATACTGCCCAGGGAAGATCAACAGCAAGAGATCTTAAGTAGAAAGTTACTGTTTCGAATGAACTTTTGGAGTAACTAGAAGAGATGACTGATATTTGATCTTCCTGGTGGTGACTAGGGCGTTCTCCAGGGTGCTATAAGAAGTGGGCTGTATCATTCTGTGCTATCTACCAACCAGAACATTCGTCATAATTTTCCATATATATATATATATATATATATATATATATATATATATATACTAATTAACCCATACTAAATAAGGAAATATGATACACACACAAGGGACTTCATCTTTCTATAAAACCAAACAAGGATCATCTCCATCTCTCGTGTTATTATTATTTCTCTTCAATATTCACTTTATAGCTTTGAAAGATGAAATATGAGAACAGTGGCCCATTTGGAGGATCGAAAGGTTTATGAAAAAAACATATCAAAATATTATAAAGAGGCGAAGACAGTGCAATTGTTCCAAAATTCCATCAGGGGGATGTATTAGAAGCTAATAACACAAGCTGTCCATGCACTATTGTTAGCCTGATGAGTTTTAGTAAGACTAGTCGATACGGTGTTGTATTTCTAACGTCCAAGTAGACACGCGGACACAAATTTTCACCGGTGCCATGAGTTGGTCACCCCTTGGGCGGATACGCTGTTACTTACTCCAGCAAGGATAATTCAATCCACAAGCTTGTTTGCTTGCTTATAGGTGTCCGTCGGCGCGACGACGACCTCTCCCATCTCTCTGTCATGGGCACGCATATCGCTAAGCAGCCCGTTCTAGATTCGTGTCAGTTATAGGCCGCATCTGGGATGATTAGGTACCGTTAGTGTCTTGCAGCTTAGCCTGGTCCCTTTTTTTTCGTCTTTCTGCTTCCGGGTGTTGTATCCCTTCCGTGATAGTACGCCGCCAAGTTGGTCTGTCGTCTACTAATTCTTCAAAATAGGTTGGGTTTATTGGGGCAGGCTTATAACGTTCCTTTTATATGGTATTTATAACGATTTTTCCGCCTGCCGGCACGACAAACACCTTCCCTGAGTTCGCTGTAAAGGACTTGTTTAGTCAGTCGTTTGTCTGGCATCCTTATCACGTACCGTACACACCTTTGTGTGTGTCTAGAGGCAAGCGATTCTATACTATCACAGTTGGTTCTACGCAATATTTCAGTGTGTGGTATTTTATCCCTCCACGTTATTAGGAGGATTCTTTGGAGGCTACGGATGTGAAAAGCTTTTACGTGCATCAGCATATACATAAACAATCAGATCACAGTTATCACTACCGTTCCCACCTTCACATTAGAACATACCTAACTTCCTCCACGTTCGGGAACCCGAAAGATGGAATACTAGGTTCTCATATACCTTCCTGCCTCTGGAGTCACGAAGATTCTCAATAACGGTGGTTGGCATAAAACCTCCCACAAAATACGACCTAACAACCTTTCATCCAAACAAATTCTGGCTCCTAGTGCCTTCAGGTTAAAAAATGGTTGTCTTTCTGATCTTTGTATTGTTGTTGTTTATAGATCCCTGAGACCAAATGGCATCTCTGCTCCCTCTTACAGCTGTAGGCCCCATTATCGCTATTCCTATTAAGTCGAGCCGCGCTTTTGGTGAGATTGTCCTAAGGCACCAGGATAGAGTCAAGGGAGGCTGTTGCATGCTGTGTGAATTTTATACCCCCTTGTGCTAGCAAATATGCAACAACCTGCAGCTGGACGTTCTATTGCAACTTAAATCACGTGGAACACATCAAGTGGGGTGGTGCCACCCTAGGATTGCATTTAGGTGGCGTGTTTGTATCATATCCACTTGGGAATGACTGACCACATTAAAACACTTTTCTCTTTCTCTACATGGTAGCTAGAGTTTAATAAACAGCCTTACCTGCTGGCTACCATGAAAATTACAGCCATACGCACCCGAAAACGGCGCCCCAACGCCATGGACCTATCAGGTCCTGGTTTCTTGCGACTCGCAGTCATTGAAGGGAGTTATTTACAGAGATTCCAAAGCCTCTCTTCTGTCACAGCTTGAGGTGGTTAGTCATGTCCGTAAGCCTGTACAAAAGGTTCAGAGAGATAAGGCGAAGTGGTAGAGGCCGAAGGTAGATGTTAGCGGAAAAAGGGGGAGAAGCTAAGGTGGGACCAGGTGGGGCGCTGAGTCCAGTCAGCAAGACGGCCAGGAAAATACATCGTCTTTCCCCTTACGGGTTCTTTATGTGCATTTCATTATATGCTCGGTGCATCTCGTTCAAGATCCTATGAAGAAATGGTGCTACTGTGAGAAAGATGGGTGGCGATGAGAAAAGAAATTAGAGGCTATTTTACCATTCAGCAACCACACTAACTACCAACAAGCCACCCCATTCACCCAGCCACCAAAAGGAAAAGGTAATTTAAGTGGATTCATTTTCATTTTCAGTTGTCTCTCAACATGGTGCAGCAGAGCCTTAAGAGGGGCGTAAGAGCTCCTACTGATTAGTAAGTACTCTTGAGTATTGGTATGCCATTATACTTGTAATAAACTGAGCTTTTTAGCTCTTTATCATTATTAGTCTTGAATAACCATATTTTTTGTACTCGGATTATAATCGTGGGCTTTTGAACTCCTACTCCTCAGTACTCTTGAATATATATATATATATATATATATATATATATATATATATATATATATTTATATATCTCTCAAAGTAGCACGAGAGAATAATGAAAATGAATCCATTAAACTACATTGAAAGAGAAAAGGAATAATTTTTCCTTGCAGTAATATTTTTATTACCTTTTTTCGAAAAAATCCGTGCAGGCAAGTGATAAAACCAGGCACACTGAGGCAGCGAGCACCGCTTTAGGCACAGTTAAACGTATGCCGTTAGTACACTACGCTACGCAAAGAACCTAAACCTCTGCGTAGCGCAGTGTACTAACGGCATACTTCTAACTGTGATCAAAGCGGTGCTCGCTGCCTCAGTGTGCCTGGTTCAAATTACTTCCCTGCACGGATTTTTTCGAAAAAAGGTAATAAAAATATTACTGCAAGGAAAAATTATTCCGTTTTCTCTTTCAATGTCGTTTAATGGATTCATATATATATATATATATATATATATATATATATTAATTTTTTCCTCGGGATAATATGGGCTTTTGACTCTTCTGCATCAGTAGTACTCTTAAGTATCGATATTAATTTTTCGTTGGGATAATCAGGGGCGTTTGACCTCCTAGTCATCAGTATTCTTAAAGTTCGATATAATTTTTTACTTACGATAATCGAAGGCTTTTGAGTCCCTCCTCATCAGTACTCTTAAGTAGCCATATTATTTTGTACTCGGAATAATCGGGGGCTAATGAGCTCCTACTCTTCATCAATACTCATGAGTATCGATATTGTTTCTACCTGAGATAAACGGGGGCTTGCGAGCTCATATTCATCAGTATTTTTGTGAATCGAAATTATTTTGTACTCTGGACAATAATCTTTTGAGCCCTTAATGATCAGTACTTGTGAGTATAAATATTATCTTGTACTCTGGATAATCTTGAGCTTTTGAACCTCTACTTATCAGTACTCTTGTGTGTCAATCTTATATTGTACTCGAGAGAATCTAATTTGATGAACTCAAATCCCATTTTCTCTTCGTTTCACACACCAGTCAAAACGTAAATGGGGTGTGGATGTGGGAGTGGGGGTGGGGGTGGGAAGTCCGTTGTAACATAATTAATCATGATCAAGCCGACTTATGCTAGTTTTCGTGCCTTCCCTGCCCCAGCGCTCCCAGTTAGATCTTGTTTAATTATGGAGTTTAATTATTTCTGGAGATTTGTGCTCCAGTCAGAGTCCAGAACTCCCCGAGTAATCTGCGTCCTTTCGAGAATCCTCGAGTTAAATCTCTGCCACATATTTTTACTTCTTCCACTTAACACTTTTCTCCACGGATAACTCCTTATAAAGTTCTTAGCGGTGATGCTCTTGTTACTTTTAGTTTCTTACTTTTAAGTAAATAACAACAGCAGCAAAAACATCAACATCATCATTAGCAGCAGCAGCAACATCAACGTAAACACCAACACCAACAACACTATCATAATCAACCACAACATCAACCATAACATCAACCACAACAACAACATAATCAACAACACAATCAACACTGACTACATCAGCAAAAACACCAAAAAATACAGCAGCAACGACACCAATAACAGCAACAACATAATCAACAACACAATCACAATGACTCCATTAGCAAAAACACCAACAAATACAGCAGCAACGACACCAACAGCAACAACAGGAAACAACAACAACAATAACAGCCACAGCAACAACAATAACCTGTGTTACCTTCCTAACCGCGTCCGGTAGCGATGGCGATCCTGCCTTCGTAGCCTGAAGAAGAGTTGAGGATTTTAAAAGAAATCAAGTCGCCAAAGAAGCTATTTTTATCCGGTGATAAAACCGGGAGGGGAGGCTAATGAAAGATAAAAGTAGAATAGGTATAAAGAACGAGAATATTAAAAATGGTTAATATTGGCCAACTGTTTTTATTTACACGTAAGAGAAATAAGTTAACCCAAGTTTAATTAGTCTATTCCCGGACCAACCCTTCTTCCTCCCCCCCAAAAAAAAATAGTTCCTTAGGGGAAGGAGGGGGTACAGGAAAGAGCCTCCATTTCCCAAAACGTTAGGTAAGAGAAACCTAAAGTTCTGAAATAAATGAAAAAGATTATTTTTAAAAATTTTTTGTTTCTTCTTTCCTTTTATCCCCTTTTGATAAATTACTTTTATTTTATCTTTTGGAATTCGCTGCGTTTTGAGGCTTCGAGCAATACGGCGTTTATTCAGATTAGTTATTTAAGTCTATTTTGCCATTCTCGCATCTTTTTTACTGCTCTTTTCTATTCCTGCCACTCCACCCATCCTTTATTTTTCTTATGTCCGTACTTATACCTAGTAGAAGGCGTGTCTACTTTATTCTGTAATGAAAGAAGGATTTGCTCCTTTGGCACAACAATTGCAACAAACATTTGAAGACAACTCTGCCTTGTAGCTCTGGTCATCTTTAATTCAACTTTGAGGTCTGATGAATTCTCCCCTCGCCCTTACTCCTATCTCTCTCCTCCCCTGAGGGATGTATTCAGTCGACCGGAAACCGAGGGTAGGGATAAAATAGTTTGTCCAGACTGCTTCAGAGAAGATAGGTTGAATGTGTGTTGCAAGGAAATTAATTGGCAAAGATAAACAACTCACCAACGAGTAATGAATGCGTTACGAGGACAGTCAATAAGAAAATAAAATTGCTCCTAGATATTTAATCGCTCGCTTTTTCTGGAAAATAAGTTTGGGATTTGGTAGCAGGAAGAAAGAATCCTTTGGTATATTAAATGTAGTGTCAATAAAAAGTATAGATTAAACTTCTCCTTCTTTTACTTTACTTTTGTTTATTTTTCACGTTATTATATCTACGTCTTCTGTATTAAAAATTATTCTCGGCCTGTGGATTTTCTCATTCTCCATCTAGTGTGGAACTACCATCCTTTATTTTATTTGCCCTTCTATCGTCTATTTGGCATTTGCCATTCTTTCAAATGGCAAATGGGACCTCGTAAAGCTAATAAAAACCAGCTGTCAACCACACAGTGTAGTGCCCTCATTTGTAAAAAAGATGATGCGTAATAATACATTTATTAAAATAAAATAGAGAATGGAAACAAAAGAGAGCATCTTATGATCGAATTATTAGAATTGTTAATTAAAATTAAGAAGAAGAAACCAATGAGGGCATCTCCGATTAAACGTAAAAGAAAGATTTGTAAGGAAAGTGGTCAAGATAGAGGGAAGGAGAATGTGTAGAAAATATGTTTTTGTATCTATCGCGAGTCTAAATGCATCTCTTCAGTCTTGGATCTGCGATGGGCATTTATGAATATTTGAAGTCTTCCACAGAACCATTTTGGCGTTCTGAAAATTGACGTTGTTGCGAGATAGATTACTTTCCTGGAAATTCCTTCGTTTGGTTTTCGCTTTTTTTTCAACTATTGAGGTTTGTTACAACATTTTATCTATGAGGTTTTCCATTTCCCTATCCAATTTTATACAAAATTTCGTGCAAGGAAGTTGTGAATCCGAATTATCGGAGTTATTCTGTTTCGAATTTACCTAAAACTCATCGTTTAATTAAAAGAAGGATTATCATAATTTTAAATAAGGCCAATGTAGAAGTTCAATCAATTGCCATTTTAGAACATGAATTGCGTGATAAATTTGATGCCGATGAAGCAATTTTTGTTTCTGTCGAAGAAATCTACCAACAAATAAATCAGATTTACATTTCATTAAACCAGGACGAAATGGATGACTTAGCTCGAAGAAGGATTGTGGTCACAAATTGATGATGAATTTGAAGTCAAATTTAAATTAAACTATTTTTCCTGCAATAAAAATTACTTTACTCAACTTTAGAAATTACGCCTGCGCTACGGAATCGTATCTAAAGGCACGTTTAAATAAACATGGTCCGAATGTATTTACACCTTTTTAACCCTCAAATGAATAAAAATAACTTCAAGTTAAAAAAGTTGACTTTCATATTGAAAAAATTGAACTTCAAATTTAAATAGTCCACTATAGCTTAACTGTTCACATGGCCCAAAGAAAAATACACACATAAAATTTATAAAAGAACAGGGATCTAAAGGCTACCAAAAATTCACCAGAATTGATCAGGACGGTGCTAAATTATGAGGTGTCCTCAAAGGGTTAAATAAATACACACACAAAAAGTATTTACAATATTATTTACAACAAAATTAAAATGAAATAAATTAACTGTTAACAAATTATACGGGGGTAATCAAACAATAAGAAAAGTCACAAATGCTTATCTCCATCGAACGACCACAAGTCGTTTTAACAAACAAGATATTCGCGCAGGCAAAAATGAGTTCTATGAATAAATTGTTTAAAGCCAAAACGACACGCGCCGTTGAAGATGAAATAGGCTTCGCTACTCTAGTGACAGGTGTTTCTGGAATAAACTCCTTGTCTTACGTCCCTTACCCGAAGGCCCAAAGTTACATGAATAACACTTATAACACTTAATTAATTTAAAAGGGCCGTAAGAAGAAAGAAATACTCCAAAATACCTGATACCAGAGCAGTGAAGCAATAACAGACGTCGGAAACCCAGGCAGAAGAGGCTCGGCGACGATGAGTGAATTCGACCCAAGTTGACTGGGGCGAAGGCGAGGACGGCCTTCGGCGAGGAGAAACCCACCGACGGCGATATCGCGGCAAAAGGCATCGAGACCACGGGGAACGATTATTCGAAGGCCCAACGATCCGAGAGAAGGTATTCGGATAGCAGAATTCCCCAAAGAGGAGATGGCGAGATAACTAGGGAAGAACTTTCACGTGCCCAGTGTGAACGGCTTTCCAAGGAGAACATTTGCAAACGTAACTGGAAGAACACAAGTCAATGCAGCCGACAGAGGGGCAGCGACAACGCTCACAGGAATCAATGGCAGAAAAGGTCCAGTAAGGGTCTTCAAAAATTTAACAACGTCAGGGTAAGTGACGGACAACGATTCAGCGAAGCAATCAGGCAAAATCCTCACAACAGAATAAATTAAAAGGGCTTGCGGCCCCATTTATATCCTTCAGTCAGAAGGGGGAAAAGGGAATTGGGGCACAAAGGGGGAGAATAAATCGCTTTCCCTACGCAAGTTAGGCTGGTAAGTTGCAGAAGTTGAGGCCAAAAATGGTTGCCTCGAAGCGGGTCAACCTGCAATTAAACACGAAAAACTATGATGAGAAAGGGAAAGCATGGAAATCCGAGGGCCTACCCTTTACAGTTTCATATTAAAAAGGTCAGCTGACTAAAAGTCGCGTGCCCTTACTTATTCTGATTTATGACTTTACGACCTTAAAAACTTTCAATAATTCCCGGAATAACCTTAGGAGGACGTGGACAATTATATCATTCGAAAGAAAATGTAAAACAACACAATGGGTTCAAATTTCTTTAGAATCGGCTAAATAGTTATAAAGTTATTGCTAAATAATTCCCCGGCTAACCTTAGCAGGTACTTGATAATTATATCATTTGAAAGAAAAGGTAAAACAACATAAAGGTTTCAAATTTCGTTGAAATCGGCCAAATAGTTATGATTATATTGCCAAATAATTCGTGGGCTAACCTTGGGAGGAGTTTGGCAATTACATCATTTGAAAGAGAATGTAGAACAAGATACGGGATTCAAATTTCGTTAGAATTTGCCGAATAGTTTTGATGTAATTGTTAAAACAAAATATTTCCTGGCTAACCTTGGGAGGTACTTGGCAATTATATCATTCGAAAGAGAATGTAAAACGACAGAAAAGTTTTAAATTTCATTAGAAGCCGCCTAATAGTTATAATGTTATTACGAAAACAAAAAAAGGCAAAACGGAGACCGACCGACCGACTGACAGAGTGAGATATAGAGTCACCTACAACTAGACTCGCACACGACTAAAATAAATTGAACTTCAAATTTAAAAAAAAACTGACTTCCATATTAAAAAAAATGAACTTCAAATTAAAAAGGTTGACTTTCATATCAATAAAGCTCGATTTCAAATAAAAAAATCGCTCAAATTTAAAAGTTGATTTTCAAATTATGATAATTGAATTTACCCCACCTTGGGGGTAACCGGTATTTATTCTCAAACCACCCGCACTTGGTTAGGAACTCGAGCCGAGGCTTTTGTGAGCCATTAGGCTATTTCAGCGCCAAATGGTCTCACTTTGGTTGGGAGATATTCTGTAAGGTCGTTAGTTGCGACTTGAAGGTGGTGTCGGGCTGATCTTATACTATCAGTTACTTTTATCTCTTTACAGGATATTATTTTGTTTTTTCACACATCTCTTAATTTTATACAAGTAGAAAATACTAGTATTGCAAATTTGCTTATTAACTATTTTTCCAGTTCTGTATTTGTAAAAAATACATACTTGGTTGCTGAGAGAGCGTTTTCTGGCGCGCGAAATTGCTGACAATGAGGATATGATGAGATTAAATCCCACAAACTATGAAAATAGACTAACGTCAGGGTAGAGAATTAGCTGAAATGTTGGAAACGTTCGCAAAACTGATGAGGAATTATATTTTTTTCTAATTTTAAGCAGTATATCATTATAAACGCTTATGGTAAGTAACTACGAATGTTTTTATGTATAAAAGATGATGGTATTTCATGAAGAAATAAGTGCCTGAGAAGCGAAAACACTAAAGTATTTTTTTTAAATTTGAAGTTCAATTTTGTTAATATGAAAGTCAACTTTTTAAATTTGAAGTTCAATTTTTTTATTATCAAAGTCAACTTTTTAAATTTGAAGTTCAATTTTTTGATTATCAAAGTCAACTTTTATAATTTGAAGTTCAATTTTTTTATTATGAAAGTCAACTTTTTAAATTTGATGTTTAAGTTTTTTAATATGAAAGTCAACTTTTAAAATTTGATGTTCATTTTTTTTTTAATTTGAGGGTGAAAAAGTTTAGTTTCGAATTTCCGGGAAAGAACTAAATTTCACATAGAAATTCCTCTTCTGATTAATGCATTTTGCTTAGAATCACCTGATAATAGAGCTAAGGAGGAGGCCTGTCCTACTGTATCGAACCTTAAACTATAAGAACCACTTCACTCTGACCCAGAATAGTAGATGAAATAGACATTCATCGAGATTTTTGGAAAGATCCGACTAAATTAAAAAAAAAAATTGGCAGTGAGAAATTTTCCATTATGACTTCGATTATTCTCATTTTTTATCATAATATAATAAAAAAAGGAAAGATTAAAAAACTCAAATATCCTTTTTAGCTCTAAGCGTAATTTAAGTCAAAAAAAATCAAAAAGACAAAAAAGCATAGTTTTAATTTCTTTTTACCTTCAAATCTTTTTTAGGGTTTGAACCATATTCTGAGAAGGAAGGTGCAAGAAAAATATTTTCGACTTTTGGATTTTCCTCTGCTTTTGTTTAGCATCTATCCTACTTTCATCGATCTGCCCTTCTTTGTCTGTCGAATCATTACGGGTCTAAATACCCCTCATTAGTCTTGAAACTAACTACAATGGGCTCTTTTTATATGAGTGAAGTTTTCTAAACTACCGTCATTCTATTACTACTATTACTCCTACTCCCCCTCCTACTCCTACTTTTACCACTACTACTATTACTTCTATTACTACTACTACTACTTCTATTACTACTACTACTACTACTATTACTACTACTTCTATTACTACTTTTACTACTACTACTACTACCTCCACTACTATTACTACTTATATTACTACCACTTCTATTACTGCAACTATCACTACTACACGACCCTTGTGGCGTTCGTGGGACGTGTTGACGTATCCCTTTAACGTAATTGGATTTAGAATTGGGCGACGACGTTGATACACATTTTCCAACACGGGATGAAGGGTGGTGTCTAACCGATCTTGGATCTCCCCCCTCTGGTGTGTGTGAACGAAGGAAGGCTTCCTTTAAATGTCACACACACACAAACACATTGCAAGTAAGAGAGAGCAGAGAGATGTCAGCGAGAGTATACACTCTCTTACACACGGAGAAGAGAAGATAGCGCTGCCTACAAAAGAAAGATCCTTCTTCTTTTGAATTCTCCCCTCACAATTCTGATTTCCGGTCCCTCAAGTCTGAGAGTGTCCCCCCAAAAAATGTCTAAGGGTGTCCCCCCAAAATGTATACACACTCTAAATAATTGTAACTGTGAATTTTGAGAATGAAATGTATTTTAATAAACACTTACTTTCCAATTATTTAAAGTGTGTATACATTTTTTTAGGACACCATATATTTTTTATACTATGAGTGTATATATAATAACTAGTTAATTTAGGTTCATTACGGCAATCAGTTGAGTGGTTAGTTTGATTTTGTTCTTATGGTGTATTCATTTATTGTCAGTTATTTCACGTTGCATCAAAGTTCTGTTCTCTTGTAAGTACATTCTAATTTTTCAAAATCCTTTTGGGCTGCATCGCGCCCTCTCATTTAAAATTTATTCTTTTTATCAAACTCTTAACTCCTTCATTTTCAAATATTTCAAGAGTTGAATTAATCTTTTATAAAACTACCTATCAACTAACGTTTTATTATTTAGCTAAACTCATCTCAAAGCATCTTTAGAGAAGGCATTTAACTTTTCCAAAACAATCAATCTTAATTGTGTCTACTTGAAAGCCCTTTAAAAGCAGTGAAGACTAGTCTTTATCAATGGGGAATTTAAATACTAGCACTACGATATATATATTTTTATATTTTGCTTCGCAAATCCTTATGTGGAATTAAATACCCCAGTAAGTTATGTGTTATATTTCCGTTCCTAACCATAATTCACCATTGTAAAGTTAAAAAGCACGGATAAATGACCTAGAACGAGAGCTAGATCAATTGATTAGTTGGCATAAAAATTTAAACTTAACTTAACACAAATGTAATTAACCTATTTTGTATGTATAAAGTTGTACAGCAGCAAATTTCTATGAATATGTTTGGCGATCTTCAAGGCTACTATCCTTTACAGATTGCTTGCGTGTATACACTGAAGCGGTGACTATAGAAAGGTTGGCTTTCAAAACACGCTTGAATGCATCAAAGGAGGTAGGAAAACGTATAAAAGCAGCAGCCATTTCATTATATGATAATAAACCAGGTGTCGAAAAAGCTCGAGCACCAATATCACCTAGACCACTACGAAAACCAAGCAATGGTGGCGTGATCCATTTGATGATATCCCTTATACGAGTTACATTGTCAAAATGACTCAAGTTTTGCCGACAAGGAAACACTTGACACATCAATTTCAAAGGTGTATTTATAGGCACGAAGAATAATACTTGATTCCTCCTTCCTGGGGCAGCGGAAGGTAAAGGAATTAATCAGGTCGGTACCAAATTGTCTCACCTGAAGATATTTTTGTTCTTGAGCTAGTAATTTGTCGCGATATTATATAAAACACTTTTCTCTTTGTCTACATGGTAGCTAGAGTTTAAAAAACAGCCTTGCCTGCTGGCTACCATACAAATTACACCCTTATGCACCCGAGAAAGGCGCCCTTACGCCATGGCCCTCTTAAGTCCTGGTTTCTTGCGACTCGCAGTCATTAAAGGGCGTTGTTTACAAAGATTCCAAAGCCCTTCTTCTGTCACGGATTGAGAAGGTTAGTGATGTCCGGAAGACTTGACAAAGGGTTCAGGGAGACGAGGGCGCATTTGAGCCGAGTTAGTAGAAATACAATAAATCCTCAAATAATCTGCAACGAAGTAACTATTAACTATATGTCTACATATTTAATATTATTTGTAAAACGCTTTCTACACTTCATGTTTCCACTCTGTACCTCTTAATTACTACAAAGTATTATAATTTCGTTCGCTTTCTTCCGTTGTCGACGTTTCGCCGCTCTATTAAAACAATATGCATTGGCACTTGATTAAAGTAGGACTCCCAAATTGTTCACTAGGGCATAAGAAGAAATTTGAGCAAATAAGCCAACACGAAGTCTGTGAATTCGATCAGACAATAAATTACTCCTGGGCCTGTAAAGAGTTAAACAGGATACGATCATTCATATACATACAATCAGGTTTATTGATGTAGGAGAATCGTCACTCCCCCGTTCTCTCGCAGTGGAGTCAGGAGGCGATCACCGCAAAAACCTCCAACCCCGGCACTGTCGGGTCAAGCGCGTAACCGCAGCGCCCCGCCACTCGTCGCTATGAAACAGCGAAAGGTCGTAAAATGCAAGATCTCCCCCAGGAGAGTGAGATTCAATTTCAGGTTAAGTAAAAAATTAGAGACGTGTTTCTCCCAAGCTCGAAGGCTAACGAGGAGCCGATGTAAACCTTGGTGAGAAAAACCGTTTGGAATAAGAACCCTCCTGGGCCCGTCCTCAAGCCTCCCCCTTCTTGCCACTTCCCCAGTGGTGTGACGAGGTATAAATAAGAAACACTGAGGAAAATCGAGGTAGAATACGTCAGTCTCCAGGTCACGAAGTCCTCGGATTAAGACCCCGGGCACCGAGACTGGATTGGTAGAATACGTCAATCTCCAGGTGACGAAGTCCTCAGATTAAGACCCCGGGCTACCCAGACTGGATCGGTAGAATACGTCAGTCTCCAGGTGACGAAGTCCTCGGATTAAGATCCTGGGCTACCTAGACTGGATTGGTAGAATACGTCAGTCTCCAGGTGACGAAGTTCTCGGATTAAGATCACGGGCTATCTAGACTGAATTGGTAGTTTACTTGGCTCACCAGACCAAGAAGAACCCTGCAAGAGAGGCAGGGCTTCCTACCTTAAGGGGCTAAGAAGCAGCTCATCCTTGAGTTAGTCCCTGGTTATCAAACCGAACGCTAAGTTAACTTTGTTAAGTTCAACTTACTGTCGTCAGAGAGACTCCTTATATCCTGGTGCATCTCAAACACAAGGGGTATTTCTCGTCTTTGAGGAATTAAGAAAAGAAGAAGGAAAAGGCTTCCCCTCGAGCCCGTTACTCGGTGGCCAAACCAAACTCAAAAGTTAACTTGGTTGATGAACCAAGTTCAACTTATTCTCGTCAGAGAAACCCCCCTCCGTTATACTCGCCCTTGAGGAAGACCGGAACTACTCTTAGAACAAAAGGGGGGGGGGGCATTTTACGACAATTAATATTCGATATACTCTTAAATAACAATTTATTTCATTCTTTAAATACTCCTATTTGCTTCTTTCGTGGCTAAGATCACAAAGATAATAATTACCCTCAAACCTAAAGGAATATATATCCAAATTATAACAATATTCTTTAAAAGAAAATCCTAAAAAGCATTCATACACTAAACTTGTATCCGATTCTTGGTAGAATAATCTTTGTGAAATTGAAGCTTTCAGTAACTTCTTATTAGGACCTGCTAGATTTAAAACCACTTTTGTCTTTATTGGGAATCCACTTCCAGAGCGATTGTCCTCACTTTGTTCACGGTCCTGGTTGACGAGCATTAACACATATTGAGAAATTCTTACCACCGTTTTTCGATCGAGAGGAGGTCAGGAGACAAGCCAAGCCGCTTTATCATACTGTATTTAGTTGATTGATTACAAATCATTTGAGAGTGGATGTCTTTTGCGGTGTGTTCCAGATCGTTGATTTTCTGGGATGCTCTCCTATGATTTATTTTAAGGATCTTTCACACAAAAGGAAGTTAGTGACTAATATTTCACGCTAAATGTTTCTATTCCAGTCTCTTGTACCCGCACCATGAACATTCTTCATTCCGTGACGTTTGGCACCTCTGGTGTTAATTTGGATACTGCCTTACTTTTCAATCGATTCTTTTTTAGTTCGAATCTTGTAAGCGGATGCGAGCCTTATGCATCCGCACCATAACGTGTATTGCTGAAGGTGGAATCGATCCACCATACTAACCTCCGCCTGACGAACGGTTCCTTCCGCACGTCCCCCATTTAGAGCCTACTTGTCCATGCTGGGAAAATGCCACTCACTTTGTACCGGGCACAGTGCACTATTCGCCTGTAAGCGCGAGTCCGGCGCCTCCCTCAGTCGCTCACAGCTCTCACTTCATCTGCAGGAGATCTCGACGGTGACTACTGCCTATGCCACCGAGACTGCAGTCATACCCTACCCTAAGCGGGGCTCTGCCAGGCGCTGCTACTGTCTTCACGGCCAAGCTGGTTGCAATACACAGATCGATACGGGAGATAACGCATCGTGCTGGTGCGGATTGTGATCTATAGCGACTAACAAAGCGCCCTTAATGCTCTTGGGGCATTGGAATCTCCCCATCCCCTGGTTCACCTATCCGTGACACCACGGTTTCCACGAGCTGGCAGATGTCGAGATTGTCTTCTGCTGGACTCTTGGACATTTGGGAATTGCGTGGAATGAGTGCGCAGATGAGGGCACCAAACTGTCTGCGACGACTGTTCAACCAAACCAGCATTTCGCTTTTCTTCATACTGATTACATGGGGGGAATACGGGCAGCACTCCGGGTTGATTGACAAAGAAGATGGGAAACGGCCATGGGTAACTTAAAGTTGCGTGAAAAATGCGCAGCGACTGTTCTCATGGACCCCTCCCCCCTTCCTCCAATGCTGTGAGGGCTTCACGTCAATATCTGTCGTCTTCGATTTGCACCAACTCGCGGGACACACCGCCATTTGATGGGGCGATCGCCTGCACCTTATTGTGTCTCCTGCGTTGTCTCCCAGACTTTTAGGCACTTTCTTGTTAAATGTCCCAGTCTGAGTCATCTTCGTGCACGTTACTAGTCCCAGGGCCGTGACGAGTGGGGTCTCTAACGATGGCCCCTTGTACTAGAGACGGATTCATGTTCACAGACTTGCACATTATATGAATATTTTGAAGGAACTGACCTCCTTCACTTTATTTGACTCTCTTTGTTGTAGGTCGCATGTTCATGCGCTTGGTGGAGGTGGGCTTAACTCTGACGCCAAAGCGCGCTTCCCTCTTCTTGATTTTATGCTTATTTGTGTTTTTTTTAGCTTGTTTCTTTCTTTGTTTCTGTTTTTATCTTTGTTATTTGTTTTTATTTAGATGCTTTTACTTGTTTTTTTTTCATCTAACCTAGCTTTAGTCTGTAGCGTGATTACAACGATTTATCCCCTAGTAGGCAGTCGCCAGATAGGCTCTTAAAAAAAAATATGCTTTTATCCATCCTTTGTTCGCCTACCTGAAGTCGTCCTAAACCTTGAAAAGAGAAACATCCCATACTAATCCAGAAACACCCACAAAGGAAAAGTGAAAAACGATTCCTAGCACTTTCGTCTTTATTCGTATCTGCATAACTTTGATTCATATGCACTTTTTTAAAGTTTTTTTTCATCCCTCACTTAATATATTGGTGACACTAAATTTCACTATTTGGATGCTGTTACTTGGTTTATACGCTTCTTCCTTCTTTCTAACATTGACTGTAGGAATTTAGGCTTAATTATTCTAGCTTGGTTGAAAAGGCCCAAAGAACAGTTTTCCAACAGCTATCTGACTCCCTACCATACGTGGCACTTGCCTACGCGTGAAACTTTTTCAACTATGGCACTTTTCTCGTTCTACAGGATAGCAATTGATGGTAAAGAAGAATGTTACTGTGTGGGGGAAGGTGTAACAGTCGTGTACTCATCGCTTGGTGATCTTGTAGTAACTCACTGGGAGTAGTTCTGTACTGAATTTCTGTCATTCTTACTTTTATTGACACCGCGGCTGGAAATCTTTCGAAAGACATCAGATTCAAGACAGTTCATTGTTGGTTGAACCATAAAGATTACTTTCACTTGCGAAATATTGAATTACTCTTTTATGGATAAACAATTATCTTTCCCGATATCTCTTCATTCTTTGACGTTTTTTTAAAGAATTAAAGGGGCATCTCTGGCAAGAGACAATGTTTATTTATTTTATGTATTGTGCGTCCTGGTGCAATGATGCCAGCTACCAGAATGCCAAAATATTTTATTATTCAATACTTAATTGAACTAATTAAATATCAAAATAACTGTAAAGTAAGGAAATACAACATATACACATGATAGTAGAGGGTATTCAAAGATATAAAAGATATTTAATTCATCACATTGTTTCCCTCCATGAAGAGTTAATGTTCTGGGAAACGAAGAGAGTTACGGTGTTCTTTAACAAATCGCCTCAGAGGCTACAATCCAAGATCTAGAAAAGGTGAAGAGTCCACCCACGAAATCGTAATCTGGCAGACTACCAGAACCACGGTGTGGAGTACTTTCCACATCCTTAGAACTTAGGTCTACCTTCGCCAGTTATGCTTCATTACCATCTGCAGTGATTGACTCCAAAATAGGTGATCTTCAAGTTGTCTCAGGATGCTACACCTAACTAGTGTTTGTACAAGGATATATCTAGTGGTCTGCTTTCTCCTCACATAAGAACATGTTACTATTCAGAGCCAAGTTACCCACTGAGACTGCCGATTCACGTCCATTATCAAATCGTATGTGAAGATATTGTGGATTTGCTTCTCACAGCTTACCTTGATCAACAACTGGGTCATATTTACTTATGTGAAGATGCCGACACTGCAGACAGGCCCAGGAATAGATGCCCAGGTAGGTATTGAATAGCCAGCGAAAGACCAACACTGGTATGAGAGAATCATCTGTCGGGTGCAACATTCGTAGTATTAGAGAATAGATATATAATTAAGTGCAGAGCGTCAGGCATAACCGTCTGCAATATACATTTCAAGACTTTTAGATACCATAGCCGCGGTAATGTTTTCCCAGTTTATCCCACTATACCGCCCACACTGCCGGTTCCTCTGAGTTTTATAAAGTGTTTCTCTGCTGGTTTGCCTAGCCTAAATTTATTACCCTCCTTGTATGGACCGTAAGGTCTTCTAGGGTACCTATTTTTCTTGTAGCTCTTTGTAGCTCATTAACCATTAATTAGTATCCCCGATCGGATGGCAGAGAATGTAAAGCTGAGATAACCTCTCGTTACTGATATTGACTTAAGAGAGCGTGTAAGCTGTTATTTTACCTTTATCATGAATGTCAAAGAATAGAATAAAGGAGTCCCTTCGTGACGGAAGTGATTTCACCCCGCCGTCAGCAGGTATTTAACGCCAAACTCAGCCAGGTTCAGTTAGTACAGACTCGCACTCCAGCACGATACACGTCTCTTCTCTAGTTGGCTCCATTTTCATCTCCACGAGCGCAAAACCAAGAAGCTCTCCCGTCGGTAATCTGCCCCAGTCAATTGGCGATTTTACAGTAATGGCCTTTCTCGTTCACCAGCGAAAGTACTCCCTCGTCAAGGTATTACGAGGTAAATCTCAACCTTTTGCAATTCTCGTCCTCGAATTGCCCCCCTTTCCTTCGCCGTCCAAGCATTAACTTCTGCAAGGCGTCGGCGCGTGTGGATTCCTTTAATCCGGTCATCCTCTAAATATTTATTTGTATTTTGCCTCAGCACAGCCTTTGAAGACTCAATCCGTGTTTGGCGATTTACCGGCCCTAAGCTCATTAGCTTGTCCCTTTTACCTGACGATCAAGCCCCATAGTCCGGAATAATCCAATTTCATTTTATTTGTGTAAATATATATATATATATTTTTGTGTTATTATATATTATTTTTCTACTTCTCTTTTGAATAACCCAGATCAGCATTCAACCATTAATGGCCTTATCTGCACTCGCTTTTTAAAATTTGCCTGCGTACTCAGGGGCACAGTTTCCCCCCCATTTATTTTCACCTCATTATCTTACCCCATCATCTTGTAACGGAGCCGCGGCCAGGTCTTTTGGGCGTCCTTTCGCTCTATTCCTCACCACTCGGCTAATATAATCCCCCTCCATAGATAGATATATATCGGCTATACCTCACAATGAAGGTATATAATATTCATAGCACACTAATTCAATCCTCCATCGCTGAATATCAATACATATTTTTTTAATCCTCCAAGTTTTTCAGTAAGAAACATGTAGGTTATTAATTGCCTGTTGATCTGTGAGTGGAATGAAACTTCGGCCTGCTAAATAGTGAAAGCACATTTCACACTTTCAATACAATTACGCAGGCCTTATTTTCACCTGAGAGTGTTGAAATTCATTGGGAGTACGAGTGTGGGAGAAAAACAAAACAAATGAACCTCCTGCTTGATTCAGAGTAGCTGCGACGTCTGTGTTGGAAGCATTAGTGTTTTTTCTCTTAGTTTACTTTTGGTAGTTTTAAATTAGCCTGAGCTGGACTGAAATTCTAAATTACGGCGCCTTGTGCCCTTGAAGGTAGTTGAAAGAGAAACACGAAAAAAATGGAGGCATCAGTCTGCTACTTTGGGGATAGTTTCATCAATTTAGTGAATAACAGATTTTCTACTCTCTTCTTTCAGGTCATTGAAGGTTTTCGTAGACTCAGGATTGAGATAATTTTTTAGAAACTACCCGTAATCTGATCTTATCAGAGAATCGGGATACTCACTAAGAGTATTAGGAAAAAATGCCGATAACAAGGCGTAAAGAGAGCATTGGCTTTTGTAAGAGCATTTTTTTACAATGCCCGCAATCGTTCAGCATCTGGTTTAATTAAACCAGTTTTTGTTTTACCAAGGAAGTCAATTGATGTGGCAGAGATCACAGGTTTTTCTTCGTTGGAGGTACAATTGTGGCATAAAGCGATCCCTCGAATCTTCCTCAGGTTTTCATCCAGCTTCTGTCGAGTCTTGCCTGTGTCGATGTTATTGTCCATATACACATTAGTTCCAAACAAGCTATTTTGCTTGATAATGTTATAAATAGTTCTTTGACACAAAGGATACTGTACATGATGATAAATAGAACTCGCCAAAATAATACAAATTAATTAGTATATGCATAGTTTGTCTTCACCTGAGATAGGTACTTGATGATAAACACTCTTCAAATCCTGAGAACTATATCACTTGGATGTAAAAACTTCAATAATATAATCATCTCTTCTTAGTAGGGAAGATGCATCCAATCTAGTCAATCTGTTAATGCTCTGGGAACTTTCCAGGGAAATGGGCTTTCTTCTATATTTCTCCCCCCTGCCCTTCTAACGTCTTACCAGGTTCAGACTGAATGAACTTTTTATTATCATCTATAAAGTTGCGAAATTTAGTATCCATATTTAGGTTTAAAATGAGGCGCAAAAGTTTGAGAAGAGAGATGTCATATCTACTGATGCAGATGGTACACTACAAGCATCATAATCTAAGAGAATTGAGCCACGTGAGTGCTGGCTCAATATGTATTGACCAAGGAATAACATCACATCAGCTGTATGGTAACTTTAATATAAGTGTATTGCAGTATCACTCTCCTTGTAGGTTGACGTTGACACCACAGCATACCTTTCGGGGCAGAGGTAAGTGTTCATAAGTTAGGTGGATTCATTATCAATATCAAAACATATACTCATATACTGTATGTACCATTGCACGTTTCAGTAATTGTTTGGTAGAGGCAGATAGAATAGCTAACGTCGGAGAATGAGTGAATGCAGAAGTAGAAATGACAGTTCAATGGAACACCTTAGCAAATTGCCCCTTTGTGCTACACTTATAGCAAACAGCATCTCTTCTTTTAATGGTAAATATTACCTTCAAAAGTTTGGTTTGTCTATGGGAAATTGCTTATCCCCTATTCTTTCCATTTCTATTTATAGAATATTTTAAAACTATCTTACCCCCCACCATTATCGATTTTCCACTTGTTTGGTTTCGATATATAAATGGTATTATTTGTTTGTAGCCTTCTTCTAACGATGTTAATAGTTTTGTTACTGAACTTAATTCTATGGTTCCTTCTATTAAATTTACCCTTGAACTCGAACGAAATGGTGTCCACCCGTTCTTAGATCTACTTATTCATAGGACTCCATCTGGATTTAAATTTTCCGTCTATCGTAAGTCTACCAGTGCCTGTTCTTATATTCATTTTTACTCAGGTCATAATGATAAAGCAAAATGGTCTGTATTTATTTCAATGTTTCTCCGCAGGGTTGCGGGTCACTACCCCGGAATTCTTGGTTCGTCAGATTTCTAATATCTTTGAAATTGGTACCAATATTTGCTACCCTCATAAATTTCTTACAGGATGCCTAGATTTGAAAAAAATCCTTTTATAGAACCGAAATCCTTCGCGAAAACAATTTTAAGAACTTCCTTGGTTTACCGTTTTCTGAGTCCTTTTCCTTGCTGCCCCACCTTTTGAATAAATTAAATATTTCACTTATATTCAATTATCAGTCTATCATGTATAAAATTTTCATTCATAATAATAACAATAGTATAGGAGGGTTTATTCTATTGATTGCTCAGTTTGCCCTAAGCAATACTTTGGGCAAACCAGTAAATCGTACGCTTGACGCAACATAAATACAATATTAGGAGGGGGGAAAGCAGCAGCGCTTTCTTTGTCCATTTATCGGAAAACAGTCACACTATCAATTGGAATTCGGCTAAATTTATTTACAAATCTGATGACTTTATTCAAAGAAATATTGCAAAACAGTACTCATACAGCTCATTAGCCATTAAGTATTGCACAAAATTAAAAGAATTCCGAGAATTAGGAGGAATTGAATATGGAATCATTTTTCATTACCGAATTTGATCATGACAGAAACACTGCCTGATGTAATACCGAAAATATCGCGATTCCAATTTAATCGTAATTCACTTAATCGCTTCTTTACGACTTACCTGATCTTATTATTATTTGGTGATCTTTGAATTTTCAATAAACCTAGAGAAAAATTCTTTTCAAATCGTGTACATTGCTATTCATGGGTGACGATTCTCTGATGATGTAAACTCGCCAAGTAAAATTGAATACCAAAATGCAGCTTTAATTTGGCTTGAAACATATTCAGTCTGATGTTTGCTTAGTTTCATAATGATGTATTAGCGAAATCTCTTCTCTCTTAATGCTGCCTGAGGTCTCTTATCGTACATATTCTGAAATAAACTACTTTTAATAATAAAACTTAATGCAATTGGTCTAAATCTCAAACCATCTTCACATGCCATTTTTGCAATAACTTCAACAGATTATAATTTTGGAATATACTGTTCTAATGTTCTACATATGTTGTAAAATGAAAATTGTCTTCAACCTTAACTTTAAGACACCAACATTTTTTAAAAATTAGTTGAGTCTTTACATTTTTTTAAGTACTTCCACTAGTTTAAAATTTTACGGAAATATTTCGTGTTGGTGTTGTTTATATTCTACACTGGCACAAAAGTTTGAAAGAATAAAAGAGTGAAACAGTTAAATACACAGAAATAACATTTAAATGCACTTAAGAACATTCTAGATGTTGACTACCTTGAAGTACATTCTGCCTTCTCAGTTAAACTTCTTATTTCGTTTTTTCTTATATTTTATATACCTCATATCTATTTTATTATTTCTCCATCCTTTAAAATTCGTAATGCGTTAAAAATTATATTGATCGAATAAAAATAATACTAGTTAATACGTTAAGAGTACTATAAAATTTAATAATAATAATAAAAATAAAAAAAACATCGAAACGAAAATAAAATATTAAAAACAGGAAAAAACCCGGCTTTGGTGTTTCGGTAACGATTTACCGATTGTTTTTTAAAACCAATATGTGCCGTTACTTGAATTCAGTTATTTACTCCATTCTTATACACTGCACTGGTCCGAATATACATTGATTTTTAATTCTTTATTGGGTAACTTTTCAGATTTCTCTGACTCCTATGAGCCTCGGGCTAGACTGACGACCTCTGCACTGGAATGACGGAAAGTCCAATTTTCACCCGAATACAATTCATTTTATTATGGCAGCCTCGTATATCTGTGTATTAAAGTCGACATCTTTGTATACAGAAGAAGATGAAGGTATTATATTTGTGAATTACAGTCGACTCCGCTCTATATAGAAGAAGATGAAGATCATATATTTGCGTAATACAGTCGACCCTCTGTATACAGAAAAGATGAATATCTTATATTCATGTATTAAAATCGTATTTCTTGTATACAGAAGAAGATTGTCTTATACTTGTAAATTACAATCGACTTATTTGTATACAAAAGAAGATGAACGTCTTATATTTGAGAATTACCTTCGAAAATTTGTATAAAAAAGAAGAGAACGGTCTTATATTTGTGAATTACAGTTGATTCCTTTGTATACAGCTGATGAAGTCTTATATTTGTGTAGTACAGTCGACTCCTTTGTATATAGAAGAAGATGCTCTTATATTTGTGAATTGCAATCGACTCCTTTGTATACCAAAGAAAATTACATTCTAATATTTGTGAATTATAGTCAACTCCACTCTATACAAAAGAAGATGAAGATCTTATATTTGAGTATTAAAGTCGACTCCTTTCTATAGAGAAGAAGATGAGGGTTTTATATTTGTGAATTCCAGCTCACTCCTCTATATACATAGATGATCAGGGTCTTATTTTTCTGAATTACAATCAACTCCTTGGTATATACAAGAAGATAAAGTTTTTATACTTGCGCAATATTGTTGAGCCAATTGTATACAGAGAAGATGAAGATCTTATATTCATGCATTACAATCGTCTCCTTTGTATAAAGAAGAAGGTTGAAGGTCTTATATTTGTGAAAAACAGTGGACTCCTTTGTAGAAAGAAGAAGATGAAGGTCTTTATTTGTGATTAACAGACGAATCCTTTGTATACAGAAGAGGATGACATATTTATATTTTACAGACCAGTCCTTTCTTTATAGAAGATGATGGTTTATATTTCTGTAATGCAGTCGACTCCTTTATATACAAAAGAAGATGAGGGTATTATATATGTGAATTACAGTCAACTCCTCTCTATACATAAAAAGATGAAGATCTTATATTTGTGATTTACATTCGATCTTTTTGTATACAGAAGAAGATGAAGGTATTATATTTGTGAAAAACAGTGTACTCCTTTGTAGAAAGAAGAAGATGAAGGTCTTTATTTGTGATTAACAGACGAATCCTTTGTATACAGAAGAGGATACCGTATTTATATCTGTGAATTACAGACCAGTCCTTTCTATATAGAAGATGATGGTTTATATTTCTGTAATGCAGTCGACTCCTTTATATACAAAAGAAGATGAGGGTATTATATATGTAAATTACAGTCAACTTCTCTCTATACATAAGAAGATGAAGATCTTATATTTGTGATTTACATTCGATCTTTTTGTATACAGAAGAAGATGAAGGTATTATATTTGTGTATTAGAGCCTACTCATTTCTATAGCAAAGGAGATTAATGTCTTATATATTTTTTAATTACCGTCAACTTCTTTGTATAGAGAAGATGAATTTCTTATATTTGTGAATTACAGTCGATTCCTTTATATACAGAAGAAGATGAAGGTCTTATCTTTGTGCATTCCAGTTTACTCTTTTCTATACCGAAAAGATCATGGTCTTATATTTGGGAATGACAGTCGACTCATTGGTATAGAGAAGAATATGAAGTTCTCATATTTACTTAATACAGTCGAATCCCTTGTATACAGAAGTAGATAATGGTCTTATATTTGTGAATTACAGTAGACTCCTTTGCATATAAATGAAGATGAACGTATTACATTCGTGTATTACAGTCGACTTCTTTGTATACAAAAGAAGATGAATATCTTATATTTGTGTATTACAGCCGATTTCTTTGTATACAGTAGAAAATAAAGTTCTTATATTTGTGTATTACAGTCGACTCTTTTGTATACACAAGAAGATCGTTGCTTCGCAAAAAACATGAAGATTTTAACCATATCATTCATGTTGCTTTGAATTGACTGGTCAGAATTAATTATTGCCTTAGTGATAGCAGTCTTTTATTTATTTTTTTTAGAATAATCTTAACGCATCTTCAAATTGTGAATTTGAGCCATATGTCTCTGGTAGGTAATTTCCTCAAAGAAGTTTGAAAATCTAGATTATTTAACCACGGGGTTGGTGTGGGGGCTGGGCAGGGATAATGCCCTTGCTACAACTAAGACGTGGAAGAGCGGCACGCAGTTCAGACAAGAATATCCTAAGATAACCTAGTGCTCTCACTCTTATCGTCTTTTGCACATCTTTGAAACCTCTTATTCCTTCCTCGCCTATATACACCCAACAATGTGGGACTAAGGGTGTTAAAACTTCTAAAACAAATAAGGTGAACGATCACCACCAAAGAGAGTAGATTTCTTCTTGCTTGAATTCTTCTGTGACAATTCGTTGAAAGACATCACAGTTCATTGTATTTATCATCATAAACAAAAAAACAACAACTAAGGGTCCCGAATCATAAATCATGCACTCTTTTTCAACCGATTGGCATATTTCTAGCATATTTTAAGATCTCCTGTTAAAATGATATGGTATTAAATTATTTTGCAAGCCCCATTAAAAGTTAATCGATTCAATGTTTTCCGTAACAAGTTCTCAAATATAGCCCGTAAAAATAACAAAACCAAACCCATGTTAGAGTTTCGGAGTTTCACCAGCGATGACTAAATAACATGATTTAGTTTGGCGCATAAAATAAGAGAAGGGAGGGGAGAACATAGGGATAGCATTAATAAAAGTTAAAGTAGGAGATAAAAGGAAATAAAATGAGAAAAGAGGTTCTTTTATTTTGATCGCGGTCATTTGTAATGGCGCTGAAATGTTTGTTCTGAGCTGAAAAGAGGACGCGAGTGAAGTTAGGCTTCTTTCTCTTAGCTACTCTACTTTTTGTAGACTTATCCCTTTTCGAAAAGGCTTTCATTTTTTTTGTAGGCTCCTTTTAAATATATTGCCTCGGGTTGTTTTAGCGACATGCTAGCCTTTCTGGCTATAAGAGCCGTCCCTCTTATATTTAGGCTTCAGGCCTGCCGCATCCTCCCGTGCTTAAGGGGTCTTTTCGCATTCTCTGGGGGGCGATCGTTTCCTAGGCAACCTCACTTCATAAGGGATTTTCGGTGTGGTAGAAAGAAGTTGATGTATATAAAAATTGCTCATTCGCAAAGGCAATTGGGTATGAATGCTTTCATATCATGCAAGCCTACATAATTTGATATACTTCTATATATATATATATATATATATATATATATATATATATATATATATATATATATATATATATATGTTTATTCATTCTATGTTTTCATTTAGGTCGATATTTTCGTGTTTGTATTCATGTAGAATTCTCATATATTCCTGTGTTGCTCTTTCCAAATAGAGATCGTTTATTTTACGTTGGTTCCGATTTCTAGGAATTAGTGCTCCATTATATATATATATATATATATATATTCACAAAGTATCGCATGAGTAAGCCTTAATGCAACAAAGTTCACAGAGAAAATAAAATTAAGATGCCAAGTACTTTCTAACTCTATTTCAAATTCATTATCAAGTAATGGTAATGAACTTGGAATAAGTTCGAAATAAGTTGGAATCTTCGTTTCATTTTCCTTGTGGGCTTTGTTGCATATATGTATGTATGTATGCGTATATGTTTGAAAAAACAAAATAGTTTAGTTCGGAAAAACTAAATATGATTATCCAATGCTTTAAAATGTTTTAAAAGAATATGAATTACAATTGGTGAAATTCAGAAAATTTATTAATATTTAAGTAAGGCTTCTTTTTTATCTTATCTATAACTATACTTTAGCAACGTAATTTTTTTCTCTTTTCATGTGGTTTAATGGATTCATTTCCATCATTCTCTCGTGCTACTTTGAGAAATATATACATTTGTATATCTGCCACGTGTCTACCTATTCCTCATTTATTCTTTGAATTCCCAATTAATTTTCTATTTCTTTCATAGTCTCCGTTCGAACTGGCGAAAGTGTTCCTTAAAAGCTATTCTATTTAGAGAATTTTTTGGTTCTCTGCGTAGCGTAGTGTACTAACGGCATACTTTTAACTGTGATCAAAGCGGTGCTCGCTGCCTCAGTGTGCCTGGTTCGAATCGCTTCCCTGCACGGATTTTTCGAAAAAGGTCATAAAAATATTACTGCAAGGAAAAATTATTCCGTTTTCTCTTTCAATGTGGTTTAATGGATTCATATATATATATATATATATATATAGGTTGAGGATAAATCCCAAAATGAGACATGTAAAATTTCTCATTTAATTAAGTACAACGTTCCGGGTATCTTACCCATCTTCTGGTCTATAAAAGAGATTTAGAACACGTTTAAAATTACAAAAATTATAATGCTCACAAGGATTAAAAATAAATTATTTAGTTAATTGAAATTATGGCAAATCGTTGGAAAACTATTAAAATTTAGATATGGATCAATTATGGGTACTTTAAATATGCATAAATATAACACTAGTTGATGCAATTATTGGTTGACACAGATATTAGTCACTTAATGAAGCAGCAATAGTAATAAATTATTTAATAAATTGAAAATGTGAAAAAATCATTTGAAAACTTGACACTAAATGTAGATGCTATAAATATGGATAAATATAAAAATATACTAATTGGGGCAATTAATTGGAACACAAAAATATTAGTCACCTTTAGTGGACGGCAAAAGCGGAGAGACTGAGGAAAGATTATAGAGGGAACCGATTAGAGATTGGTAGGTTGTGAAAATATTTTGAGTGGTTTATGAAATGAGAAGGGGAAAAGCAGTTGAATCAGAATTTAAACTCGGATTTAGTTGTTTTATAAATAATGATTCGAGAATGCGCAGGGAAGTGGAGTCCTTTGCATGTCCTATAATTTGAAAGTTTTTGTGGGAAATTTCTGTCATACATTTAATTGAATGATCTCGAATGGGAGAAGTTTCTTTATTGGTCAAGGTGGAGCCAGTGCAAGAGCTAATACCAAGATGAGAACAGACCCTAGCCCTAAGTGAGCGAACAGTGCTTCCAATGTAGATCCCCTGGTGGCACCTGGGGCAAATGAATTTATAGACAACTGAACAGCTCATTTCAGGTGGGATTCTGTCTTTAGTTCTGAAAAAATTGTCCAATATGAAAGTTGTTAAGGAAAACTATTTTGAAGTTGGTATGAGTGTAAAAACTTTTCTAAAGCTTATTAAGTTTTCGGCGTAAGGGTAGGTTGAGTGGGCCAATATCAGGGAGAAGACAATAGCGGACATCCTTGGGGACAGAGGAAATTTCTTGTGGAGGATGGTATATTTTATCAAAGAATTGACGGATACATATTTGTACAAGTGAGGGCTGGAAACAATTCCTTTGAAAATAACCCATGAGAAAACTGAATTCAGAATGAACAAGAAAATAATCAGATGAAAGCTGAAAGCTACGGTAAAGGAGGGTTTTGATGTTGTTGATCTTATAAGAAATATCACAAAAACTGTAAAAGTTCATGCCGAGACCAGAAAAGGAGGATTTACGATAGACGGAAGTGGTGAAGTTGGGCGAGGAGCGTGATATGAGAAAATCCAAAAAAGGTAATTTTCCATCTTTTTCTTTATCAATTGTGAATTTTATATTTGAATGGCGATGATTAAAATATTCAAAGAATGAAAGAGACTGTTGTTCTGTTTTAAATATTAGAACCGTATCGTCAACAAAACGACGGTAAAATATCGGTTTCAAATCAGGAGGGCATTCACGCAAAGCAACTTCTTTCCAGAACCGGATTCGACCTTTCATAAATTCACACCGTCGCTTTTACGGACTCTTCTTGAACTAACCATTAGAGACAACTGTTTTCTGTTTAACAACTCCATCTATTAACAAGTTGATGGTGTTGGAATGGGTTCCACCATGAGTTCTCTTCTTGCTGACATTTTTATGTCCAACTTCGAAGAAGTTGGACATCAACTAGTGTTATATTTATGCATATTTAAAGTACCCATAATTGATCCATATCTAAATTTCAATAGTTTTCAAACGATTCGCCATAATTTCAATTAACTAAATAATTTATTTTTAGTCCTTGTGTGCATTATAATTTTTGTAATTTTAAACGTGTTTTAAATTTCTTTTATAGACCAGAAGATGGGTAAGATACCCGAAACGTTGTACTTAATTTAATAAGAAGTTTTACATGTCTTATTTTGGGATTTATCCTCAACCTGAAAATAAGCCTTCTTAGAAGCAAACTTATAGAATATATATATATATATATATATATATATATATATAATAAAATAAAACTATCAATTAGATTATGGCTGGGAGATGCCAGTTTATTCAAAGTCCACGATGGACTCATAACGTCTCTGGAACCTGGCGCCTGCGTTTCTCACTGTGTCCTTGGTAAGATCTTCAAACAGGTCTTTGGCCACCCGTTCGGCCTTGTGGTTGAGGTCACAGTGGTTGGTGTCTTTCTAATTTGCATCCCACAAATAGCAATCCATGGATTTAAAATCTAGGGATCAAGGAGCTCTACATAACTGTTTAAATTGTGTCTAAATCCCTATCCAAATATATGGAGGGGCATGGCGTCACCCTCAATGGAGACACCAGCAGACAATCGCAGTTTGGCGAAACTCGGTTTTTATGATTGTACAATTGTACAAATGTAAAAATAAAAACGATTTATCACTATGGTTGCGTATATTGACCCAATATTTTTTTTAATGTACCTGGAGTTCTTTCTCGGTTTTCCTATAATAACTACAGCTACACTGTAGAACAATAATAAAAACTAAAATGAGAATAACTTTTTCTAAGGGTATCCTTTGCGTAAATCACGTATATAACATCCGTCTCTTTCTGTGGCCCTCCAGTTTCTCGCAAATTGCCATCTTATCTACGTTAAATTCACTGATGGTTCCGTAGGCATTGAATGCAAACAGGATTGAACCGAAACTGTCAACTCTAAAAGTTATAAATGAATTTTCATAAAATCTTAATGGGGTCTTTCTATGGTATTTGTTAACCTAACCTTTGAAATTTATGAAACTATAATCAATATTTTTTTAGGTAACGCTTGATAATTTTATAACTTACTATGAATGCTTCCTATGTTTAATTTTTTATTTAATATTTATTGCTCGTACTATTTATATTATTTTTCTCATATTACAGCGTTTTTCTTTACAGGAGACAGAGCTAAAGTGCCTAGAGAATGCAAATATTCCCCAAAACAGCTTCTGTAAGAAATGTGGATCAGTTACATTAAGACAATACAAGAGAGAGTTGACTAAAAATGTGACGAAACTTTATCAGCTGTACTTTGGATGTAACGTGGGTGACCAGGACAAACGCTGGGCACCTTACATATGTTGTATCAGGTGTACAAGTTTCATTTCTGCCTGGATGAAAGGCAAATAGCCTAGCCTCATGTTTGGTGTACCAATGATGTGGAGGGAGCCAAAGGACTATTGAACGGATTGCTATACTGCTTCACATATATTAAACGGAGGTATTCAATGTGTTTTCTTTCCTGTTCTTTAACCTTTTTTTAAAAGATGTATCAATTATAAAGATCAAAATACATACTATGCTGCACTTACACAAATTTCTGAAAATGATCACAGCCAGTCATATCCATTTTTAGTCTGATTTTATTTTAATTCACTCCAATTCACAAAAGAAAATGCAAAAATATCAATAATGTATCCAGATCTTTAGTCTGCTATTCGCCTAGTTCCACATTCAACTGCTATTTCTGTACCATAGCCGACCTCTGAACTACCAAGCGATGGCACAAGCATCTCCGACGATTAAGAATCTCAAAATACACCATATGTGGCACAGCTTGAATCTCACAAAAAAACACACCTAATCACCCGACCGAAACTCAATGATCTAGTTTGTGATCTAACACTTACGAAACAACAGAGTAAACTCCTGGCCTTACGTCTGCAACAATGGAACCTGTGGGATGAACATGCTCGAATTACAGTATTTAGGAAGTGCTCTGCAGATCTTCAGCAGCTCTTCACTTTTGAAAACAACTTAACTTATGGTAATTATATCAGAGGGTTATTAAATGACCTTGAGCTGACTTATAAACCAAATGAGTGGCGGTTGTTCAAAGATGCATCCCTTTACACTATAAAAGCCGTTCTGTTGCACATTGGGAACACCATGCCTTCAGTTACAGTTGTCATTCAGTCATTTTATGATAGACATAAGAGAACCTTGCTTTTATTCTAGACTGCATAGGTTAAAAGAAGCATGAGGGGTTAATTTTTACGGACTTGAAAGTAGTAGCTCTACTTAATGGGCTATAAACTCGATACGCAAAGTTTATGTGCTTCCTTTGCAAGTTTGACAATAGGACCGCATCAGAATATTATGTACACTCAGAATGCTCACTTCTGGAAACTATGACGCCTACATGCCATAATGTAATTCATGAGCCACTTGTTAACAAGGAGAAAATCATTTGGCTACCACTGCATATATAACTAGGCCTAATGAAGCAATTTACTAAAACACTGCAACATAACAAGCCATATTTCCACTACCTCAAAGCGATCTTCCCTAAAATAAGGGATGCCAAGATTAATGAAGGCATATTCTTAGGCCTTCAGATTCGTCAATTTATAGCTGATGAGGACTTCGAGGCGACAATATATGAAACTGAGCTAGCGGCCTGGCATGCACACACATGCAAAAAACTTCTGGAAAATCACCAAGGGGCCCAGCGAGAGCGTATAGTGGAGAGCCTAATCAAGTGCTACCAAGATCTCGGATGCAATATGTCATTGAAGATACATTTTTTTCATTCTCATCTGGCTTTCCTCCAAGAGAATGCAGGTGATGTAAGTGATGAACATGGAGAGAGGTTACATCAAAATATGAAGTCATTGAAGGGAAAATAGAGCCCTGCGCTGTTGGCTGACTTCTACTGGAACCTGAAGCGTGACACACCTAAAACGTCTTACAAACGAAGAAATAAATAATAAAATATAGGTTAATACAGTATATAATGATAACAAACACGCTGGTTAATTATATATTCATGAATTAATTACAATGGCCACATTTAATCTGACTTTGGGAGCGAAATACATTTATGGTATCGTGGAAATCGGTATCAATTACATAATCTTTAATTCGGTAATTTACAAGAAAATCTTACGTGAGGCAAATTCTTTGTTATAAACTCGAATTTAGCACACTCAACTTCATAATAAAATGCACAAGAGATCTATGTTTTTTTCTTGACACTTAAAATTTGCTGTACAGTGTTATTACACCCTATAGAATAAACCGTACCTTGCCGGGTGGGGGAGTTCTTGACAAAGAATCTAAGTAGCTTTGACTCATATTAAAATATCCCCTTTATTTGTATCCCTAGTCTTTTCAAGTTTGATTACCCTTTCTCTACAAATGAAATTTAATGCTTAAACAATCTTTTTAAAGATAGAACGATAGTAATCTGTAAACCAACCAAAGATCAAGGAGTCATTATAATGAATAAGTCTTTTTATATGGAAAAAATGCACAAAATTGTGGATGATTCTACTAAGTCTTCTCATGTCAAGTGTGTCCTTCTTCGGAACATTCTAGCAATCGAGGGCAATCTAATTAGAATTTTGCGCAAGCTGAAAAGCAAGAAAAAGATAACCGAAAGTGAAGGCAATCAATTTTTGCTTCTGGTACCCAGACCTGGTTACACATAGCACGTAGGTCTCTTTTTACAGTGACCTCCTTTTTTAGTCTCCTCCCAATTGTTGTTAGACAAGTTAGCGATTTGTTTAGTTGTGTATGTCATCTTAATTTGTGTTATTGTATTATTTCCGGTCTTTTTTGGTCATATTTAATGTAAGACTTTAAAATTATTGATACTTAACTGTAGTATGCTTCTTAATTATAGAAGAAGATATATACAAGATGCAGACGGTATTCGTTTGAAATTTTTAACTGCTATATTATACCCTCGTTATCTGTTTGTTTTTTATTAAAAAAAAAATAATCATCTTGCTTTATTTGGGGGGGACAGAATAATTGACTAACAAAAATTTGGCCCCCTTCCAATTTATGGAAGAGGCATGGAGTTCTACTTGGAATCCGCGCTGGAAGGACAAACAAGGAGACTTCAGACTTCCTCAACTTCAGAATGATGGTCGAAAAGGTCAGAAAGGAGCGATAAGATGGTAGATTCGACTAAATCGACAATCTGACGACATTAGAACGATGGAATTAGTCGATGAAATCCAAGAAATCATCCATAAAGATGCCGAAAAGTCAATGAGTGGTGCGTAATGATATTCACTATTCTTCATACAAGATGAGAAAGATTTACTTAAGTGTAAGATTACGGCTTAGTTTTTATTCGTAAGGGTGGCGTTTAGATCGTCATAGTCCTTAGGGTGACAATTTCTTTTGCATATTATATTCTAACCTAGTGGATGATGGTGAAAATGTAGTGAACATTGTTAAATTTCATACAAGCCATTGATATTTCGCTTTCTCTCCTGGTGTGCCCACCAGATCTCTAATACGATGAGAACCAAGATTGGAGAGGCGAGGATGAAAGAATTTTCATTCTCACTAACTCAAGAGAATGTAGTGTTATTTTGTTGACAAATTATTTTACCTTTATGGGATAGACAAAACTCGTATTTTATTATTTTTATTTTATTCCTATTAAACAGAGAATATTATAAATAATAAAAATTATAAACATAAAAAGGAAATAATAATTGACAAAGATGCGGTTTATATTAACCTTTTTTTTAAATAGCATGTAATCTCTCTTTCAAACCGAACCATATGTTTCGATAACTCCCAGGTACTTTCTAAAGTCTTTCTGAAAACCATTTCCTCTATCACCTCTTTTACTCCACCATCGTATTCCTCGGATCTGCAACCCATAAATGGTACAAGTATACGGTTATCAAGTTCCTTCTCACCATCATCAGCTTCAACGAGGCGTTTCATATTATCGTAGTTAATTGAATCCTTCGTTTGAGGAATAATGGTTAATCCTTTAGCAGGGAGTATATACTTCACAGCACTCCTAGTTTAGATACATACCGAGTAGGATCGGGGACCCGTATGCAATCGATCTCGTTTTCGGTCCGATTTGGTGCAATTCATCTCCATATTCTTCTTTGTCTCTTTTGAAAAACGGTGGTCAATATGTGAATGTTTGCTTTCTCTAGTCCTTTTATTATCCTATTTCACCATTCATTTCGTTCGCTTAATGTGATTGAGCTTCGTCTTTTTGTTCTATTGTCTTTGCATTGATATTCGCCTTAATCACCTGGAACTAGTACTTTTCTTGTATACGTGCATTTAGGAGGTTGCTGCATAAAGTGGTCTAATTTATCATTTGAATGAGAGGTTGTCAGGACAGATGTTTGAATTTCACGAGACAACAAACCTAAAAAGTCTTCTTGGTGTAAAAACAATTGTATCTACTAAAACGATGATGATTTTAAATCTGATAACTAAGTTTCCCAATATTAGCACGATTTTGTGTAACCATTACCCTCCCATTTTACCATAAATATCCAAAGCCTTAGCTCTGTAAAGCATTATATAACATTTTTGTGGCATTATTTTTGTGAGTTATGCATAAATAATTATAATTTATCAGGGGGGGGGGATTTTATCCTTGATTCTTGTTTAGGACATACAGTAGTATTTTCTTGGAGAAGTTACCACCCTTTCATTCTTTAATCCAGTCCAATGTACATAAGCAATACATTTTTTTGATCTAAACTGCACGTTTCTATCCTAAAGAAACTCTTTGTTTAATCCTCTTGTTTTGTCTCTTGTAGAAAGAAGAGTACATAAAACGACATACACCACGGAATACATGAAATAAAAAATGACTAAGTATCACAATAAGAATAAAGCATTTAAATCATAAAACAACAAATGCTTATAACATATACAGAAGATATTAAATTTTTAAGACCAAAGGCTTGAGTGCCATATAACAAGAAAAACAATCCCAAAACAACCAAAAATATACATGAATATCAAAACATTGAAAGCGATTAGTCTAGTGACCAGGCGCCTCGCATCCCATTTCAAACCACCTACACTACCTTCTCGTTTTACCACTTTTATTTCGCTCTATCGATACACACATGTTTTGTTCCCCTCTATACACGCACACACACTTACACTAATTAAGAATTAGGGTTCAAGTTCCCTAGATATATGTTTCCATAACAAGCATCTCCTGAAGCAAGCGTTAACCATATTTCTCGTTTACAGGCCTAAGATACGAGGGGCGGTCAATAAATTTTGCAATTCGGATATAAAGAAACGAGATATGAGGGGAAGTGTTTTATTATTTTTCAATATAACTACTGTCGTAGAATGCACTCTCGACGGTATACCATATATAACTATTCGTTGAGGGAACTATTCAATTATATTTAGAGTGCGTGGTTATCTGGTTGACCGATGTTATTTATCTTCAATATGCTTAAGAAGTGGAACTGTGCTCAAGGATAATAATATGGCTATCATTAATAAAATAGAGTTTTATTAATTAAACTATCAACAACACACAAAACGGAAAATGTTTACATAAACAGAGAATGGAAAGGGTCGTGGGAAATATCTGGTAAAACAAATAAAAATTAAAGGGATGGGATGATTCGCTAAACCATTTAAAGCACATAATAGGGTTGAAAAAAAGGTTAAATACTCGAAGGTAATGTTCAGCTTACGTATTTAAAAGTTGTTGTGCAGAGGAAGGCGGCGCGAAGGAATCTTCGGTCCGCTGGCGAGTTCCAGCCGAAGGAAGGGGGGGATTAAATGATCTTGACGTGACGTCTTGGGAATGAGAACCGTTTCTTGACAAACGGGCTTGAAGAACAATGGCTGTTTTACGTTGTTCTCTTCTGAACAACAGGGGGGAAGGTTGAGAACCGTTTCTTGTCAACGGGCTCAAAGAACAATGGTTGTTCTAATGTTGTTCGCTTTCTGAATAACAGGGGGGAGGGGGAGAACCGTCTCTTGTCAACGGGCACAAAGAACAATGGCTGTTCTAACGTTGTTCTCTTTCTGAACAACAGGGGAGGAGGGTGAGAGCCATCTCTTGTCAACGGGTTCAAAGAACAATGGCTGTTCTAACGTTGTTCTCTTTCTGAACAACAGGGCAGGCCTTGTGGACTTCGCGTATTGAAGGCTCACACCTTGGCACTCAAGGGATATTCTCCTCTTCTGGACAATGATGGTGGATCTCGAGGTAGAGGGCCCTGGTGCACAAGGTGAGACCGGATCGGCGGGATGTCTCGTGAAGATAATCTGGATCTGAATCTGCTCTTATTGGTAAAGTTTCCATATAAATAGTCGAGCCATCCCCTTGGCATACGGGACAATGGAGTGGGGGCTTCGAGGGAATGCCCAGCCGCGCCTAAGAACAATACCTTATCTGTTCATAAGCCTAACTCAATCTGGCGAGATCGGCGCATGGGGCGAAACGGAAGGGGGGGGGGGAGGATGAACCTTCTTGGTTAAATATTGACTCAGGTGGGGCGATAACGCGCCCGGCTTTAAGGCAAAGATGCACGTGGGTAGCAACGTGTTTCTAAACAACATGTGATAGCGGTTGGAATTAAGCGGCCTCAAACCGTTTTATCACAACTACCCTCGACTTCAATGCACTTGCGCCACTTGTCCCTGAGGCTTCGAATTCCCCACAACCAGAAATCTCCTGACTGCTGTTCAATCCACTCTTGGACGGCGAGCCGGACATCTTCATCGTCCCCAAACCGGCGTCCACGCAGTGCAGCCTTGAGCTGGCGGAATAAAAAGTAGTCGCTAGGGGCCAGATTTGTACTGTAGGGGGGATGGTTGAGCTCCTCAAATCCGCATTTACGTAGGGCAGCTTGTGCAACTCTGGCATTGTGGACTTTGACGACATTGAAGTGGATCATGGGGCGTGAGGTTTCTAGGGAACCAACGGACAGAGACCTTGGTCATGGCTGAATTGTCGTGGATGATGTTGATAACACTTCCATGTGGTATTACATGTTATCGCTCGATTTCTTTGACTTTCACCCATCGATTTTCGAGGATCATCCTCTCCACACTGGCCACATTGTCCTCGTTGATCATGACTGACGGGCGTCCTGGACGGGGGTCATCTTCAAGGGACTCACGACGATGGCGGAACTCCCTATTCCAGCGTGCAATGGTTGCATAGGAAGGGGCGGTGTCGGTGTACACTGCAACCATGCGTTCAGGGATCGATCTCTTTTGCATTCTTGCCTCCTTGGTCAGAATTTGATTACTACGCGGTGTTTAACCTTCTCCATTGTTGAAAAAATTGTGACTGACGATCTGCCATCAGCTACTGCTTCTTAAATAGACGAGGCAGGAGCGTGTGGCTGCAGGTCCTGACTTGTCATAACTTGTCCTAACACCCCCACAAACAGCAATTTGCCTTCCTCTGTTTTGATCTACCGATTCGCAAAACTTATTGACCATCCCTCGTATGTAGAGAAAAGTAAAGGTGGAAATGCAAGACTTGTATTTTAAGACATATTCTACATACCATTTTTTTTAGAAGATTTTAACATAATACCTACCAAATCACTCTAGTTGTCAGCTCTGTGGTTCCTAACAAAATTGTTAACAGTTTCAACAAAAGTTGACCATGCTCTTAGTATAGTCTCATTTAGTTTAGAGAGAAGCGGTGGGTCAAGGTGGGCAGAGCGAATCTGTAGTCCTGTGTAAACTGTAGCTTCTAGCTTTGAAGTTGTAAAAATTGTTTTAAATTTGTTTTCTAAATTTTTAAAGCACTTCCTTGACGAAATATTCTATTAGGTCCAATTTTTTATTATATATGTAGTTTAAGAGGGTCACCCAGTGTTGTATGTTTAAGGTTGCCTTAAACAACAAGGTGTTCAGCTCTAGATGGTTAGTCAATAGACACAAAAATACTTGTTTTGTGTACGTCAAATGCAAACCAAATAATAATTTTATAACATTACTATCGTTACAAATACTCCAGGAATGTTTATTATATTTGTTAAGCCTTAGCAGATATTCCATAGATTCCTAAGTTTAATTAAGACCAACGTCTGTGTTACTGGTCTTGAAGATTTTTCATTGCTATTGTGAAGGAAGTCTGCTTTAAGACTCACTTTAATTGAGTAAAAAAAAAAGAGTCTCCACTCATTTTAACCGTAGTTAAAAGGCAAAAACATGAATTAGTCCCTATTATCATTACAGAAACCACTACGTCTGTCCGCTGAGTAAAATGATCAAGCTTTCATATACCAAAGGCAAATATAGAAAACTTTGCTGTTTGGCTGAAGAAAATTCCATTCCTTGAACTTTGGAACCAAGAAACTCCTCATTTTCTTTCGTTAATTTAAAACATATACTAACTCATTTAACTCTGCTAAACTTAGCAAATGTAGGATAAAATATCTCCTTCGAGAACTAATCGGCAATCATTTTTTTCGATTGCTTCCATATCATTAGTCGAATCTTCAGGAATGTTGGTGCTGATCGATGTTGGTGGGACTCACGGTGGGTTAGTCTTTGGCATATAATACTTTATTGCATAGATGAGAGAAAGCCATTTTTGTCTTTTGGAATGAGGATAGTGTTTTTTTCGGTCTACCATCATGCAGGTAATAAGCAAGAATTCAACACATGTTGCCAATTTTGACCATTGATTGAGTCAGCCGACGTCCAAAGTGATAACATTATCGGATAGGCGAGGATCTCTAACACTGCATGTTTGATCTAACACTTCAGGACTTTTCTGGTATGCTATATAAATGTAATAATTTTTACAAAAAGTATATTATTGAATTAATTTTATTCAAAGTATAACAGATCAGATAGAATATTTAAATTCCAGAATATTATCCATACACTTTGGTTCTGAACTGCCAAGCCAAAGTTGTGATATATATATGTATATATATATATATATATATATATATATATATATATATATATATATATATATATATATGCATGTTTTATTAAAGACCAAGTCTAGTTGAATCTTGATAAGCTATTTTCTTTTCTTTTCTAATTTCCTTATTATTCTTTTTTCGTCTTTCGAAAGGTTATAGA